>JASDDO010000016.1:37738010-38236658 GCA_030015575.1 Agapanthus africanus | reverse complement strand
GCCGGCGTATTGACTATTCTTTAGAGTCCTACACAGAGGTTTCTTGGCTCAAGCAAAACGGAGTAGGGGCACATATGTGATATGTGCGGGTCCAAGAACAATACATGTATGTGATACCGTATTAGATTCTGTAACGTTTTAAAAATAATTAAATAAATAATTAAATTAATAAAATTGTTTAAGTGAATTTTATGATTTTCGGTATAGCAAAATGTATTTTTCGTAAAATCAAACCGCAATTGTTTTTCATTATAAATTCAAAAATACCGATTTAATTATGTAATTACTAGTAAATAGTGTTTATTTAGCCACTTATAAATTTTTAGTTTAATTAAAAAAAATTCCTAAATTAATTATTTTAAATATTAACATAAGCTTTATTTTTACACTAAATTAGTGTAAATTACAAATTTAAATGGTTTTAATTTGTAAAAATGAACCATGGCATGTTAGAATTTAGTATGTATCATGCAAAAATTATTTGCAAATTTTTCCTATTTTCTAGAGCTTTCTTGAGTTGCTATAGTAAACAAATAAATAAATAATTAAATAAACCATGAAAAGACCTTTAAGTGACATTTCTCCTCTTGATGTGTTTTAAAACTACAATATAAGTAATGTGTTTTAAAACTACAAGTTGTTTGATGATGTTATCTCGATCCATCGGAGTTTGTACGCCGATATCGAGCGGTATTTGGTTCTTTTGCGTGGACGGGACATAGGTTTTAACCTGTGCTTGTTCCTTGTATCGTTTGACTTTTGTATGTGATTCGGTTTACGATAATATTTATATGTTTGCGTTTAGGTACCCTTCAAGTGGACTGCGGGCGATGAAGAGGAGGATGGCGACACCGTCGTCGGCAGACATGGACCAGGTGAGTAGATGTATATCTACGGGGGGAAGTCGGGTGGATGGCGTTTAGCACCCCCGCAACGTAGAATAGGAATGGTAATTATTGACATTAGGAAATCAGATGTGACCCTAGTAGGACCCTAGTATTGACCCTAGGCTGGACTAGACTGATTTAGGAAAACCATATCCGAGAATGAGTACCTTGGAAGAGGTTCGTAGGTTTCAGATGGAAACACACCCACGCCCACACACTGAAACTCGACATAGGGTATACGTGTATATGTATATATATAGAACGAGGTATAGGTATATACATATATATACAACACGTATATGTGATTCATTGATGTGATATGATATCCGAGATATGATGAAACAATGTAGCGGGGCTTGATGCCGTAATTCTTGGCTATACAGTCGTATTAAAGTGTTAGCGGATCATTAGAGAATGAGATAATGAACATGAATATATATAAATCATAAAGAGTGGTGGTGATATTGATGTACATGGGACGCTAGAATAGTACCCGGACTGTAACTTGTGATTGATCACGATATGTATGTATAACTTGATTACGACATTATATTGGTGTGACCTGATGCCGATATCACATAAGTATGACTTAATCACAATATGATACATATGACATGATATTTCTGAGGATAAACTAATGATGCTTATCATGATGGCAATGATATATGATTGATGTATGCGATCACAGTTTAGAACCTTGATCATGAGATGTGTTGATGATGACACATTACGAATAATGAGACACCTAGGAGATACTTGACCCGTACCCCGATATAGGGATACCGTACGATGGATTTTACCGTACGAGGCTTAGATATGATGATTGATCCGCACTCTTGATTCGAGGAAGCCGTACTACGTATGCGACGCTATAGAGGCGGGATCGCCGACTATTAGAGATATTGGTTCAGACCTTAGGTAGATGCTTGTTTCTTATTGACTAGTTTCTTAGGTTAGTTCCTTAGGATATTAGATGGACACTGGTTTAGGTTCGACTCACATAGTGGTAGTTGTACTCGTATCTCGCAGAGGAGTGGATAATGCACACCTGTATTTACATTCATACTGTAACCATCATGGTGCATGTTCTTTTATATGTTGCTATAATCAGTATAAACTTTACCTGTTAGGACACCAGCACTATTACCGATGATGCGCATATTCCACGCACACTTATTTGCCGGCTCACACACATCATCATCGGTAATTGCTATGTCACGTACACTTTAGATCATATTGTCTTTTATGGATAGAATCAGTTAACAACTAGACAGATATAATATTGTGATTATTCTCTGACATTAGTACAGACATGATATTCATTGCTTAGACATTCATGCATTCATATTTTCATGTTATCATGCAGTATTATGGGCATATGCCGACACTTATCATATAGTTACTCATGATTTTGAGATTTGGATTTCTATGAGATTTCTGGATTTTGGGGAAAACCGCAAGAATATGTAAACACTTTTCTCTCTCCTCCTCCTCTCTTTTTAAAAAAACATAAGACGCGGTTTTCTCGTGATGTATGTGTCGTCCACCATGAGATTTCATGTTTTCTGATGGATTTCGAGACCCGATTCGAGGAGTGGATGAACCGTCTCGGGTACATGGTGGGCCCGGTATGGTACCCCGGGGCAAGAAGATCGAGTTGTAGACGATGAGCCTGGCAGGGAAAGGCTACCTACCGGTGATGTCTGGCGCGGCGGATATCCGGAGGATACCGACCGTTGTCGTGAGATTTGATGATATGGGCCGATCCGGACTGACGGAGCCCGAGATATTGAGACTTGAGATTACATGTGTTGTGTCGATGCTTGACACGGATTTCCATGGATTTCATTGTTGAGATTTCAGATTCTTATACACATTTTACTATGATAATAGCTAAAGATTTCTTATACATATATATCTGGATTTCAGGATTTGTTACTTTACATTCATGGTGCATGCATTTCATTTCATATGACATAGTATTATATGAGGCACTGACACGAGCACGGAGTATCTGCACTTACACGTAGTTTTACCCTGCTATTACTAGTTGATTGGGATATAATAGTGTATTATTATGACCTAGGATAGCGTCGTGCATTCGATTTCTTTTCGTAGATGTCTTCTACTCACGAGTTGGCAACTCACCCCCGTTGTGCCAAATTTTATTACAGGTTCGGTGTACAGGTTTCCCTGGCAGCTTGCTGGCACATTTATTCTTTCAGGGTGACTTGCACGGTAGGTTGGTTCACTTGTATCCGAACCACCATTGTACTTTTATTCACTCATTTGTATCTAGTAAGCTCCATCAACCACATTTGTATTACTTGATAAGTTTATTGGACCAGTCTGTTATTTCGACCTTAGAGTCGCGCATGTATTATTCTGATCTGGTGGTTTTGTTTTCTTTTGAGTTTTGAGCCTCGCCCTTTGGCGTTGTATATTATTGTGTTTGTTGTGGTTGTTTCCGCCTGTTGGCGTTGAGCTAGCACCCGTTTGGGAATGCTTTTTATTGTTTATTCATATTATACTTGTTGTACCCGTTTGGGGGCCAGTTTTTACAGAGGAGACTCTGCCGAAATTTTTGGTAAAATTTGCTGATGTTTTTATACTTATTTTCTTTTCTTTTCTTCTTTTTCTTCTTTTATGGTTTAGATTTCTGGGCTTCGGCTTACTTAGGTCACGTGGCGCCTCTAGACGCTTCGTAATCTAAGTGCCGGTCACGTTCCGTACTTTCGGGTCGTGACAAAGTTGGTATCAGAGCGCTAGGTTTAACCTTGTATAAGTCTAGGTGACCCTTGGTTGATGGAGTAGGCGATTTAGGTAGAGTAACGTACCGTGGGTATGGTCCGCGGCATACTTACGATACGCTACTCTGCTTAAGGAGCCTTAGGATGTACATTTGTTTGCACCGTATTTCATTCGTTCCTTTGATCTATCTTCGTCAATGTCGGATGGTGGTTTCTGTTACCACGGGCGCACGGGCAGAGGGAGCTGCGGCTCGAATGCGATAACCATTAGAGTATTGGTTATTATTGAGGATTGAAGCATTGTTTAGCGTGCGGATGAAGGGTATTCACATGCCGTCCGGATGAAGTTAAAGGGTTCGAACGATTATCAGAAAACCATTTTCCCAAGTTTAAGGTATTCGGAAGAACATGCAGGTATTTCGATGGACCCTCTAGAAGAATGAAACCCTAACTCGACATAATGACCACGAGAATGCCCTTGAACCTCAGGGTTTACGGCAGTTCCGCTGTGCCATTAGTGAGGCTTGGGTTTGCCCTTCTACAGCTGGATCATCGATGCTGGGGTATGTACCGGATATTTTTAAACTGTACTTGAGTGTTGAGCTCTCGGGGAATTATGGGATTTTGATGGATCGATCGAAAAGTTTAATGTAGTCCAGACATCAAGTGAAGGGATCGACTATGTGGGAGGCTCTAGACATGAGTATTTCCGTTGGTAGCGCAGTCAGCACAGCTACGAAGAGACGAGTTCGAAGCAATTGACGATAGTGTTTACGATTGTAATTTAGTGATTTGAATTTCATATTTTCGTTGATTGGATTTTGGTATTTTGAGGACTTCTACGATTGGTATTTCATGTGTGTACCTTCATTACATTCTATTTGTGTTTCATGTATCAATTGTATTGATGTTGTTTAGTACACAACCAGTACACTTGATTTGGTTTTAAATATTTTTTAAGATTTTTGATTTGATTTCGTGCATAGGGGTTACACGTGATTTTGACATATGTTTCGACCTAGTTTTCATGCATTTTTGTGCTGTGATTTCGATTTTGATATTCAATGTATGTTTTCGTGCACCATGCGCACCTGATTAGGGTTCTTGCGCATACTTGGCGCACTTGATGCGATTTTGTGCACACCAGATGCACTAAATCGGGGTTTTGTGCAGATTAGATGCACCTGATATTGAGTCGTGCACGCCCGTTGCACTTGACAGATGTTTTTGGTGCACACCTGTTGCACTTAGTTTTGTTGTTGTGTGTATTCGTGGTATCTGTATTTGGTTTCGATTTCAATGCGCACCGGACGCACATGATATTTTAATGATGTGATTGGGATTGGTTTCAGTTTGAGCAGTATATTTTCATAGTCATTATTATTTGATTTAGTAACCAGGCGGGACGTGTATGTTAAATAAAAGATATATATATATATATATAGTTATTTTTTTTAATAAACGTCCACTACTTATGCCGTGACACGTGCATCACACGGCAATTTTCAAAAAGGGGTTTGCATATTTCCTTATCCGGATATTTGTACGGTTTCACTATGATGCACACTATATATAAGTTATAGATTGATGTATATTATAATGGTTTTCATATTGGGTTATGATATTTTATTCTCGCCATAACTCCGATGATTGCGTTATGCTTGACGGAGTTGATTTTTGTTATGTGTTGATGATTTCGGAGCCCCGACGATTTGAGTGTTTTGCTAAATGTTTTAGTATTTGGAGGGGGAGTTTTAATTTAAATTCGGGGACCGAATTTCTTAAAGGGGGGAAGATTGTAACGTTTTAAAAATAATTAAATAAATAATTAAATGAATAAAATTGTTTAAGTGAATTTTATGATTTTCGGTAAAGCAAAATGTATTTTTCGTAAAATCAAACCGCAATTGTTTTTCATTATAAATTCAAAAATACCTATTTAATTATGTAATTACTAGTAAATAGTGTTTATTTAGCCACTTATAAATTTTTAGTTTAATTAAAAAAAATTCCTAAATTAATTATTTTAAATATTAACATAAGCTTTATTTTTACACTAAATTAGTGTAAATTATAAATTTAAATGGTTTTAATTTGTAAAAATGAACCATGGCATGTTAGAATTTAGTATGTATCATGCAAAAATTATTTGCAAATTTTTCCTATTTTCTAGAGCTTTCTTGAGTTGCTATAGTAAACAAATAAATAAATAATTAAATAAACCATGAAAAGACCTTTAAGTGACATTTCTCCTCTTGAAACTTCTACACTTTTCCTTAATCATTTCTTTCTCTTCCTCACTCCCTCAAGGCCGGCCACAACCCTCCCATGGCTGCCCCCCCCCCCCATTTCCCACCTCATTTTTGCACAAAAATCCATCAAATTACATCAAAAATTCAACAAAAAATACACAAAATCCTAATCTCTTCATACCCTTTATTCTCTACCCTTTTTTATATGGACTTTGGAGTGGGAAAGCATGTATTTTGGAGGCTCATTTCTTTTTTGTATTTCACAGTTTGGAGGTATAATTTTCTTTCTTTTGATTTATTGTTATTAGATGATCATTTAAGCTTAATTAGATTTAATGAATTAATTCTATGTTTTTTTTTAAAATGCAAGTTAGGGTTGTAAATTCAAGTTAGGGTTTTTAATAATTAATTAGGGTTATAATAGTTAGTTTAACACTTTTAGAATTGGAAAATATTGCATGGTTGTTAAATTGTAAAATTTTCATTTAAAATTGTTTTAAATAAGGAAATTAGCTAACTAGATTTTTCTAAAATGTGTTTGTGGGTAATATAAAATTCCAATTAAAGTTGCTATCATTAGATTGTAGTTTTATTGAGAGTATTAGCATGTAAATGGAAAGAAAAACTTAGTTTGATCACTAGATTACTTTGAGAATTGGAAAATACTAATAAAATGCTATTATTTTGTAAACTAGATTTTGAAAATTCCTAAATAAAGGAGATTAAAAATATAATTTATGGTTTCATTAAATCATTATCATCATGAATTGTGGTTTAATACATTAATTCATGCAAAATTTTGTTTTGTGATGGAATTGTAGTATTTTGCTTGAAAAATGTTAAAATTGTTAAAAGTTGCAAACTAGAAATTTCAAATAAATGCAAAATTGTGTAATAAAAATATAGTAATGGTTTGTATAGTCTAGTAATGCTATTTAATAAGTTTTATGACCATTGGTTTCATTTAAATGTCAAGTTTCGATGAAAAACGGTAAATTGCCATTTTCGGGTTTTTCGAAAACGGACGATTTGATCGATTTTAGTGTTTCGATGAAATTGATCATGTTTTACAATATAATAGCATTTTATTAGTATTTTCCAATTCTCAAAGTAATCTAGTGATCAAACTAAGTTTTTCTTTCCATTTACATGCTAATACTCTCACTAAAACTACAATCTAATGATAGCAACTTTAATTGGAATTTTATATTACCCACAAACACATTTTAGAAAAATCTAGTTAGCTAATTTCCTTATTTAAAACAATTTTATATGAAAATTTTACAATTTAACAGCCATGCAATATTTTCCAATTCTAAAAGTGTTAAACTAACTATTATAACCCTAATTAATTATTAAAAACCCTAACTTGAATTTACAACCCTAACTTGCATTTTAAAAAAAAACATAGAATTAATTCATTAAATCTAATTAAGCTTAAATGATCATCTAATAACAATAAATCAAAAGAAAGAAAATTATACCTCCAAAATGTGAAATCCAAACAAGAAATGAGCCTCCAAAATACATGCTTTCCCACTCCAAAATCGATATAAAAAAGGGTAGAGAATAAAGGGTATGAAGAGATTAGGATTTTGTGTATTTTTTGTTGAATTTTTGATGTAATTTGATGGATTTTTGTGCAAAAATGAGGTGGGAAATGGGGGGGGGGGGAAGCCATGGGAGGGTTGTGGCCGGCCTTGAGGGAGTGAGGGAGAGAAAGAAATGATTAAGGAAAAGTGTAGAAGTTTCAAGAGGAGAAATGTCACATAAAGGTCTTTTCATGGTTTATTTAATTATTTATTTATTTGTTTACTATAGCAACTCAAGAAAGCTCTAAAAAATAGGAAAAATTTGCAAATAATTTTTGCATGATACATACTAAATTCTAACATGCCATGGTTCATTTTTACAAATTAAAACCATTTAAATTTGTAATTTACACTAATTTAGTGTAAAAATAAAGCTTATGTTAATATTTAAAATAATTAATTTAGGAAATTTTTTTAATTAAACTAAAAATTTATAAGTGGCTAAATAAACACTATTTACTAGTAATTACATAATTAAATAGGTATTTTTGAATTTATAATGAAAAACAATTGCGGTTTGATTTTACGAAAAATACATTTTGCTTTACCGAAAATCATAAAATTCACTTAAACAATTTTATTCATTTAATTATTTATTTAATTATTTTTAAAACGTTACAGATTCTCGCGATATAAGATATCGGCCGGGTATATGTGATATAGCTGGGTCATCGGATCAAGTGTTGATTCGATGAACTGATTCAGATTATATTAGTCGGTTATTTTTGAAATAGCCGGATTATCGGATCAAGTGTTGATTCGATAATTTAATGTATAATTATATATTTGATATATTAAATTACATTAACTGATATAAGCTCACTAAAAGATTTTTTTTCTCACTCGGGTAATACATTGATATATATGCGATATATGCTAATTGTATTATTTTATTTTGTTACAATAAATATTATATATGTGATATATAATATTGTAACATGATATGGTTATTAATGCAACATGTTTTTTGGAGTTTAATTGAGGTTAGGTTTTGGATTAGGGTTAAGTCTTCATGAAGCTTTCAAGAAGCTTCTTGAAGCTTTGACTTTGACTTGGATATTGTATATAGATATTTCCTTAACCCAACCCAACCCTTTACCCTAGTTAAATCTCTACGTGGGTTAAGTCTTCATACTTAACCCATGGTTGCAATTCTAACCATTGACTTGAGTTTCATTATTCATCACAAAAGGATTCTTCTTCTTCTTCCTTGAGTTCTTGATGGAAATGCTTACTAGCTTTTTCATTAGTGATGAAAATGAGTGAGTTAATGAAAACAAATGAGAGCTAAAATCCTACTTCATCATCCTAATCTATCCTAGCCATTTAGATTAGGGTGTTCACTTCATTTAGTGAGTGAGAGCTTGTGTTAATGAAACTTCGAGGTAGATCATCTTTGTTATCGAAGATCGGAAGCAAGCTTGCATCTTTCTCTTCGTGGAGCCTTTCGAGAGTCCGGAACTTGATGATCGCAGCGAAGGGACCACAACACGGAGATTATGAAGTGAAGGACCGGACTACAAAGGTTGTAATCCCAAACTCTTAGATGTTAAAGTGTTTAACATGCTTTGTTTCGCATAATCTCTAGTTTAAAGATCTTGGTTAGGGTTGTTCGGCGCGTCTAAATTTTAAATCGGGCATGGTTGATGCCTTATAGACCCTTGAAGGAGTGCCTAGTAACCCTACAATTCCGCCTCCCCACGAACGCGTGGAATGCGCGACTTCGACTTACAGTGGAATCAGAGACTCTCATAAACCTTAGATAGCTTGTGACGATGTTAGAATTCCGCCGTTTTTGTCGTGGAAAAACTGTCGACAAAAAAAGTTTTCAAAAGTGAGGTTGAGTTATTTGCACACCCCGCGGGCTCACGGTTTGAACCGAGAAGCCGCGGGGTGAAGCGTGCACACCCCGGGGACACCCCGGGGGGGAAAAACGGCCGGGACCACCCCCCAAGACCACCACTTGGTGGCCTTGGGGGCTGGTGACCCGAGAGCACCAGAAATTGGTGCTCTCGGGTCTGCCCTCCTTTGAGGGCCACCTCATGGTGGCCCCCAGCCCCCGAGGCCCCCCATTCGACGGTTTATCTTGTGTCTTCGCCTCCGTGAAGATTCGGGCGGGTTTCGAGTTCGTTTCGACTCCCGGATTGGCTCAAAACTATCAATTTTGGAATTTTAGCTCACTGGATTTTCAAGTCTTGGAAAATTGTTTAAGTTTGCTAATTGTGTGCGGAATTCTAATGTCGTGGTTAATTTACAAGCTCTGTGTTTGTCATGCCCCGCTTCCCAGAGTGCGTTAAGATCGGCATGTGACAGAGCCAACCATGCTACCTGTGGCTAGGAAACATCCTTCCACAGTCATATTATGGCTGTCTAGGAGATATCAAGAACAGGAAAATAAAATAACTATCTAGTACATGTCCATATGCCAGAATAAACGAGTCAAGAAATAATATGCGGAAGAAATAAATCCAATAAACAGTAACATCTGGAAAGTATGGAAATAACTAAACTAACAGGATACTAACAGGATCCTTACTGTTCGGCCTGGCGGCGGAAATACTCCTGATCAGCCTGCGACAAAGGTAGAGGATCTGGGCCATGCAGAACCCAGATGTCAGTGCGTCATAATATCAACAATAATATAAATAGGGGTAACAGGAATGTAGGCATGAATTATAAAAAGGTAACATGAATGTAATAAGTGAGCAGGGATATAGAACAGTGAAGTGTAACAGTATATGTGAAGTGCGGCGGTGAAACTAAACTGTGCTACTAGGTTAACTACTCTCAGGTCTGTGAAATCAATTTGATGAATCGTCGTTGTAACTCAATAGTATCCCGTGCATACCCAGGACCACGGTCCAGATTCTCGGGCTGAAATCTGAGACAAGCCGCTAGGCACTAAACAGGAAACATGTACAGATGAATGATGTCAGCAACATCATCCCAGGGCTGGCCTAGCCCATAAAACTGATCAGTATAAGTATCGAACTGTTGAGTTACAAGTCAGGTTTCATCATTGATTTCCCCTTACCCCCAAGGTTATGTGTTCAAGTCGGGTATTGATAAATCTGGAGCTAATGCCAACACAGGATCAAGCAGGTATAAGTTTTGTCGGAATAGACAACATGATATGTCCCTCGGGACGTCAAGTCAGGATTATCGGCATTAGAAACAGGATCAGGTAACAGGTCAAGTAGTGGTGTATCAGGTCATGACAGGTAGTGCATATGTATCATATAGATGGTCGAAATAAAACTGTAGCAAGTACGGATGCACGGTAAAAGCACGGATGCGCAAATATCTATCAGGGGTTACATCTACAGCTCCATGACTATGTAGGATGCACATTATCAAGTATGGGATGTTAATATAACAGTAACAAGTAATAATATGATCTGTAGATGCGGCTACATATATGATAAATGATATGGATGCTGATGATGCTCAATATTGGCGATCCCCAAGATCGGGACACGTGGCAGATGACGTGTCCCAGAAATCAGAAGAAATACCCCACAGGGGCCGACCAGGCCACCCCTGTACCCGACCCGCAAGCATAAGCTGGCCCTCCTTGGGGTCCCCTGCAAATTGGCCTCCTCGGCCCCTCAGCTCGCCCCAAGCTGCCACAAAACCAAGACTCCTCGGCCTTTTCGCCCATCCCCGAGCTCTCTAGCAAAGGCTGTCTCCCTCGGTCCTCCGACCAACTCCACCGCTCATAGGCGTAACCGCCGCTCCGCAAATATCGCCATGCACAGATTCTCCGCCAGTAACATCCCGCGTTCCATGCCATCACGATCCCCGTTAATGGGCGATCCGCTCTCTACGCGGGCGTGACGTCGGGAGCGTGACTGCCGGCGAGTTTCTCGTGCCTACGCGGGCGTGACGTCGGGAGAGTAACTGCCGACGAGTTTCTCGCGCCTGCTGCTGCGTGCCGCCACCGCTATATAAACCCCCATCACAGAGGGGTCAAGTAAGCCATTTTTTACTCCACCAAGCCGTTACGCTGCTCAGATCTGGAACTAACTTGATCGTCGGAGGGTCCTCGGTGGTACCAAACCACCCTGGGACTTCTTTGCAGGTACTCGGCGCTAAACCTATCAAATCATCAATCTCTTCAAAACCCATTGAGACCCACACGCAACAGGATTTCACTTCCAAAATCCACCGGGAGATCGATGGAAGACAACATCTGAAGGAGACCCGAAAAGGACCTCCATCAGTTGGCGCCGTCTGTGGGAATACGAACTCCACAAAAACAAAGTTGGCCTTTCGATCTCCATCCACATGGAAAGCAGCCATCCTGAAGATCTAGGTACCAGCCGCCGCCTCCCACTCAAGAGAGGCGCGGATGAACCTCCTCCGGCGACTATCGTCAACGCCCTCGCCAGCCGAATAGATCGGCTACAGTCCCTCGTGGAGGCACTCGTCCGCGTCCAAACGGCCGGGCCTGGGCCCCAGATCGCCACTCCTCCTCCTCCAAAAGGCTCTGCCCTCGCCGGCACGGCTGACCACCGGCAGGCAACGATTCCTGGCCACAGATCTCACGGGTCGATACTCTCTAAGCCGCTGGGCTCCCCACGTCTCCACACCAAGGTCCGCCGCCAGAGCGCCTCGCCTCGAGCCTCCTCGCGACCCTTAACCCCCCTGAGGAGATGTCGGTCACCTCGCCTGTCCACAGGCATCATCGACACCACCTCCCCCGACGGGGCCGCATAGAAGGGGCTTGCCACGATGGCTCGAGAGCCACCTCGCCCGGGGATCTGAGGAACCTCATCGAGAGGAACCGGGGCCGCGCCCAGACGCAGGTCTCCAACAGCAGAGGCCAGGGATCATAAGGCACCGAATCCTCACGGTACCACGGCCGACTCGATGCCCTCGAGAAGAAGATCGAGGGCATGCGCCGGGAAGGTCACCTCTCATGCGACGGGGCTAAGTACGCCGCCGTCTCGCTCACCAAGCCGTTCACCGAGGGACTGCTCGATGTCTATGTCTCCTCGCGCAACAAGCCCCCGAAGGTCTCTCTGTTCGACGGGAAAACTGACCTGAAAGACCATTTGGATGCTTTCACCGCAGGGATGAGCTTCCAGGACCATTCCGACGCCGCCCAATGTAGGGCCTTCCCAGCCACCCTCATCCGCGCAGGTCGGGACTGGTTCCGAGGGCTCGAGCCTCGCTCAATCTCGACCTTCGACAAGCTGGCTACTTAGTTCCTCGGCCACTTCGTTGGGAACCGTCGGCAGAAGTGCACGGTCGACTACCTCTTCACAATAAAGAGCGGGGACAAGGAGACGTTCAAGGCTTACATCACCTGCTTCTACAACGCCCTCATCGAGGTCCCCGAGCACCGGGACGAGACCGTCATCACGGCGCTCAGATCTGGTCTTAGGCACAAGGAGTGGTTACACTCCTTTGCGTTGGCACAGCCTAAGACCATGGCCGAGGTCAAGGCGTGGATCGAGCGTGAGGTTCAGCTGGAGTCCGAGGTAAACACGAACCTCCCCCGAGCAGAATGAACCGACCAGAAGAAGAGGGCTCGGGAAGAGAGGCCGGAGCGTCAGCAGCCCTATCACCCGAAGTTCCAGGAGTACACCCCGCTCAACGTCTCCCTCGCAGTGTTACTAGAGGAGGCCCAGGGCAAGGGGTTCTTCAAGTTCCCTCCAATCCCACGTCAGGCCTCGAAGCGAACCCAGGGCCCTTACTGCGCCTTCCACCGGACGCTGGGCCCGCCACGGAGGATTGTAAGCAACTCCGGGACTATATCGAGGAGCTCATCCGATCGGGGCACCTCTCCACCTACTTGAGGGACAAACGGAAGGCCGACTGCAAGCAGGAGCAGCGTCCCCCACCCTCCGAGCTGACCATCGGCCAGATCATGCTCGTTTCAGCAGATGACCAGTCCTGCGCTCAGGGAGCCCCGTACTCGGTGCCGAGCACGGAGACCAATAGGCCCCCGGGGAGCTCGGGCCGCGCTAATAAGGTCATCTATTAGCATGTACTTTTCTGTCAAGGCAATGTAAACTCTTCTAGGGTCTGTTGTTAATTTAATAAAGATCAATGGAACATGCGAAAAAGAAGGAAAGATCTTATCTATTCAAAAATAAATGGATATTATGGGCTCCTCAGCCTTACATACAAAAAGAAAAAGAAAATTACAACAACGGGGGAAGGGAGTGCAGAGAGCACTGCTCATGATACTCGGTAAAGATCTCCGCCAGCCGAGGTCTCGCGAGATCCGACCTCTGCCCTCGGTTCCCCCTGCGCGCGTTGACCCCGAGCCTCAGCTCGTAGCACTCGCAGACAAGCGCCTCTGAGCGAGCCAGCCGGTTCGCGGAAATCAGGCCGAAGCGCCTTAGAGACCGCAGCTTGCCCATGACCTCGTCATAGAGCTGTTCGGAAAGGGGCGCCCCAACGGAGCTCATCGGTCGCCCGCTTTCACCCAAAAAGTCGATGCCACGCGGCGATCATCGAGCCTTCTCTGGCGGAATCGTAACAACGCGACCCTGGCGCTTCGCCTCCCCCCGCATTCAATGCGCGTGCTACGCGCACATTCATTGTGACCGTTCCCGTTCCCTAAACCTGCAACTAGATGGTCGGGAAAAACCCCGTGAGGAATCAGCCAAGCAGCTACCCTGCTCAGCCAAGCATCAAAGTCCTCCGCAGAGGCAGCCGAGCGGCTTCCCTGCTCGGTTGTCCCTGACAGGTAGCTCCCCTACTCACAACGCCAGGGATCATAGACCTCGCCAAGAGGCAACCACGCAGCTTCACTGCCCGGTTATCCTTAGCAGGCCTCCTACGGCCCCTCTAATGCTAAGGATCCAAGTCCTCCTAAGAGGCAGCAAGCTAGCTACCCTGTTCGGCTATCCCCGGCTGGTAGCTTCCTACCCCAACCGACAGGGATCAAAATCCATCCCAGAGGCAGTCGAGACCGAGAATCCCTCACTCGGCTATCCTTCAGGACAAAAGCCCTAGCCAAGAGGCACCAGGCAGTAACCCTGCCCGGCCAAGGGTCATTGGTAGTCTTCTTACAGCCCCTCCCACGCTAAGGACCAAAGTCCTCCCAGAGGCAGTCGAGTCCTTGCTCGGTTATCCCCGGCTGGTAGCTTCCTACCACAGGTGACAGGGATCAAATTCCTCGCCAAGAGGCACTGGGCAGTAACCCTGCTCGGTCCCCGTCCTGAAGGATTAAAGCCCTCGCAAGAGGCAACCGAGCAGCTACCCTGCTCGGTCATCTCCGGCTGGTAGCTCCCTACCCATGACGCCAGGGATCGAAGCCCTCACAAGAGGCACCCAAGCGGCTACCCCGCTCATTCATCCCAGGCTGGTAGTTGCCTACCCACGACGCCAGAAATCAAAGCCCTCGCCAAGAGGCAACCGAGCAGCTACCCTGCTCGGTCATCTCCTGCTGGTAGCTCCCTACCCATGACGCCAGGGATCGAAGCCCTCAAGAGGCACCCGAGCGGCTACCCCGCTCATTCATCCCAGGCTGGTAGTTGCCTACCCACGACGCCAGAGATCAAAGCCCTCGCCAAGAGGCAACCGCTCAACTTCACTGCCCCGTCACCCTTAGTGAGCTTCTTACAGCCCCTCCAACGCTAAGGACCCAAAGTCCTCCTAGAGGAAGTCGAGCCCGACCCTCGCTCGACCAGCCCCAGCTAGGGGTCATTGCTCGCAATGCCAGAAGTGATGGGCCCTTGCCAAGGGACAACCGAGTAGCTTCCCATTCATGCTCGGCACAAATACGGCGGCTAGCCCTCTGCCCGTTACATGCAAAGAATCTGAGGCCCCAACATGGGGCATCAAGTCTATCCGAGTCTAAGCGATCCCCCCTCGACTTCGGGGCCGTGGAGATGCCTCCTTCTCGGCAGCACTTAGCACGCTTGGCAAGTGATCGAAATCAACTCGAAGAACGATCGTTAGACAGATGGCCGACCTGACATGGAAGCCCAACAATGCAAGTAGAGATATTTTACAAGCATTCTTCATGAACAGAAGACAAAGTGCAAACCGATAAAACCAAAGAAAAGTTTTATTACTAAAAGGCAAAGTCTTTACAAAGGGTATTTTAGGCTCTCCAGCCTTACAAAATGCCCGGAGGCATACAAAATTCCAGAAGCAATAAAATAAAAGGAGGAGGAAGACGGGGGCTTTAGGCCTCGGGGCCAGGAGCGACCTCGGGGCCCTCGACATCCACCACGGGATGAGCTGGGTCCTTGGCGACTTCCTCGCCAGGAATCTCCTTCCCCTGCTCATCGGCATCCGTGAGGGGGTATTCGGCCCGGAGCTCTTCGTCGGCCAACCCCGGCATCCGGGCCTTAACGGCGTCGAGGGCCTCATGCCAGATGAGAGTCGTGGCAACGGCCAAGTCATCATAGAAGTCCTTCGAATTCTTGTAGCCCTCCACCGCCTTCGTCGTTGAGAGGTCGGCCAACTTCGCCGCTCTCAGGTCGGCCGACTTCGCCGACTCGGTCGCCGCCCCCAGCTCCTTCCGGAGGGTTTTCACCGTCTTCTTCAGGTTGCCGGCAAGCACCTGAGTGTCTTCAAGCTTGGCCTCGGCAGCCACGGCGGCCTCGCGGTACCGGGAGACCTCCCTCTTTCCGGCCTCTACCTCTCCCTCCAGGGCGGCGACCCTCGCTATCACCGCCTCCAGCTCCCGCTTAGAGCTCTCTTCCAGTGAGGCGAGCTGGCCCGCGGCCTTCATCGCCGGAGCTATCATCTCGACCTCCATGCGTAAGGTGAGGGCACCGTGCTGGAGAACCTGAAACGCAGGAGAGAGATCAGAAAGACGAAGGAGGCACCGAATCTCACAAAAAAACCAAACACTTACCTGCACAGACTCCTGGGCGATGGACGCCAGCTGAGCCCTGAAGGTCCCCCCGGGGACTCTACCCCCGGCCGATGTCTCTATTTCATGCAGCAGGCTATCCGTAACGGATAGCCCCGAAGGCACTGCGAACTGGACGCCCCCTTCTTCCACCATGATCGGCGAGGACGGGCCCCGAGAAGATCTCCTCTAGAGCGGCTCCGAGGGAGAGCCGATCTCCTCCTCCGAGGCCGGGTCCTCTAGAATCCGAGCCCACTTCCGGCCCGACACTCTGCTGGGCCCCGGGGCGAGATCCGCCCCCGAACGCTCACGGGACGCGACCACCGGAGGAGAAGGAGCCGGGGAAGGCTTTGAGCGGGAAGAGCTGGCACCCCCAGCCTTCGCAACCTTCCTCGGCTGGCGCATGGAAAATCGGAGCGAGTCCATGTCTATGGGTCCTGCACAAAACCGAATGTAACGAAGTCAGTGACACAAGCAATATACAAACCAAAAAGCAAACCTAAACTTACCGACGAACTTAACGGGGCTGAGTCCGGCCCAACTCAGGACCCTCTCAGACAGCAACACGTCGAAACGGGGGATGGGCTCCCACGACGCCACTCTCACCACGACGGGGTCACTGGACTGGTTTCCCGGCAAGCATTTCTCCCTCGACCACTTTGTAGGCACGGGCCAGCCCTCGCCCTCGGGAGGGGAAACGAAGAAGAACTTCTTCTTCCAGTCATGAATGGAATAAGGCGGGGCCACAACCCCTGTCCCGGCGGCGCCCCCCTGCCACTTTCTGAAAGAGAGGTAGACCCACATCGGGTCGCCCGCTCGACCACCACGGTGATTTTTGAAGACGAGGGAAGAATCAAGGAGTGAGAGGCTGAAGGGAATCGCCTGCAACTTTAGGCGGATCAGGAACCCAAGGAGAATCCTCCACGAGTTCGGCACCAACTGGCCAGGGGCTAACCCGAAAAGGTTCAACGCCTCGACGACCTCGGGAGAGAAGGGCAGGCGCATTCCACCCTAAAAGGCTTCCAAATATAGGGCGATCTCCCCGCCCCGTACTTGATCTGCCCTCTCTCCCTCCTTGGCCAGACGAAGCGTATAACGTGAGGGGATGTGGAAGCGAGCCCGAGCATTGGTGAGCTCGTCCTCATGCCTCACCCAACACGAGACGCCGGGGGAAGCATCAACCACCTCCTCCCGGGGGCTGCCCCTGCCGCACAATCCCGGAAAGAGGGCTCGACCCCTGCTCCCCGGGAGGACTCAGGCTCACCTAAAGGGTCCATAGAACCTACCCCAACGACATCTACTGACTCGACAAAGGAAGACATATAACCTTGAGAAGAAGGGTCCTCTGGAAATGAAAGCGGAAGAAAGAAGACGAGCGCCGAGCAACCAATACTTAGAACGGGGAAATATGAAGGAGTAGGGGCCCTAGAACGGGCCCCACCCCTATTTATCACCGCGAGCGACCTTATCCAACGGCGCCCTTCATCTCCCGCCAAAACGCCTCCTCGTATCCAACGGCTCCGATTGCCCAACTTGTCGTTCCCACACTGGACCGCACCCTTTCAGGCGTCGCAGGTCTGCACACGTCGCGTCAGCCAACCGACGCTTGACATGTGGACCATCGCTTCAATGGCAGGATGCACGAACTGGCGCACCTTCCTTAAATGCAGAGATCTCTCCCTGATTCGCTGGCAGAAAAGACAGCTCACGGCCCGGGGACGCGTCCCGACGAAACCTTAGGAGGGAGCTCACCCCGGGCGGCCTGGCAGTCCACTCCTGACCCGACCCGCTAGCTGGTTAGGAAAAGAGTGGGGGGCTAATGATGATGCTCAATATTGGCGATCCCTAAGATCGGGACACGTGGCAGATGACGTGTCCCAGAAATCAGAAGAAATGGCCCACAGGGGCCGACCAGGCCACCCCTGTACCCGACCTGCAACCATAAGCTGGCCCTCCTAGGGGTCCCCTGCAAATTGGCATCCTCGGCCCCTCAGCTCGCCCCAAGCTGCCACAAAACCAAGACTCCTCGGCCTTTTCGCCCGTCCCCGAGCTCCCCAGCCGAGGCCGTCTTCCTCGGTCCTCCGACCAACTCCACCGCTCACCGGCGTAACCGCCGCTCCGCAAATCTCGCCATGCGCAGATTCTCCGCCAGCAACATCCCACGTTCCACGCCATCACGATCTCTATTAATGGGCGATCCACTCTCTATGCGGGCGTGACGTCGGGAGCATGACTGCCGGCGAGTTTCTCGCGCCTACGCGGGCGTGACGTCGGGAGCGTCATTGCCGGCGTGTTTCTCACGCCTGCTGCTGCGTGCCGCCACCACTATATAAACCCCCATCACAGAGGGGTCAAGTAAGCCATTTTTTACTCCACATAGCCGTTACGCTGCTCAGATCTGGTTCTAACTTGATCGTCGAAGGGTCCTCGGTGGTACCAAACCACCCCGGGACTTCTTTGCAGGTACTCGGCGCTAAACGCCTCAAATCATCAATCTCCTCAAAACCCATTGAAACCCACACGCAACAGGAGATCACCTCCAAAATCCACCGGGAGATCAACGGAAGACAACATCTGAAGGAGACCCGAAAAGGACCTCCATCAGATGCATATGGGTATCCGAAAATAGTAAAACATTAATATGGGCGTACAATGCAATCAACATGTGATTATTTTATTCATATGGATGCCAAATATGATACATAGCATATAGCAAGATAAACTTGCATGCAACTAGATATGTAAATAACAGTATGGATGCACACGGACGTCGTAAAACAGTAAAATGGTAACAGGGGATGCACAATACACTAAACATGTAATATAATTATTAATATGGTTGTAAAATATATCATAGCATGTAGCAAGATCAACTTGCCTCAATCGGATCACACGACGGATGCGTACGGCGAGATCCACGGCGAGGCAATGATGATTTAGGGTTCTCGGGTGTCATGTTTCATGTGGTCGGGTGCTGTGCAGGGAGGTGAAACTGGGTTGTTGAGGGGTGAAGGTGATGGTGGTGTTGGGAGGTCGGAGAAGAGAGAGATGATGACGAGGTGAGGCCGATGAGGGCGCCGGTGATGGGTCTGCAGCAAAGGTGAGGGCAGGCGAGGCTTGGAGTGGGTTTTCTTGGGTTGTGCAGGGGTTGAGTTTGCAGAGGAGAGGAGAGAGAGGTGAGGGTAACAAGAGGTGGTGGCGAGGACGACGGGGGTCTGAGCTCCGATGAGGGTTCAGGCGAGGTCGTAGGTATCGGGTTCTTAAGTTGGGTTCGGGGTTCTTGGTGCAGGGAAGGGCTATGGTGTGAGGAGAAGGAGAGAAGGTGAAACGAGGGTGGTGCTGAGACGTCGGCGAGGGTCGGAGGCGACGGGAGCACGACGCGAGGGCAGGGGGCGTGGGTTTCATGGACTCGGAGGCGGGAAAGCGAAAATAATGAAGAAGAAGAAGAGAGAGGAGAGAGAGGGACGTGGGGTGTGTGTGTGTGTTATATAAATAGGGTATGGGTTTTATAAAAGAATTAAAATATATAGAATTATGCAGAGAGAGGGAAAGGTCAGTAAGATTTAATATTAAAAATCTTTTATTTTGTTAAAATTATATATTCGTATAAAAATATAACAGTTATATATAAACTAGAATATAATATTGATTATATTAAAGATTTTGGCTAATACAAAAAGAGTCCAAAACACACCCGAGTCGGGTCTAAAAATCCAGTTTTAAAATACGGAAAATATACGTGTCAACCAAAACCCAAATCGGATATCCGGGTCACGAAAAAGCATACCCCCAAGAACGGATGCACGCACGTGCACGTAGCCATCCAAACAGGTCCATTACACTGAACGGGACGAGAACAAGGTGCGCGGATGCTACGATGGGGTTAGCGGTATCATGCAGGCCATGCTAGATATTTTTAAAATATTTTATATGACTTTAAATGTTATATTTAAAAATGCAGATGCCAGATATAATGCCAGTATGCAGTATACAATAATGAAATTGCACGGATCCATATAACAAGCCAGGATAAATCATAAACAGGAATCAAGACGGGTTTCTAGCAAGCGGGTTGGGTCAGATATCATGCAGGCCATGCTAGATATTTTTAAAATATTTTATATGACTTTAAATGTTATATTTAAAAATGCAGATGCCAGATATAATGCCAGTATGCAGTATACAATAATGAAATTGCACGGATCCATATAACAAGCCAGGATAAATTATAAACAGGAATCAAGACGGGTTTCTAGCAAGCGGGTTGGGTCGGATGCAAATACAGATGTCAAATACACTATTCGCACCCAAAACACAAAAAATCAGGAAAATACCATAAATATAGAAATACTTGAACTAGAACTGGTATAAATGAATTAGGCTGCTATATTATACCCAACTGCAAAAGAATTTCATCCTCGAAATTCGCAAAACAAGAAAAGATAAACAAACATGAAACTACAGGAAAAGATCTGAAAACTTCTGTCGAATCTCGTCTTCTCGTTCCCAAGTCGATTCACCGTGCGAGCGATTTCCCCAAGAAACAAGTACGAGAGGGATAACCTTGTTCTTAAGGACCTTTTCTCTTCGATCAACGATCGACATCGGTCGTTCCTCAAAAGTTAAATTCTCTCTTACTGTCAGCTCCGAATGATCTAGCACGTGTGTTTCATCTCGAACATACTTACGGAGTTGAGATACATGAAACATGTCATGAACATTCGCCAAAGATTGTGGTAAAGCCAATCGATAAGCCACTTCTCCAACACGCTCCAAAATCTCAAAAGGCCCCACGAATAGAGGACTAAACTTGCCTCGACTCCCAAAGCGAATCACTCCTCTAGTCGGTGATATCTTCAAGAATACCAAATCACCAACAGCAAACTCTAGAGCTCTTCTCGATGTGTCGGCCCAACTCTTCTGCCGATCTTGTGCTGCCTTCATATGATTCCGGATAGTATTAACCTTCTCTACGGTTTGCACGATCAAATTCGGTCCCAACAATCTTCGTTCTCCAAGATCGTCCCAACAAACAGGTGAACGACACTTGCAACCATACAATGCTTCGAATGGAATCATCTGAATAGTCGCCTGAAAGCTGTTGTTGTACGAAAACTCCACCGAGTGTAGATGATCCTCCAACAAACCCTTGAAGTCTAACATGCAAGCTCTCAACATGTTTTCAAGAGTTTGGATCGTTCTCTCCGACTGGCCATCTGTCTGAGGGTGATAAGCTGTGCTGAACTTCAATCGTGTCCCCAAACTTTCCTGTAAACTTCTCCAAAAGTGCGATAAGAATCGAGTATCACGATCGGAAACGATGCTTACAGGTACTCCATGCAGTCTCACAATCTCCTGCATGTACTGTTCTGCTAGCGCTCCCGTTGACTGACCAAGTCGAAACGGTACGAAATAAGCTGCCTTGGTCAGTCGATCAACAATCACCCAAACTGCATTGTTGCTCTTTGTACTCGGCGGTAAAGCTGTCACGAAATCCATGGTTATATGTTCCCACTTCCACTGAAGAATCGAAAGTGGTTGCAATAAACCAGCTACCCTTTGATGTTCAGCCTTAACTTGCTGACACACCAAGCACTTCGCTACAAAGCAAGCAATCTCCCTTTTCATGCCTTCCCACAAGAAATGTTGTCGTAGATCACGGTACATCTTCGTGCCTCCTGGATGTACGGAATATGCGGAACTGTGCGCCTCCTTCATAACTTCTTCACGAATGTCTCCTTTCGGCACACACAAACGGCTACCATATCGCAACGAACCATCTTCATGAATTAACAAGTCCGTTTGAAGTCCTGCTTCAACCTGTTCTCTAACTTTTGTGATCTTGGGTCGTGCGACTGCGTTGCTTAATATTATCGATCAACGACGACTGTACTTGCAGCTGTATCAACTGTCCTAAAGAATGCGGTAGCACAATCTCCAACTCGAATCTCCGAAAATCTTCGATAAGCTCCTTCTGTGCAGTCAACGTCCGAATTGCTGGAAACCGACTAAGTGCATCCGGCACTACATTAACTTTCCCCGGATGGTACTTAAGATCAAGATCAAGATCGTAGTCAGCCATCAGCTCCAACCATCTACGCTGCCTCATGTTAAGCTCTTTCTGCGTGAACACATACTTTAGGCTTTCATGATCGGTGAATACTTCGACCCTTTCGCCCAATAAGTAGTGTCTCCAAATCTTCAAAGCGAAGATCACTGCTGCAAGCTCCAAATCATGAGTTGGGTAATTCTTCTCATGGGTCTTCAACTGTCTCCATGCGTAAGCTAACTTTCCCATGCTGCATCAAAACACATCCCAAACCTTTCCCAGATGCGTCGCTGTGAATCACCAATCCTCCGGAACCGTCTGGTATGGTCAAAATAGGAGCGGTTATCAATCTCTTCTTCAACGCCTCGAAAGCTGACGCATATTTATCCATCCATACGAATGGTACTTCTTTGCGCGTAAGCTTGGTCAAAGGCTCAGCCAAACGGGCAAAATTCTCCATGAACCTTCTGTAATATCCGGCAAGTCCAAGAAAACTTCTGATCTCTGCTACGTTCTTCGGAATCGGCTAATCTTGAACTGCTGTAATCTTCGCAGGATCAACGGCGATTTCATCTCCGGATACGACATGCCCCAAAAACTTCACTTCTTCAAGCCAAAACTCGCACTTGCTCATCTTCGTATATAATCTTTCTTGCCTCAATGTCTGCAGTGCGATCTTTAAGTGTTCTGCATGCTCTTCAAGGCTCCTCGAGTAGACCAGAATATCATCGATGAACACCACTATAAACTGGTCTAAGAACGGTGAAAAGATTCGGTTCATCAAGTCCATAAATATCGCTGGTGCATTCGTGACTCCGAATGGCATTACAAAATACTCGTAATGTCCATACCGAGTTCGGAACGCGGTCTTGCAAATATCCTCTGATTTAACTCGGACCTGATGATATCCGGATCGCAAATCCAGCTTCGAGAATACACTCGCGCCACTGAGTTGCTCGAATAATTCGCCAATGCGAGAGATCGGGTACTTGTTCTTAATAGTCACCCGGTTTAACTCTCGATAATCGATGCACATCCTCCTTATGCCATCCTTCTTCTTTACTAGAAGGACTGGAGCACCCCAAGGTGAATTACTGCTGCGAATCCAACCCTTCTCCAGCAATTCAGTAACATGTTTCTTGATTTCTTCCAACTCCACTGGAGCCATTGGATAGTACGCCTTTGAGATTGGCGCTGCACTGGGAACAAGATCGATCGCAAACTCCACATTTCGTTTTGGCGGTAAACCCAAGATGTCCTCGAACACGTCCATGAACTCTCGAACTACAGCCGGCGCTTCCTCCTTATCAACTTCCATTGACGAAAGAACGTTGTTTGTCGGCCTAGCCCTAAACTCGACTGGCCCGACAGTACTGCTTCCTTCAGCAAAACAAACTCCAGATATCTAGGAATCTGGAAAATCACTTTCTTTGCCCTACAATCAATGTGAGCGTGGAAAGTGCAGAGAAAAATCCATTCCCAAGACAACATCAAAACAAAGGGATGCACCAGAATTGAATAATACTAATGCAGGAAAACATGAACAAGTAGGATACCGAAATGGCTTCATCCGAAGCCAAGATAATGAAGAAGATAAGCATGATAAACAGGAATCAAGCTTGCAATAAAACATGGACTGGAAAGAAAGAGAAGCAAGGCAATATAACGACCATGAAACAGGGAAGTGAATCAAGACTAGGACTCAAAGTTACTTAAATAGAGTACCGTATTGTAACCATACTGCAGTTCATGGGTACAATCACATAACTCCGTTCAAGTCGCCCAAATCCTAGTATCAGTATCGAAAGAATAAGTAGGGAGAAACAATAGGGAACCAAAGGTTTCAAGCCGAGATGCAAAGTTGTTTGCATATCGTCAAGACAAGAGTCAATAGAAAGATATGATTCAAGAATCACGATAACAATGTGGCAGGACATGTTCCCAGTTACGAGTATTCTGATTCGTGTATTGGGTCCAATACCCAACTACAAAAGAATCAAACCCGATTAACTTAAATCATATGGCTCTGATACCAAACAAACCCTGTCACGCCCCGCTTCCCAGAGTGCACTAAGATCGGCACGTGACAGAGCCAACCATGCTACCTATGGCTAGGAAACATCCTTCCACAGTCACATTACGGCTGTCTAGGAGATATCAAGAACAGGAAAATAAAATAACTATCTAGTACATGTCTATATGCCAGAATAAACGAGTCAAGAAATAATATGCGGAAGCAATAAATCTAATAAACAGTAACATCTGGAAAGTACGGAAATAACTAAACTAACAGGATACTAACAGGATCCTCACTGTTCCGCCTGACGGCGGAAATACTCCTGATCAGCCTGCGACAAAGGTAGAGGATCTAGGCCATGCAGAACCCAGACGTCAGTGCGTCATAATATCAACAATAATATAAATAGGGGTAACAGGAATGCAGGCATGAATTATAAAAAGGTAACATGAATGTAATAAGTGAGCAGGGATATAGAACAGTGAAGTGTAACAGTATATGTGAAGTGCAGCGGTGAAACTAAACTGTGCTACTGGGTTAACTACTCTCAAGTCTATGAAATCAATTTGATAAATCATCGATGTAACTCAATAGTTTCCCGTGCATACCCGGGACCACGGTCCAGATTCTCGGGCTGAAATCCGAGACATGCCGCTAGGCACTAAACAGGAAACATGTACAGATGAATGATGTCAGCGGCAGCATCCCAGGGCTGGCCTAACCCATAAAACTGATCAGTATAAGCGTCGAACTGTTGAGTTACAAGTCGGGTTTCATCATTGATTTCCCCTTACCCCCAAGCTTATGTGTTCAAGTCAGGTATTGATAAATCTGGAGCTAATGCCAACACAGGATCAAGCAGGTATAGGTTTTGTCGGAATAGACAACATGATATGTCCCTCGGGACGTCAAGTCAGGATTTTCGGCATTAGTGTAACGACCATGTTTTCTAATACCTAATAA
This sequence comes from Agapanthus africanus, assembly GCA_030015575.1. Classification (NCBI taxonomy): domain Eukaryota; kingdom Viridiplantae; phylum Streptophyta; class Magnoliopsida; order Asparagales; family Amaryllidaceae; genus Agapanthus; species Agapanthus africanus. Next base: position 38,211,324 of record JASDDO010000016.1, on the reverse strand, counting down.
AATATATTTTATTTATCAAATAACTATTTCCGTGTTTCTTTTATATAATAATAATTTTTAATGTAGTGTTAATAATTTTCAGAAATTGAATATGATTAAAGGAATTTTTCTAAAATCTTTTTATTGTTTTATAGGCTTAAAAGGTTTTAATAAAATTTTATAACGCCTTAAAATAATCTACATATTTCTATCGTCAATTAAAAATGTTTTAAATTATAAACTAGATTTTATATAACTGTAATAACTAACTAAAACCATAGGAACGGTTATATTACTTAGTTTTAGCACAAAACTATTTTTATACTAAAGATAATAATAAAATATATTTTCTGAAATTTTTCCATAATTTTCCCGTGTTTTTAACTATTTTTAACAAATTTTTTAAAGCCAAATCCAATTTTTAAATAATAAACAGAATATTATTTTATATATAAAAAAATAAAATAAAATAAAAAATTAAAACCCCTTTGATCTGGACCGTTGGATCCAAGATCCAACGGCCCAGATCACACCGGCGCACCCACGTGGTGGGGACCACGCGAAAACTCGTGGTCTCCTCACGCGTGACACGTGGCGCGGCGGCGGCGCATTCTGGGACATTGGATGCAGATCCAACGGCCACGAATTAGTGGCGGCGGGCGCAATCACGAGATCATGATTCGAAAATCATGGGCAATCATGGGCCGGCGTGATTTTCCGTGTGATTTAACAGAATTTTGGATTTTATTGTTGAAACGAAACCCTATAAGTAGACACCTTCAAACCTAAATTTCTCACACCACCGAACTCCAAAAATTCTGAAAAAAATACCGGTGCCTTCGTATCAACGACGCCGATGCTACGGCTCCATCCAATCGCCGAGGAAAGGTCGGGGCGCGGAGCTATTGTTGGGGTAAAAATTTACACCCCGATTGATCAAGTCAAAATCAAAGTCAACCCCAAGCCAAGTGGGCCCAAGCCCAGATCCAGTGGGCCCATGCCCGGGTCGAGCCTGAACATGAAGCGGTCGGCCTCCTCCCATGCCGAGATAAAAATTTTGTAATAAATAATTTTGTTGCATTTCTTTTATTTTATTTTATGGATAAATGTAAGAAAAATAGGCATAAAGCCAAATTTTTGTAAAGCCCATGGCTTATGTGCAAAAAGAAATGGCTCATGAGCCATGGGATAGGAAAAATGCCATTTTGTGATGCCCAAGGGGCTATGTGTAAAGTGTATAGCCTATAAAGGCAAAGATAATGAAAATATCTCACAACTTTTCTCTCTCTCAAAATTTTTTCAGATCTGAGAACTTTCCTCCCTCTTCAAGGTTCCAAAACCTTCTTTTTCTCTTGAATTAAATCAAGAGTTTTACTCTTCTTTTTATAAAACAAATTAGTTTTTCACCACAAAACCCATAAAGGGAAACTCAGATCTTCCATTAGATCTCAAAAAGAAGAGATTTTTAAAAATCCCATATCTCGTGATCTTCAAGATCCAGCTAACAGAGGAGGAAGAAGAAGAACATCGTTCACTAAACCCCAAAAAAAAAACTCAAGAGTTCAACTCCTCTTTGATTTCTCTTCTGAGAAATTTTTTTTAGGCTAAAAGCCTCTTTTTCTCACCGGCGCTCAAGCGCAGAGCGCCCGCGTGCCGACACATGGCGCGCCTGTGCTCAAGCGCTCAGCGCTCGAGCGCAAGTCGTCCTGGTGCCAACACGTGGCACGCCTACGCTCCAGCGCAAGCGCTCGAGCGCAAGTCGCCCGCGTGCGGACACGTGTCGCGCCTGCGCTCCAGCCAGACGCTCGAGCGCAAGTCGCCCTCGTGCCGACACATGGCGTGCCTGCGCTCCAGCGCAGGCGCTCGAGCGCAAGTCGCCCCCATGCCGACACGTGACACGCTTGCGCTCAAGCGCCCAGCGCTCAAGCGCAGATTGCCCACGTGCCGACACGTGGCACTCTAGCGCCTGGGTGCACAGCGCCTAAGGTGTTGCCCCACGCATCCTTTGGATGTATTTTTCCCCTTTATTTATATATACATGTATATATATACATATGTATACATATGTACACATACACATACTGCACGACACTGTCCCTGTTAGAAAAAAATTTCTAATGGGGCGCTGCCCCGCACCCCGCAAGGGGGCTGCTAGCTATCCGGGTAGCGGGACCCCCGTAAAAACTCTGCGTGGCTCCCGATATATTCAAACCCCCTTCCAAAAAAAACACACGTACACTGCACATTGAGTTCGCATGACCAGTCTAACCCGTTAATCGGAGGTTCCCTCGCCCCAAAGGAGGGGGTAATTAACGACAGCTTAGTCCGCGGCTGTCGGAGATTCGGATCCCCATAATCATTAAACCCCGGCCTACCCTAGGCAGGGGGAATCTGTAGTACGCCTGACAAGAGCGCGTGTATTCCCATCTCAATGGGGTGACGAAAAACACCCTACAGATTTTGGCACGTCCGGTGGGACCAATCTCTCCTCCCATATTTCGGGTTAAACGTTCATGCGAACTCAATCAATATACATATCGATTGCCTATACTGAAATGATGTTCTTTTTTCCATGCAGCAATCAACCTTCGACGACAATGTCTCCCCAGACGAATTCAGCTTCCAACATGACCCCGATTCCGTACGTGGTCAAGATCAACGCTCGTGTGGTTCTCCCCGTGAGCCTCAGTCGACAGTGGGAGGAACCGTCCCGCCAGTTTGGCTCCGTCATCATCTACCCTGCCGGAAGCGCTCATCTGGCAGAGATCCCGGCGGAACAGGTGGCCAAGCCGGTCTCAAGGGGTAAGAGGCCGAATGTCGTGATCGCCAAGGCACCACAACCGAAACTTAAGACGGTATCTGAACGATTCTCTGGTGCTCCAGCGGGGTGAAAGAACTTCGGTACAAAGGGCAAAATCAAATATTGCGGACGAGCTCAGGCGATGACTCCAACAATTGCACAATCGAGCGTATCTCTGAGGCCCTCCATCGCCCGGTCTACGGCGTCTTCCCAAAGAGCCGAAGTCTGGCAGGTGCTTAGAACAGAAAAGTTAAGGCAGAAGCGGCTCAGGTATCGAGCCAACAAGAGGGCCAAGGCTTCGGCCAAATGGAACCATGTGAAGTTCCAAGTGCAGGGTTACCCCGCGACGACGGCTGAGTCGGACGTAAGAATCAGAAATTCCTTCGAGCCTCTGAAGTGGGTTCAGAAAAATGCCATGACCACCAGAATCAAGAAGACAGCTGTCCGAACAGTGCCACAAAGAGACGTGTCCCGGCCCCAACAGAAGAAGTATGACACTGTCTCTTCAAGAGTCTATCAAGCACTCTGTGCCGCACGAAAGAAGTGGGGCAAACCCAGAAAAGAAGCACCAGCACCATTCAAGAACCTGGTTAGGCCAGCCGCCTTTAATTGACTACCAGCTACCGAAACAAGGGGGTCAAGACAGCGATCCGTGAAATCAGCTGCCAATGATAGAAAGACGGCCGGATATATCATCCATACGGTCTATATGGCAGGCGGGCGCCCCAGCGACAACCTTCGCAGCAAAAGCAAGGATGGGGCCACCACATCCTAAGCCCAATCTAGCCTGAATGTGGTTGCCGCTGCCCAAGAACAGCCGCCCCCGCTGGATGAAGAAAACCCTCTTGATGAGGATGATAGGCAGAAAGACCCCTCGGTCCATGCAGAGTCAAGCTCGGACAGCGAGGAAGAGCCGACTTTCCGCCCCAGGACTGCGGAGCAAGAGCTGCTTCAAGAGCTTCGAAAACAGCTCAGGAGCAAAGATAAAGAGATGGCCAAGCTCTATTCGAAGATTGATGACTTAACGAACGTGGTGATGTAGCTTACGGCTCAAATTGCTCGAGCGCTTCCCAATCAAGCACAAGCCGCTACTAATCAGCCGGGTGATGACAATCCGAGGCAGCCAATGCATGTTCCTTTGGGACCAAGACTGGTCGAGCCGCATGAAAGCCGGCCACATTCCGCTTCTGGGGACGCCTTGGCCCCAGATAACACTATCCCGCTAACACAGGATAGGATAATGGATTTGGTCACCAGCAAGGTTAAAACATTGGTGGCCGAAGCTGAAGCTCAGAAAGAAATCGGCAGTAGCGGGCGGCCATATCCCGCGCAGTACGATCTGATTGAGTTCCTAAGTGGCTACGTTATTCCTAAGTTCGGAATATTTGATGGAACGGGGAATGCAAATCAGCACGTCGCCCACTTCAAAGCATCGTGCGGAAATATAGGGGGCAATGAAGCGCTCCTTCTTCGTCAGTTTGTCAACAGCCTGACCGGCGTCGCCTTCGACTGGAATGCGAGTATACCGGACGGGTCCGTCATTACCTTTGCCCAAATGGAGTCCCTGTTTCGGCAAAGGTTCATGAGTGTCAGTGATAAAATCTCCATTGCCGACCTTGTGAGGACCAAGCCGGGGAAGAATGAAAGCAACACCGACTTTATTGCCCGATGGTGTAATCTCACGGTCAAGTGCGAACCGCCACTGGAGCAGGACCAGTCCGTCAGCCTTCTCATTGGGAACCTCAGCAATTGGATGGTCCCATTCTTGTGTACAGCAGGCCTCAAGACATTTCAAGAGCTAACCAAGAAAGTCCAAATGCTGGAACGCTCGAAGCAAGAGTCCCCGCCGGACTCTCAAAGAGACAAAACTTGGAAAAGCAAGCGGGACGACAGCCGTAGAAGCGGGAGTTCCAGCAGTACCAATGTCTTCAATGCGTCCGACAATGAAAAAAAGCGAAGGGCGGGCGAATCCAAAACCAACCGGTCTCGAAAGCCATTGCTGGGAGGAGATGGGCCTTCCCTAGAGGAGAAGAAGAATAAGGTTTACTCTTTCAGAAGGGACAAGGTCCGTAAGATATTTAAAGATGCCTTGAACAACGGCCTACAATTGCCGGAGTCGAAAAGACCCGAAGAAGCAAAAATGACCGACATTCCTCTGTGTTGCCCGTACCACCGAGTAGTGAGCCATGCGATCGAGGATTGCTATATCTTCAAAGACTGGGTCGAGAAGCAGTACAAGGCTGGAGAGATCGAGCTATCCAAAAGTGTGTTGGTGAACAATCAAGTTGCAACCACCAACTTTATACAGACAGAAACTGAAGCCTTCTGGGAGCAGACAGCCGAACCCGCTGCCCTGAGAAATGAAATGGACTCACCGCGGCCTCCGTGGAGTACACACATATCTAATAAGATGAAGAAGATGATAAAGCTACTTCGGAAAGAACCCAGGACGGAATGGGAAGGGCAGAAGAAGCCTACCAGTCCAGCTGCCAATGCGGCTCCATCAGGCTCAAAATCCAAGAAGCTCAAGAAGAAGAAAAGTGCAGCTTGGCGCGAAAAAGAGTCTGCAGGGAGATCGACCACTCAAAAATATATCGATTCCCTCGAAGAATATGAACAAAAGGAAAGAACATTGATTCAATTGAAGGAGTTCTTCCCTGTACAAGCGGCTGAAATTCTGGAGGAGTTAGAAGAAGACTCCAATGAAGAGATCCCAGTAGTGACCTGCTACGCCATCCATCTTGGCAGCGACTCTGAGGATAAGCTCTATTTTCCCGAAGAGGACGAGGAGCTCACCACAAAGGTCAATCAAATCCAGCTCAGAAGCGGCAGAGCTCTACCGCAAAATCAGGGCAACGCCCCAAAAGGGAAGGAAAAACAAGTCGCTAATGAAGAAGATGGTAGAGAACTGGCTGATGAAAACATAGGTCCTTCCTCGGTGGACTATAATGTCTTGGCACATCTCCGGAAGCTTCCGTCTCTCCTGAGCATCTACGACGCCTTGGTCCTATCTAAGGAGCTTAGAGATGTTCTTATTCACGCTCTACAAAACCCCGAGCAGTATCAGGCTCACTTTGCGGAAATTAATATGAAAGAAGCCCAGCACGCTTTGCATGCCGCCGCAGCCACATTTAAGGATGAAGACTTGCTACTGGGAACGGCTGAGCATAATCGGCCGCTTTACATGACCGGGTACAGCGATGGAGATCGGATTAATCGCATATTGATTGATCCGGGGTCTTCAGTGAACATCATGAACTTGCGGACGCTGAAGAGTTTGTCAATGGACGTCCGACACCTGTCAAGGAAGAGGATTGTCATTCAAGGCTTCAACCAAAATTGCCAGCAAGTTCTGGGGTCCATAGCTATGTCAATCAAATTCGGGGATCTGCAGACCGAAGCTAAGATATATGTGATCGACGCCGACACGTCTTATAAGATTCTCTTGGGGCGGCCGTGGCTCCACGATTACGGCATCATTCCGTCAACTCTCCATCAATGCATGAAGTATACTAAAAATGGCGAAGAAAGACGCATTGACGGAGACATCCAGCCGTTCGGTGTGCATGAAGTCCGATATGAAGATTCTCGGTACTTTATGAACCACCAAAATGCTAAGCCACAACTGACTGAAGATAAAGCGGCCCCAAGACTCAAAGGCAAATCTGAGCCGGCTATCACTTTCAAAAGCAAAAACTTCCAAGTACGCCCGCATTTCGGTAGTGACACTAATGAGTCCGACGCTGGAAGTCCGTCTTTCCGTAAAACTCGCCCTCGTTTCGGTAGCGATACGGACGAATCTGATGCTGAAGGCCCATCTAGCAGCAAAGTCCGCCCTCATCTTGGCAGTGACACTGAAGAGTCAGAAGAAAAGGACCTGCCGTGCAACAGCTGTGCAGATTGGCCCCCCATGCAGCAAGCGAAACTACGAGAGACCTTCGAAGTCACAGAAGGGTCCCTGGCCATCACAAGGCTGCCGGAACGGATATGCAAAGAGCTTGACGCATTGTCAGTCTCTACCGTGGACCAGCTGAAAACTATCTACGTGCCCGGGAGGAAAAATGGACAGAAGGGCATCCTGTTTTACAGGTCAAACCCCGTTGTCCACCCGGACGATCTTTCTGTCACGTGCCTTCCCTATGAGAGAGACATAAGAGCCGTCCTCAATCCCAGATACTATGCGCCCGAGATGCGGGAATACTTTAAGAAGTGTGGATGCCGGTTATATCAAACAGAGTCCGAAGCAAAGTTTTACGAAGGGCTATAGTATCCGCCCCAGGCCCGAGCACTCATCGATGGACGAATTCCAGATAGACGGGGCATAGGCTACATTCAACCTGATTCCAAAGCATGCTACATGATCCATGTTGGTGAGGCCAGCGAAAGATCAAATGATGACGATGAAATAGCCGATCCAGAAGAAGCCCCTCAAGAGCTCGAAGATGGCGAACAAGCAACCTTTGACGAGCTAACCGAGATTGACTTAGGAACGCCCGATAATCCAAGGCCGACCTACATCAGCTCGCTCTTTTCAGAGGAAATGAAAGCGCAGATAATTGCCCTACTGCATGAGTTCATCGACTGCTTCGCGTGGACATACAAAGAAATGCCTGGCCTTTTCCCTGAAGTGGCCGTACATAAGTTGGCTATATCTCCCGATGCTAAGCCAGTCTCCTCGAAGAATGAGAAGGAAGTTGGAAGAAAAGGTCATCAAGGAAACCAAGAAACTCATCGATGTCGGCTTCATCAGGGAAGAGAAATATGCGGACTGGATCGCATGCATAGTCCCAGTGAAGATGAAAAATGGGCAGATCCGAGTTTGTGTCGATTTCAGGGACCTCAACAAGGCATGTCCAAAGGACGACTTCCCGCTACCGGTCATGGAAATGATGGTCGATGACACCTCAAATTACGAGTTGTTCACCTTTATGGATGGCTCGTCTAGATATAATCAGATCAAGATGTTGCCTGAGGATGAGAAGCACACAGCATTTCGAACTCCGATCGGAATATATTGCTACAAGGTGATGCCGTTCGGAATGAAGAACGCAGGTGCTACATATCAAAGGGCAATGACCAATATCTTCGATGACCTAATTCATAAAGTCATCGAATGTTATGTTGATGATCTAGTCGTTAAGACTGAAACCAAGGCCGATCATATCCAGGATCTTAGGACCGTTCTCACCAGACTGAGGGAATTTGACCTGAAGATGAATCCTCTGAAATGTACTTTTGGCGTGTCATCGGGAAAATTCCTGGGCTTCATAGTTCGACATCGAGGGATCGAAGTTGACCCATCAAAGATAAAGGCCATCATGGAGATGCCCCCTCCGAAGAGTCTGACGCAGCTAAGATCTTTTCAAGGCAAGCTTGCTTATATACGGAGGTTTATCTCAAATTTATCGGGGAGATGTAGGCCCTTCTCAAAGCTCATGAAGAAAGGAGCTCCTTTTATTTGGGATGCCGAATGTCAAGCAGCGTTTGAAAGCATTAAACAGTACTTGTTGCACCCTCCAGTGCTGGCCGCTCCCATTCCAAATAAACCGTTGATTCTCTACACTGCCGCGCTAGATGAGTCACTCGGTGCGCTCCTTACCCAGAATAACGAGGAGGGGAAGGAACATGCCCTCTACTACCTCAGTCGAACTCTAGTCGGGGCGGAACACAACTATTCCCCAATCAAGAAGCAATGCCTGGCTCTAATATTTGCTGTGAAGAAGCTGAGACACTATCTGCTTGCTCATCAGGTTATGCTGATCTCCAAGGTCGACTCGCTCAAACACTTGATGACTAGAGCGAGCCTAGCCGGCAGAATGGCAAGATGGGCTGTTATGCTACTCGAGTTTGACATAGTTTATACTCCTCAGAAAGCAGTAAAAGGGCAAGCTCTTGCAGACTTTCTCGCTGCTCATCCCATACCAGAAGGATCGCCGCTAAATTGTGAGTTACCCGACGAACAAGTGCTGCACCTCGAGGAAGACGAGCCATATTGGGAGCTCTACTTCGATAGGGCCTCATCAATAAGGAGCTCCGGCAGATCAAGCGTCCCGGAGGTATAAGCGGGGATAGGATTAGTGTTCACCACGCCATCAATGGGAACCCTACGGCGTTCTTTCGCTCTCACCGAGCCTCGGACAAACAATGAAGCTGAGTATGAACTGATAGCTGGTTTGGAGCTCACCATAGAAATGAAAATCCGCCGGCTACGAGTTTACGGTGACTCCCAGCTCGTCGTCAACCAAGTAAGCGGTGATTATAAAATATACAAACTCGAGTTAGCTCGGTACAGAGGCCGAGTGGTGGAACTTATGAAACGGTTCACTCACATTGAACTAATGAGAGTCCCTAGAGCGTTGAATGGAAAGGCTGACGTACTCGCTCGCTTAGCCAAGGAGCTGGCCGATCCTGACATGGACGAAATTCTGATCACAGTCAGGAGCCGACAAATTCTACCCCCAGTCTCTCTATGAGAAGAGGAAAGCGCGGAACAGAAGAGCAGTCCTGCCGAAGAAGCTTCGATCATCCAAGATGAGCCTGATTGGAGAGAACCCTTCATAGAGTACCTCCGATACGACAAGCTGCCCGAAGAAAAATCTGCGAGGATTCAGCTGAAGAAAAGAGCTCTCCGATACGTGTTTGTAAATGACACATTATACCGCAGGTCATATGACCAACTCTGGCTCAGGTTTCTGTCGTTGGCCGAAGCCCAAAAGGTCATGAAAGATGTTCACTCGGGCATTTGCGGTGCTCACCAATCTGGCCCTAAGATGCGACTTCAAATCAAACGGCTTGGGTATTATTGGCCCACCATGATATGGGATTGCGGAGAACATGCAAAGAAATGTCAGATCTGCCAAATCCATGGTGATTTCATTCACAAGCATCCCAATCCGTTGCATCCTACGGTGGCGTCGTGGCCCTTCGAAGTTTGGGGCACCGACATTGTTGGCCCAATTGATCCTCCGTCATCTAAAGGCCACCGGTTCATACTGGCCGCGACAGATTACTTCTCCAGATGGGTTGAAGCTGTCCCGCTAAAAGAAGTCAAGACAAAAGATATTCTGACATTCTTCCAGCATAATATTCTATACCGCTTCGGTACACCAAGAAGAATCATTTCTGACAACGGGCCCTCTTTCAAGAGCTTCAATGTCTCAAGGTTCGCTACTCAGCACAAGATAGACTGGAGATATTCCTCCATCTATAATCCAAGAGCCAATGGGCTAGCCGAAGCCTTCAATAAGACTCTATGCAAGCTCCTGAGGAAAAATGCTTCAGCCAACAAGAGAGACTGGAATCTCAAACTTCACGAGGCATTGTGGGCATATCGTACCACGCACCGTACTCCAACTCAGTCCACTCCATACTCATTGCTCTTCGGAGTGGAGGCGGTCCTCCCCCTCGAAGTCGAAATTCCAAGCTTAAGAATGGCCGTTCAGCACGAGTTGATGGAGGAGGAAAACGTGCTCCTTCGACTTGAAGAGCTCGATGCCCTCGAAGAAAAGAGGCTCGCGGTGCAGCAAAATCTGGAGCTATACCGAGCCCAAATGTCACGGGCCTATGACAAGATAACCCATCTCCATGCTTTCAAGAAAGGTGAATTGGTGTTGGTCCTCAAAAGACCGATCATCCCCAATCGACATGCCAAGGGAAAATTCGAGCCAAACTGGGAAGGACCATACATCATCGAGAAAGTGTTCGACGGAGGATCTTACCAACTAATAAGTGCCGAGGGAGAAAGGCCCATGCCACCCATCAATGGCCGACATCTCAAGAAATACTTTACGTGAATGCTCCAAGTCGCAGGCGAATTGAGCACATCAGCCCTATGGTCTGGATCATACATCCTGCAAAACCGTATACAATCCACGGGCATAAAATGACCCCTATCTCTCCCAAATCCTGCCGGTGAGACTACTTTTAAAGTCCCACCAGCGGCAAAAAAAAGAAAAAGAAAAAGAAAAAAAAATATAAAATAAAAGAAAAAAATAATAAATAAAATAAACAGTATGTCCACAAGCAAAACGGGCACGGATGAAAACCCGAAAGGGCTCCATGAGTAAAAACAGCAGGACTACCGGCGAGTTTGTGAAAACCCGAGAGGGCGCAAACTCGTGAAAAGAGATGAATATACTCGCAAAGTCCTCTCGACCTTGTGAGGAGAAAACCCCTGCGTGAGATCCTTACGACTCACAAAGGAGCAACACACTTAGAATCCTCACGATTCTTAAGGAGAACATACACCTGCGAGATCCTTACGACTCGTAGGGAGAAAATGCTTTTATGGGACCCTCACGGCCCATAAAATTGAAAAGCCTTAGGTGATAGAGACCCAAACCTGTCTCCTAAGCCATCGTTCCCCAACAGGCAACGGCAAATGATGAGTCGCTCCTGGCATTTCGCTTCAGTATTAGCGGTGCTGATGCCGACCAAAAACCCAAATCTCAAGTCCTCCCAAGGCAAATGATGAGTCGCTCCTGGCATTATTCCATTGCAGCAATGCTGATGCCAAACAAGATCCAAATTCCAAGTCCCCAAACGGCGAATGATGAGTCGCTGCTGGTACCACATTCCAGTGCAGCGATGCAGACGCCAACCAAAATCCGATTTCTCAAAATTCTCACGGCCCTACGGTAGGTCCCCAAGTTGACCATCGTATACAATCCACGGGCTCAAATAATTCTCATCATACCCATGCCCCACCGTAATCACCAGTTACGCGGCCGGTCTCCGCTTTAGGAATGATGCTCCATTGATATGACCCACTCATGTGTCCTCACGATATATGAGGAGAACAAACCTTTGTGGGATCCTTACGACTCATAAAGGAAAAACACACTTAGGAGTCCTCACAACTCCTAAGGAGAAAATACACCTGCGGGATCCTTACGACTCGTAGGGAGAAAATGCTTTTATGGGACCCTCACAGCCCATAAAATTGAAAAGCCTTAGGCGATAGGGATCTAAACCTGTCTCCTAAGCCATCGCTCCCCAATCCCCAAATGGCGAATGATGAGTCGCTCCTGGTACCATATTCCACTGCAGCGATGCAGATGCTAACCAAATTCCAAATCCCATACCCCAACGGCGAATGATGAGTCGCTCCTGGTACCATATTCCAGTGCAGCGATGTAGACGCCGACAAAGTCCCGAAATTTTTCCGGCCCTACGGTCTAGATCATACATCCTGCAAAACCGTATACAATCCACGGCCATAAAACAATCCCAACCTCTCCCAAGTCCTACCGGTGAGACCACATTCAAAGTCCCACCAAAAAAATAAAAAATAATAATAAAAAAAAACAATTCCAAAATCCTCCCGGGGCAAATGATGAGTTGCTCCTAGCATTATTCCAGTACAGCAATGCAGATGCCAAACAAAAACCAAAATCCCAAAATCCTCTCAATGACAGATGATGATTCGCTCCTGGTACCATATTCCAGTATAGCGATGCTGATGTCAACCCAAATCAAAATCAACAAGTCAACTTCCACTCCGACACCGCAGAAAGCGGAGCAAGTCAGAATCCAATCTCGACACTGCAAGCAGCGGAGCAAGTCAAGTCTACCCCTGACACTGCAAGAAGCAGAGCAAGTCAAATCAAGAACCGACCGTCCACGTCGCTAAAAGGGCAGCACCGACCGTCCAAGTCACAAAAAGGGCAGCACCGACCGTCCACGTCACAAAAAGGGCAGAACCGACCGTCCAAGTCGTAAAAAGGGCAGAACCGACCGTCCAAGTCGCAAAAAGGGCAGCATCGACCATCCACGTCGCTAAAAGGGCAGCATCGACCGTCCAAGTCGCAAAAAGGGCAGAACCGACCGTCCACGTCGCTAAAAGGGCAGCACCGACCATCCACGTCGCAAAAAGGGTAGAACCGACCGTCCACGTCTCTAAAAGGGCAGCACCGACCGTCCACGTCGCTAAAAGGGCAGCACCGACCGTCCAAGTCGCAAAAAGGGCAGAACCGACCGTCCAAGTCGCAAAAAGGGCCGCATCGACCGTCCATGTCGTAAAAAGGGCAGTGCCAGCTTCCCAAAAGGTGGGAACCGAATCAAGTCGCTTCCACGAGAAAGAAGATCCATCAATTTCATGCACACGACCCACATATGTGGTGTGCATTTATTGATGGAGGGCAATTTGTTGGGGTAAAAATTTACACCCCGGTTGATCAAGTCAAAATCAAAGTCAACCCCAAGCCCAGATCCAGTGGGCCCATGCCCGGGTCGAGCCCGAACATGAAGCGGTCGACCTCCTCCCATGCCGAGATAAAAATTTTGTAATAAATAATTTTGTTGCATTTCTTTTATTTTATTTTATGGATAAATGTAAGAAAAATAGGCATAAAGCCAAATTTTTGTAAAGCCCATGGCTTATGTGCAAAAAGAAATGGCTCATGAGCCATGGGATAGGCAAAATGCCATTTTGTGAAGCCCAAGGGGCTATGTGTAAAGTGTATAGCCTATAAAGGCAAAGATAATGAAAATATCTCACAACTTTTCTCTCTCTCAAAATTTTTTCAGATCTGAGAACTTTCCTCCCTCTTCAAGGTTCCAAAACCTTCTTTTTCTCTTGAATTAAATCAAGAGTTTTACTCTTCTTTTTATAAAACAAATTAGTTTTTCACCACAAAACCCATAAAGGGGAACTCATATCTTCCATTAGATCTCAAAAAGAAGAGATTTTTAAAAATCCCATATCTCTTGATCTTCAAGATCCAGCTAACAGAGGAGGAAGAAGAAGAACATCGTTCACTAAATCCAAAAAAAAACTCAGGAGTTCAACTCCTCTTTGATTTCTCTTCTGAGAAATTTTTTTTAAGCTAAAAGCCTCTTTTTCTCGCCGGCGCTCAGGCGCAGAGCGCCCGCGTGCCGACACGTGGCGCGCCTGCGCTCAAGCGCTCAGCGCTCGAGCGCAAGTTGCCCCGGTGCCGACACGTGGCGTGCTTGCGCTCGAGCGCAAGCGCTCGAGCGCAAGCGCTCGAGCGCAAGCGCTCGAGCGCAAGCGCTCGAGCTCAAGTCTCCCCTGTGCCGACACGTGGCGCGCTTGCGCTCCAGCGCAAGCGCTCGAGCGCAAGTCGCCCCCGTGCCGACACGTGGCGCACTTGCGCTCAAGCGCCCAGCACTCAAGCGTAGAGCACCCACGTGCCGACACGTAGCACTCTAGCACCTGAGCGCACAGCACCTAGGCGCACAGCGCCCAAGGTGCTGCCCCACGCATCCGTTGGATGTATTTTTCCCCTTTATTTATATATACATGTATATATGTATATATACATATGTATACATACACATACTCCACGACACTGTCCCTGTTATAAAAAAATTTCTAACGGGGCGCTGCACCGCACCCCGCAAGGGGCTGCTAGCCCCCTTGACCCCCAGCCCGCTATCCGGGTAGCGGGACCCCCGTAAAAACTCTGTGTGGCTCCCGATATATTCAAACTCCCCTCCAAAACAAAACACACGTACACTGCACATTGAGTTCGCATGACCAGTTTAACCCATTAATCGGAGGTTCCCTCTCCCCAAAGGCGGGGGGTAATTAACGGCAGCTTAGTCCGCGGCTGTCGGAGATTCGAATCCCCATAATCATTAAACCCCGGCCTACCCTAGGCAGGAGGAATCTGTAGTACGCCTGACAAGCGTGCGCGTATTCCCATCTCAATGGGGTGACGAAAAACACCCTACAGCTATTAAGGATTTTGTACACGCCTATGTTTTCAACCCTTCGGCATCCGACTCAAACACAATGTAAGATCCGCCTCTCTCTCCTTTTCCTGTCACCTTCTTATTTCTCAATAACCTAGTTCCAACTTATAATCATCAATCCTATTTAAAAAGTTGTTATTATATTTGTGCATACATATTCCTTGTACCCTCAATCATAATAATGTTAACCCATATTTTTAAAACGGTGTTTAAATTTCCTTTGTACATAGAAGTATATTGCACACACGTAATACCTGGAATCTGATATAACTCATGAATTGTTATTTCACCTCTGACATACCCATACTATAAAAATGATCTCGAAATAGGTTACTTCCACAAGATACCCTCGTTTAATTTAAATATTATATTTGTTTAAAATATCTATAAGAAATAAAGATATGTGAAATAAATATTTTAGATACAGTATACGTATATTTTACTTACAAATATTTTTAAAAACCCCTCAACTTTTTAAGAAGAAAATATTAAATTTAAATAACGATATCTTTTCAAAAGGGAATATTTAGTATCTTTTAAAAGGTAATTTTAAAATAACACCAATCTAGAACAAAGGAAAGGTTGTAGGCATCGATCGTTTATCTAAACCAGACTTTGTGGTGCCTAGGCTAGACAAGTGAGAAAGGTAACTTTAAAAGGCCCGTCTCACGGTGATTCGTGAGCGAATCCCTCCTTTCCTTAATTGTGCTTACCTGGCCATATTTGGCGGTAAAGAGGCAATTTGAGAACCTCATAACTTGTCCTTTTGGAATATTAGAAGCTGTCTAGATTTTCAAATAAAAATCTCTTGCAAAAGATTTTCAAATAAACACCACAACTTTTTATTGAAAGGATATTTTCTGTAAAACATTATTTTTTTCAAAATAATAAATATCTCAAATATCATGGTTTTTGTTAGAAGTAATAAAGGATAATTAAACACTATTATTTCTTTTTAATTAAGCTTTCCCTAAGATGAGACGAAGTACTTTACGAACTCTAGAAAATAAAACGAGTGGTTGTGGAAGGCCATATTAAACGAGATCAATACACTTTCTAAAATTTCCAGTTTATGACAACATGACATATACAAAACATGATACAGTTAGGATTAGAATGCGCGGACCTTGGTATGGAATACTTTATGAAGATCCCTGCAGGCAGGGTGACCAGTCCAATATATGGGCGACTATACAAATATGAAGATACCTATATTCCGGGTGAACAGTCCAATATATGGGCGACTATACAAATATGAAGATCCCGATATTCCGGGTGAACAGTCCAATATATGGGCGACTATACAAATATGAAGATCCCGATATTCCGGGTGAACAGTCCAATATATGGGCGACTATACAATATGGAAATTCCATGCCTAGAGGTATACGCACTAACTCTAATTCGTCCGAACCTTTATACTGAACCACAGGGATGGGTAGTTTAATTAGGCAAGGATAATTCGGAACTCGGATTCCCTTACTACTCGATCATGATCCCGGGAAGTGAAACGGTACATTTCACTTCCCCAGTTGTTGTTCCGTGGCCACAACGGAATAATCGCGAGTATCTGAACCCTTGTTTAACAAACTAATACGAACTTTTACCTTCACCTATACTTCCTACTACTTATCTACATACAACTTACAACATACTCATGGTCATATATACCTCTCTTCAAAACGTCTTAAGTTTGTGCATTTCAAACATTTACACCCTTTAATTTATGTCTGCATGCATACATCATACTCTTATATACACCTGTTCATTTTATACTCCTACTTCATTATGAGGCAATCCTACCCGAGTATAACTCGCTGACGGACCTTCCTTTTCTTCCTCTATCTTTGGAATGTCCGTCAGATAAGAATGAGTATTATAGCGAAGATCAAGGTGTGAAGCTAACTTATGAAGATTATGCAGACTGGACGATGGAAGATTAGCTAGATTTAATTTTTGTCGTTGGCCCACATGTTAGGGCTTTTGTTTATTCTCGATGAAATTAAACTACTTAGTTTATTTTACTCTTTCTTCTAGGATGTAATAAAGTTTGGTTAATGGAAATAAAATGCCTTTTGCTTTTATTATTTTTGTTTTGGTACACATCCTGCATGTTATATATTCATACGCTTAACGTAACTGTATTGAATAGACCACCTTCAATACAGTTAGGTTGCGGACTTTGCCACGTCATCCTTCACCTTCTTTTGGGAAAAGGGGAGTGACAGGTTTTTGTGGTGGCCAATTTAGGTCCTCTTGTGTACTAAAATGAAATCGTTAACTGACTTATTATATTTATGAATCTCATCCATCAATACCGATATCATCGTTTTCCTATGTCCCTTGTCCCTTCCTTGACATTCTGTACCCTGACCATGACATTTCCTTCTAGTTATGGCAAATCTTTCCAACGAGGATGACATATCCGATATTACTTTGAAGCTACATTTGGAGATTCAAACGACGAAGTCGTAAACTCTCAGGCGGTTATTTCCGACAGCGACTCGGAAGACGAAGAAGTCGATGCTGCAACTCCGGAGTCTATGATGGCCAACGACTCCGAAGAAGAAGAAGATCCCGGGGAAGAGGAGCATATAAAGGATGGGCCAGAAAAAGGAGGCTCCTGCAGAAGAAGAAAACCCTATAGAGGTGGAATCAGAGAGAGAGGCTCCTGCTGAGGATGAGTCGAAGGACGAAGCTTCGAGTGAGGGGGAACTCGAGGCCGAATAAACTCAGGCAGTTGTCCTCGCAAGGCACCATGGGAATGGTCATACTTTTCTTAGTTCGAGGACCTATCACCACTTGTTGAACTCCCGTAATCGAGACTAATAAGTCTTTTTCCTTTCTTTGGCCGAATAAAGTGATGTAAGAATAGTATGGGCATGTCCTTACTTCCGGTTGTACTCTCCATATTAAAGTTGGATAATAAAATCTTAGTTTCGAGCAAAAATCTCTCTTGTGATCTTCTTAGCTTCTCTTGCATAAATTGTTGTTCTTCCATGCATGTTATTATCCTGTCTCATCCCTCAGCCATTTGTAACCTAACCTATTCTGATTCAGATCATCAATGGCTGGACGACACCATCACCGCAACCGAAGGGGAAATGTAGTCAATGAAGCCACTGCTCAGCAAGCAGCTATGCTACAAATGATGCAAGGACTATTGGAGCAGCAGCAGCAGCAGACAGCTGCCCTTCATCAGGAGCTACGAGAAAGTAGGCAGCAGCAAGCAGAGATTTTAAGTAAGGCACTAACCCCAGTTCCACAAGGTTCGGCGGGAGTGAAGCAGTTCAGATCACTCCACCCTAAGACTTTTTCGGGGAAGGAAACTCCTTTAGAAGCTGAAGAATGGCTCAAGGGAACAGTCAATGATCTCAGGGCCGCCTAAATTCTGAAGGACACGTGGGTGAACATCGCTAAGCTACAACTTACGGATAATGCCAGGATATGGTGGGAGGCAGAGGAAAGTAGATCGAAGGAGCCCATCAACCGGGAAAGGTTCAAATAGCGTTTTGATACCCAGTACTTTCCAGTCGTGGCACACTTAAAAATGGAACGGGAGTTTATATAGTTCCAACAAGGGAGCATATGGGATAAGTCGGTGGACGAGTACACTTTGGAGTTCGCAAGGTTAAGTCGGTTCGTGCATCATCTGGTGGCAACCCCAGAACTTTATGCTAAGAGATTCCGATAAGGATTGGACCTGAAGACACAGTCCTCCATGTCTTCTGCTACCTTAACAACTTATGATGAAATCTTAGAGGCGGCACGAAACATTGAAGACCTTCAGAGACGCATAAGGATGACCGTTTGTCTGTCATTAAACGACCAGCCAATCAAATTCTTGAGGGATCATCTTCCAGATTCAACGGGAGACAACCACCTAAGAGACCAGCAGTACCAACTATCTTCGAAAAAACAGCCGTTGTATGCAACCATTGTAGTAGGACCGGACACTACATGAGAGACTGTCGCATTTTGAACAAACTTTGCATAGCCTGTGGGTCTCCGAATCATGCCATTGGGGACTGTCCTCAGAGAGGAAGACAATCAGGCCCCGTCAACAAGCCGACTAATTTTGGGGCACCAACACAAGGAAACCGGCCACTTTCCGCCACTAAACCAACTGGTCAAGGGGCAACACTAAAAGGACCACCCTTGCCATCACAGGAGCGTGTTTTTCAGCAAGCACAGAGGAATGGACCCAAACGTCAGACCTTCACCATGACGGCCAAGAAGGCTGATGCCACGTGGTAAGACAACAGAGGCACTCTTTCTTTTTCTCAACCTTTCTTTGATACCATACTTAACTATCTTTCGATGCAAATCTTAGTTAAACTCACCATAATTCCTCTAGTTTTCGTAATTTCGACTAGTTGCCTTTATGTTATATCTCGCAAGTTTTTCCATCAATTCACAACCTCCATTCAACTTCTAAACTCTTCTATCTAGAAGCAACTACTGATTTCACATTTTTCGATTCCTTCTACCTAAACCCTTCAGAGACTTTACATGCATCAAGTGATACACCAACTCGCGGGAGCGACACATGCAGCAAAGAGGATTCCTGACAGCGTTACTAATTTCCATGCCTAGCAGTGGCCACTTGAAAGTTTCAAGTATGAAATTATTCTAAGGAGGGTAGATCGTAACTATCACAACCATTCTTGCAATTCTTAGCAAACCCAGAAGTTTTAAACATCCATAACGATTTTTCGGAGAAGGGACTTGGTGATGTGATGTATCAGCGCGGCGATATAGTTGCATATGCGTCAAGACAACTAACGACTTGTGGACGCAACTATCATGTTCAGATTTAGAACTGGCGATGGTAATTTTCATCTTGAAGATATAGAAACACTACTCTAAGGAGAACATGGGAACACGGGTGGTTGAAACACATGAAGCGGATGAGAGGGGTCAAGTTTTATATGGGAGAAGTACCGATCGGTTGGGACGACCCTGAAGATGGAGAATTTGTAAGATTGACATAATTGTAGGAAAAAAAAGGTGGAGATGGTGATACAATGCAGCGAGCGAGGAAAGCTCAGCCCACGACTCATTTTCCGTTTAACATCTCGAAAGTAGAAGGTGGGTTTGTGTATAACCTAGTTCTGCTATTTTTCCTTGGAGGGCGTTGATTTGTATGTCAAAAACTATATCTATTACCGCAATCAAGAACGGCGTCGCATGAAGCTAGCCGGTGAGTACGGGTCGGTCCACAGGGATTTTTTGAATCTCCTAATCGCTCAAACGAGTTAATTCCGATGGGAGACTCGGATTGATTATTAAATCTAAAAACCCAATTATTCTATACTACGATTATCTAGATCTAGTCTTGCTAGGGTTAGGTTTAGGGATGGTTTGGAAATACAGGTAAATCTCAACGCTTTCTATACCCGAACGAAGATCTATAAGGAGTTATGGTAATTATCAATAAAGGGGATTAGATCCATTCGGGAAGGTGTTCCTTCCTCTAGGTTCGTGTCCTTCCTTTAGAGATCCTTACCCTAACCTCTATGGAAAACGCGGGCAACCGGGCCTTTATACTACGGTGTCATCGTTACCTCGAGGGGTAGGATGCCGTAGGGCGCGGTGTGTGCGTGTATGCATAGAGTCTTATTAAAAATGTATTATGGGTAAGAAAGGGATGAGAGATCTCTTCTCTCAAAATCCTTCTCCAAAGCTAACTCTAAACAATTTATCTATGGCGAGAAATTAAATCTACCTAGGGCAAAGAATTGAAATCTAAACTAGAGCAAGGAATTAAATCTACTTACAGATGCATCTCTCCAATCATCAACGCAGGTTTGTCAGATCTGAATTCATGAGTTGAAAAGAAACACTGATGCTCTCCATAAAGAGATATGAATTTATTATTTTAAAGGAGGCATAAGAAATTACAATTTTTAGGGTTCCTATTTATAGAGAATAGGAAACCCTAGGTTACATTTTGATCCGCATGTCTACAATTACATATTTGCCCTTATGAAGACCAGTCAACGCCGCTACTGTCTTTTGGTAAAAAAATTATTTTTTATTCCTTTAAAACTGCCGCGGAACCGCGGCCCGAGGCATGGTTTGGCCGCGGTTCTGCGGCCAAACAATGGTGTTGGCCTGTTGGATTTTTAGGGCTAGCTATGCTGCTTTTCATCTTCTTATTTCTTTATGTCTTTTCTCAATTTAGCTTCTGGTTCTCTTCCAGATTTTCCAGTGAACATTGTAGTGGACTTCTACCCGTTCGCTTTGAGTCGATGTCTTAAATCTTACTTTGTGAATTGTTCCTTATATATGATTGATCAAGAGTCTTCTGTTTATTGGTTAAAGTCCACTTTTTCATCGCCTTTGCCTTGTTTTCACTGTTTTCTGTCCAAGAACCTGTAACCTGTAACATGTAGCAGACATGCGTCAAAAGTGCCTGTTTATTTATAAAACGAATAAGAAAGGGAAATATGATAATACAATATTATGGTATGAACAAATACCCCCAAACTTATCTTTTGCTCATCCTCGAGGAAACTTATTTTATTCTCGACAAAAACCTAACCGCACTTTTGCAGGGAAACGCGATTGCACTGAGCTCGTGCAACAAGCCGTTAAACCTCTAGGTGTCCCTAGTAGGAGGAGTGTTGTCTCCTGAGGGTTTTCAGCGGATACTATCCACAAAATCCTATCAATTTGGCTTTTCGACTTTGATTCTCCAATTAGGTTTTCTAACAAGGAATTTTATTATCGTCGACTCGTAAATTATCCACCCATATTCTTCACACTTCCTCATCATCTAACTTATGATTATATATGTTCTGCAGACTTACTTAGCTTTCGGCATTTCTTAAGTTTTCCTTTTAGGGTTCCATCTCCACTTAGGAATTTTTATCAATTCTACTAAAGATAAAAGTTCTATTCTTCACTCCTTTCTCTCATCTAAACTCCAATCACATACCCCTACGTGTGTGTATAAATCAACCCTACACTTGGAAATTCAAATCAAGCAATCGTACTCTTGTCCGTTGTCCAAAGCACTTCTTAATTGGTGAATTTTTTAAATGAATTTTGCTTACACATCCTTCATGCGACCATTAATACTTCTTGAGGTACCAACTACCGATTACAAGATATGTTTGCACATTAAAACGTAATTCCTAGTCTTGCAACACCCAAGGCTTTAGCACTGACTCCCAAACCAATTGGTCTAAGGCACTAGGCGATGAAGCACGCTCGCTAAATATTTTTCTATTTTTGCAGCCTTAAGTAATCACAAAAACCAGTGTTCATTTTTTTTTTCTTTATTCACTTTTTTTTCTTTTATTTTCATTGTACTAAGGACTTTAGACAAGAGCATTTCAAGGTCTCTTCTACTATTCCAAGTTTCAAGGTGCGTGATTGTGCAATTTGTAGGGTATACATTTTCAGAATCTAGACTTAAGTTAGGAACTATTTTTTGAACTTATACTCTAATAAGAACATCAATACTTTTCTTTTGTTTCAACTTAGCCCAAGAAGTGAACTCAAAATTTGCCTATTTCTAAATAAACTACAAAGACAAATACTTTCTACCGTTAAACTTTAAGAAAGGTTATTTTTAGGGTTTTTAATTTACTAAGTCTAAAATCTAGTTGTTCCTAGACAGTTAACCTATTTGTCAAACTCTAGTCAAGTAAGCCAAAATTGAATACAATAATTTTTATAATTTTTCAAAAATTTTCAATTTTTATGGGTTTTTAAATAAATATGCAAATGCAAAAATATACATATGAATACGAAGGAAGAAGACGTACCGAGCATACCCCCAAACTTAAACTTGCCAGTGTCCTCACTGTCATGCTACACCAAGAGGGTCAAAATGCCGGCACTCCCCTGTTTATTTATTTATAAATTTTTTTTTAATGTTTTGAATTTTTTTTTATTTTTTTATAGAAAAAGAAAAAAAAAATATATATACATATATACAACAAGGTTCCCCCTAAACTTAAGCTTAGCCTTACACAAGCCAAAGGTTAGCACCAACCATTCAAAAATTTTATCGTGGTAATGATCGAGTTAGTGAAAGAATGGAGTGGAAAGAAAAGTAATGAGAAACACATGAGTCCGTATGGGAAGAAGAGTGGAATATGGTCTCAGTGGAGGAGAAGAATGGCGGAAAAGAGAAAGAAGTGGAGTACGATCTTGAGGGTGTAAATCGAGTGAATAAATTAGCGCAATTTGTGATGACCGATGTGTTAAAAGCGATTGTACTAATCTATCAACCCGTCGAGAAATGGGGTCAAATCCCTCAAGATTCGTAAGAAAACATGGGTACGCCGAACTTGGTATTGGAGATGAAAACGTAAGGGTCTCTTGTACGGTCGGAACGATAGGAAGGACGAAAGGGAGTGAATTAGGGATAGTCTCTTTCTCACCGTAGTAAACTGTCTCGAACTTGAAAGATTCCAACAATAGTTCGAAATGACTGTAAGCAATCGAGTCTGATGATTCAACTAACTCATCTGAAAATGTAAAGGACTCAAACTCGGGCGGTGAGTCATCAACATCGTCCGAAAAAGTGAAACACTCGCAAGTGTTATCGGCTGTGAGAACTGTGTCAGATTCAAAAGAAAATTTTCAAGCTCACAGTCTTCAAGCGTGAAATTAGGCGTGGTCGGAACGATGGAAAGGAGGGAGGGTAATTTAGTTAAAGGTTCAAGAGGATGAATTGGAAAATCCGACACATCAAACAAAAATGGTTCAACCTCAATATGATCCTCAAAACTCTCCTCAATACTATCCTTATAATTTTCCTCAAAATTCAACTCATCCATGCCATTATCATCAAAATCAAGACGCATATGAGGTTCGGGAGAAACATTTAATGACTCGGGATGATGAATTGGACAAAAAAATTCAATCAAATCTATGGGTTCATCATCCGAAATATTCCCGGCGTCTATATCCTCAATCAAGTGAAAATCAATTTTTCTGACACCTCATCAAAACCATGGATATTTATTAATTTAGGTTCTAGATTGGAGGTGTAAGGATCGAAAGGATTAAGTATGGTTTTACTCGAAAGGGGTTCTTCACAATCTGGCAAATCAAGCACTACAAAGTCACACAACTCGTTAGATGTTTTATTTTCAACTTGTGAATCATTTGGGACAATCGATAGAAAACCGGAGTTGTGGGCTTCAATTGGGTATGGGTAGGTTTGATTTGTAAATCCTCTCAAATTCGCACTCTGTCCAACCGCCTCCTCATACATTGAAAATTTTGAAGCTAGTTGGAAACTAGCTGCCGGTTCACTAAGTTGCAGAAGAGCGGTAATGGACGCATCCACACTCCTAACCATTTTGTTTGTTGCTGAAATATAAGCTGCCAACGACTGTTCCAAACTAGACATGGGTGGTGAGGGGGTTTCGGTAAAAGATTCAAAACTGTTTGGATACGTGAAACTCCCAAATGGCTATGTAGAAGCAATGTCTAGTGAAGATAGGAAAGTCGGGTAGGACTGGTAGGAATTGGATAGTTGGACAGGAATAGGATCAATATGTGGATAAAAAGGTGAATGGACTTGTTGATCCCTAGAACTGGATGTGTGGAGAGGAGTGAAAGATCGGTTACGAGATTGTGCAATGTGCTCAGCAATAGACATCGGTTTAGGAGTTACAACAGGACTCGAAAAAGTGGTATCAACGTACGAAGGTGGTGAAGGTTGACATGGTTGACACAAAGTGGGTTGCGACGTCGAACTGTTTCTCCTAGACGCTTCTATTTGATCTTTCAAAGAAATTTTGGGCACGGAGGGATCTTCCTTAAATCGACCGAAACAATTGACGTGCGAAGCAAAGTTAGGTTCGGAATACCAAAGTTCGGCAAGAGATTTGTGATGTGGGGTACCCATGATGAGAAGAGAAATAAGGTAGGTGGTGCAAGGATTTCTTAGCGGCAAACTTTGCAAGTTTTGTTAAAAATTTTTTTTTCCTTTTTCCCCCCTTTTTTTATTTGGAACTGTTTGCAAAAAAAAATTTGATAAAGGGCTAAGACACACTTTCGATCAACCAGAAATGCACAATCAGGCCTAGATCTAGGGTCACCTAGGTCAGCTAGACAGCTCCTAACTGTTCCAAAGGACTAGAGATAGGACCTCAAACCGCCTCTTCACCGCCAATTGCGGCCAGGTAAGTGCCAGGTAAGTGGGAACGAACCATAGTAGTGGGCCTAATTAATAACCACTAGCCTTTGACACACTTGCCTAAACACCGCAAAGTCAGGTTAGGATAAACGGTCGATGCCTATAACTAGTCCTCTGTCCTATTGAGCTCGAAGTCCTTAGGGCCGAGTCTAGTATTTTTTAATTAAAGATTGGTCAATGCAAATGTCTTATGTGATTTTTGGGGTCCTGGGAAGGGTGATGAAATCCCCACCCAATCTGAATTGGTCAAAATCCCCTTAAAGTCCGATTAAAGATATGCAAAACAGTAAATAACTTGCAATCAAATCTTTTTATTTTATGCGCGGCGCAAAGAATCCTGCACAAGATTTGTTATTGAGAAGGGGGAAGATTTTTAAAGCGCAAAGAATCCTGCAGAAGATTTTTCAGAAGATATATTAGAGATTTGTAGAGGAGGAGATCAGAAGACTTACAGGTTTTTTTTTAACCGAGCTTCAGCCTTTTTCGGGGAACCGATCCGTCACCTCCACCGCGGAACCGCCGCGAATAGCCCCTCCGACCGCGGATCCGCCGCCGGTTGGTCGCTTCGGCAGGTTTTTTTTGTCACCAGATCTCCGCGGTTCTTCTTGTTGACCCGGTCCTCCAAATTTCTTCTGTTATCTGTTGTGATATTGCTCTGTTTGTTCGGATTTGATATTTGTTGTTTTGATCTCTGGAGATTTCCAGATCCGAACTTGATTGGATCCTGCAAAATTCAAACAAAAATACCCTTCGTAAAATAACAAAATGATAAATTTTTATATTTTTTTGATTTTTCAGTTTTTATGATATTTTAATTTAGATTAACCCGAAATTGCAAAAAATAAATACTACGCCATCCCCGGCAACGGCGCCATTTGATTTGTATCTCAAAAACTATATCTATCACTGCAATCAAGAACGGCGTCGCATGAAGCTAGCCGGTGAATACGGGTCGGTCCACAAGGATTTTGTGAATCTCCTAATCGCTCAAACGAGTTAATTCCGATGGGAGCCTCGGATTGATTATTAAATCTAAAAACCAAATTATTCTATACTACGATTATCTAGATCTAGTCTTGCTAGGGTTAGGTTTACGGATGGTTTGGAAATGCAGGTAAATCCCAACGCTTTCTATACCCGAATGAAGATCTATGAGGAGTTATGGTAATTATCAATAAAGGGGATTAGATCCATTCGGGAAGGTGTTCCTTCCTCTAGGTTCTTGTCCTTCCTTTAGAGATCCTTACCCTAACCTCCATGGAAAACGCGCGCAACCGGACCTTTATACTACGGTGTCATCGTTACCTCGAGGGGTAGGATGCCGTAGGGCGCGGTGTGTGCGTGTATGCATGGAGTCCTATTAAAAATGTATTATGGGTAAGAAAGGGATGAGAGATCTCATCTCTCAAAATCCTTCCCCAAAGCTAACTCTAAACAATTTATCTACGGCTAGAAATTAAATCTACCTAGGGCAAAGAATTGAAATCTAAACTAGAGCAAGGAATTAAATCTACTTACAGATGCATCTCTCCAATCATCAACGCAGGTTTGTCAGATCTGAATTCATGAGTTGAAAAGAAACACCGATGCTCTCCATAAAGAGATCTGAATTTATTATTTAAATGGAGGCATAAGAAATTACAATTTTTAGGGTTCCTATTTATAGAGAATAGGAAACCCTAGGTTACATTTTGATCCGCATGTCTACAATTACATATTTGCCCTTATGAAGACCAGTCAACGCCGCCACTGTCTTTTAGTAAAAAAATTATTTTTTAGTCCTTTAAAACTGCCGCGGAACCGCGGCCCGAGGCATGGTTTGGCCGCGGTTCCGTGGCCAAACAATGGTGTTGGCTTGTTGGATTTTTAGGGCTGGCTATGCTGCTTTTCATCTTCTTATTTGTTTATGTCTTTTCTCAATTTAGCTTCTGGTTCTCTTCCAGATTTTCCAGTGAACATTGTAGTGGACTTCTACCCGTTCGCTTTGAGTCGATGTCTTGAATCATACTTTGTGAATTGTTCCTTATATAGGCTTGATCAAGAGTCTTCTGTTTATTGGTTAAAGACCACTTTTTCATCGTCTTTGCCTTGTTTTCACTGTTTTCTGTCCAAGAACCTGTAACCTGTAACATGTAGCAGACATGCGTCAAAAGTACCTGTTTATTTATAAAATGAATAAGAAAGGGGAATATGATAATACAATATTATGGTATGAACAGGCGTGCATAATGCTTTTATCCCTCATAGCTAAGATGGTATGCTGGCAACCCTAGCCATACTTTTGATCGTTCCGAGATCACTAAAAGGTTAGCATAACCTACGAGCAGCAACCAGTATGAATACTAGAAGGATGAAATCTTTAGCGACAAGACAATCAAGCAGGCCAGAGTTATATGAAGGAAGAACTACTAGGCAGACATATGCGGAAGCGAAGAAACGGGATGAGAGTGCGAGACCAAAATATTTAACCGCGATAATCTCTTCTTAGTGATTTCTTCCTTTCCTTGACCTACCATCTGAAATTTCGAGGACGAAATTATTTTAAGGAGGGTAGATTGTAATGACCATGTTTTTTAATACCTAATAAAATATATTTTATTTATCAAATAATTATTTACGTGTTTCTTTTATATAATAATAATTTTTAAAGTAGTGTTAATAATTTTCAAAACATTGAATATGATTAAAAGAATTTTTCTAAAATCTATTTATTGTTTTATAGGCTTAAAATGTTTTAATAAAATTTTATAACGCATTAAAATAATCTACATATTTCTATCATCAATTAAAAATGTTTTAAAGGATAAACTAGATTTTATATAACTTTAATAACTAACTAAAACCATAGGAACGGTTATATTACTTAGTTTTAGCCCAAAACTATTTTTATACTAAAGATAATAATAAAATATATTTTCTAAAAATTTTCCATAATTTTCCCGTGTTTTTAACTATTTT
Organism: Agapanthus africanus; assembly: GCA_030015575.1. Lineage (NCBI taxonomy): Eukaryota > Viridiplantae > Streptophyta > Magnoliopsida > Asparagales > Amaryllidaceae > Agapanthus > Agapanthus africanus. The sequence goes on along the minus strand of JASDDO010000016.1, from coordinate 38,183,704 downwards.
TAACAAACTTTTTAAAGCCAAATCCAATTTTTAAATAATAAACATAATATTATTTTATATATAAAAAAATAAAATAAAATAAAAAATTAAAACCCCTTTGACCTGGACCGTTGGATCAAAGATCCAACGGCCCAGATCACACTGGCGCACCCATGTGGTGGGGACCATGCGAAAACGCGTGGTCTCCTCACACGTGACGCGTGGTGCGGCGGGGCGCATTCTGGGCCGTTGGATGCAGATCCAACGGCCACAAATTAGTGGCGGCGGGCGTAATCACGAGATCATGATTCGAAAATCATGGGCCGGCGTGATTTTCCGTGCGATTTAACAGAATTTTGGATTTTATTGTTGAAACGAAACCCTATAAGTAGACACCTTCAAACCTAAATTTCTCACACCACCGAACTCCAAAAATTCTGAAAAAAATACCGGTGTCTTCGTATCGACGACACCGACGCTACGGCTCCATCCAATCACCGAGGAAAAGTTGGGGCACGGAGCTATTAATGATTTTGTACACGCCTACGTTTTCAACCCTTCGGCATCCAACTCAAACACAAGGTAAGATCCGTCTATCTCTCCTTTTCCTGTCACCTTCTTATTTCTCAATAAACTAGTTCCAACTTACAATCATCAATCCTATTTAAAAAGTTGTTATTATATTTGTGCAAACCTATTCCTTGTACCCTCAATCATAATAATGTTAACCCATACTTTTAAAACGGTGTTTAAATTTCCTCTGTACATAAAAGTATATTGCACACCCGTAATACCTGGAATCTGATATAACCCATGAATTGTTATTTCACCTCTGACATACCCATACTATAAAAATGATCTCGAAATAGGTTACTTCCACAAGATACCCTCGTTTAATTTAAATATTATATTTGTTTAAAATATCTATAAGAAATAAAGATATGTGAAATAAATATTTTAGATACAGTATACGTATATTTTACTTACAAATATTTTTTAAAACCCCTCAACTTTTTAAGAAGAAAATAATAAATTTAAATAAAGATATCTTTTCAAAAGGGAATATTTAGTATCTTTTAAAAGGTAATTTTAAAATAACACCAATTTAGAACAAAGGAAAGGTTGTAGGCATCGATCGTTTATCTAAACCAGATTTTGTGGTGCCTAGGCTAGACAAGTGAGAAAGGTAACTTTAAAAGGCCCATCTCACGGTGATTCATGAGCGGATCCCTCCTTTTCTTACTTGTGCTTACCTGGCCACAATTGGTGGTGAAGAGGCGATTTGAGGACCTCATAATTTGTCCTTTTGGAATATTAGGAGCAGTCTAGATTTTCAAATAAAAACCACTTGCAAAAGATTTTCAAATAAACACCACAACCTTTTATCGAAAGATATTTTCTGTAAAACATTATGCTTTTCCAAAATAATAAATATCTCAAATATCATGGTTTTTGTTAGAAGTAATAAAGGATAATTAAAAACTATTATTTCTTTTTAACTAAGCTTTCCCTAAGATGAGACGAAGTACTTTACGAACTCTAGAAAATAAAACGAGTGGTTGTGGAAGGCCATATTAAATGAGATCAATACACTTTCTAAAATTTCCAGTTTATGACAACATGACATATACAAAACATGATACAGTTAGGCTTAGAATGCGCGGACCTAGATATGGAATACTTTATGAAGATCCCTGCAGGCAGGGTGACCAGTCCAATATATGGGCGACTATACAAATATGAAGATCCCGATATTCCGGGTGAACAGTCCAATATATGGGCGATTATACAAATATAAAGATCCCGATATTCCGGGTGAACAGTCCAATATATGGGTGACTATACAATATGGAAATTCCATGCCTAGAAGTATACGCACTAACTCTAATTCGTCCGAACCTTTATACTGAACCACGGGGATGGGTAGTTTGATTAGGCAAGGATAATTCGGAACTCGGATTCCCCTACTAATCGATCATGATCCCGGGAAGTGAAACGGTACATTTCACTTCCCCATTTGTTGTTCCATGGCCACAACGGAATAATCGCGAGTATCCGGCTAACAAACTAATACGAATTTTTACCTTCACCTATACTTCCTACTACTTATCTACATATAACTTACAACATACTCATGCTCATATATACCTCTCTTCAAAACGTCTTAAGTTTGTGCATTTCAAACATTTACACCCTTTAATTTATGTCTGCATGCATACATCATACTCTTATATACACCTGTTCATTTTATACTCCTACTTCCTATGAGGCAATCCTACCCGAGTATAACTCGCTGACGGACCTTCCTTTTCTTCCTCTATCTTTGGAATGTCCGTCAGATAAGAATGAGTATTATAGCGAAGATCAAGGTGTGAAGCCAACTTATGAAGATTATGCAGACTGGACGATGGAAGATTAGCTAGATTTAATTTTTGTCGTTTGCCCACATGTTAGGGCTTTTGTTTATTCTCGATGAAATTAAACTACTTAGTTTATTTTACTCTTTCGTTTGGGATGTAATAAAGTTTGGTTAATGGAAATATAATGCCTTTTGCTTTTATTATTTTTGTTTTGGTACACATCCTGCATGTTATATATTCATACGCTTAACGTAACTGTATTGAATAGACCACCTTCAATACAGTTAGGTTGCAGACTTTGCCACGTCATCCTTCACCTTCTTTTGGGAAAAGGGGCGTGACAGGTTTTTGTGGTGGCCAATTTTGGTCCTCTTGTGTACTAAAATGAAATCGTTAACTGACTTATTATATTTATGAATCTCATCCATCTATACCGATATCATAGTTTTCCTATGTCCCTTGTCCCTTCCTTGACATTCTGTACCCTGACCATGACATTTCCTTCTAGTTATGGCAAATCTTTCCAACGAGGATGACATATCCGATATTACTTTGAAGCTACATCTGGAGATTCAAACGACGAAGTCGTAAACTCTCAGGCGGTTATTTCCGACAGCGACTCGGAAGACGAAGAAGTCGATGCTGCAACTCCGGAGTCTATGATGGCCAATGACTCCGAAGAAGAAGAAGATCCCAGGGAAGAGGAGCATATAAAGGATGGGCCAGAAAAAGGAGGCTCCTGCAGAAGAAGAAAAACCCTATAGAGGTGGAATCAGAGAGAGAGGCTCCTGCTGAGGATGAGTCGAAGGACGAAGCTTCGAGTGAGGGGGAACTCAAGGCCGAATAAACTCAGGCAGTTGTCCTCGCAAGGCACCATTGGAATGGTCGTACTTTTCTTAGTTCGAGGACCTATCACCACTTGTTGAACTCCCGTAATCGAGACTAATAAGTCTTTTTCCTTTCTTTGGCCGAATAAAGTGATGTAAGAATAGTATGGGCATGTCCTTACTTCCGGTTGTACTCTCCATATTAAACTTGGATAATAAAATCTTAGTTTCGAGCAAAAATCTCTCTTGTGCTCTTCTTAGCCTCTCTTGCATAAATTGTTGTTCTTCCATGCATGTTATTATCCTGTCTCATCCCTCAGCCATTTGTAACCTAACCTTTTCTGATTCAGATCATCAATGGCTGGACGACACCATCACCGCAACCGAAGGGGAAATGTAGTCAATGAAGCCACTGCTCAGCAAGCAGCTATGCTACAAATGATGCAAGGACTATTGGAGCAGCAGCAGCAGCAGACAGCTGCCCTTCATCAGGAGCTACGAGAAAGTAGGCAGCAGCAAGCAGAGATTTTAAGTAAGGCACTAACCCCAGTTCCACAAGGTTCGGCGGGAGTGAAGCAGTTCAGATCACTCCACCCTAAGACTTTTTCGGGGAAGGAAACTCCTTTAGAAGCTGAAGAATGGCTCAAGGGAACAGTCAATGATCTCAGGGCCGCCCAAATTCTGAGGGACACGTGGGTAAACATCGCTAAGCTACAACTTACGGATAATGCCAGGATATGGTGGGAGGCAGAGGAAAGTAGATCGAAGGAGCCCATCGACCGGGAAAGGTTCAAATAGCGTTTTGATACCCAGTACTTTCCAGTCGTGGCACACTTAAAAATGGAACGGGAGTTTATATAGTTCCAACAAGGGAGCATATGGGATAAGTCGGTGGACGAGTACACTTTGGAGTTCGCAAGGTTAAGTCGGTTCGTGCATCATCTGGTGGCAACCCCAGAACTTTATGCTAAGAGATTCCGATAAGGATTGGACCTGAAGACACAGTCCTCCATGTCTTCTGCTACCTTAACAACTTATGATGAAATCTTAGAGGCGGCACGAAACATTGAAGACCTTCAGAGACGCATAAGGATGACCGTTTGTCTGTCATTAAACGACCAGCCAATCAAATTCTTGAAGGATCATTTTCCATATTCAACGGGAGACAACCACCTAAGAGACCAGCAGTACCAACTATCTTCGGAAAAACAGCCGTTGTATGCAACCATTGTAGTAGGACCGGACACTACATGAGAGACTGTCGCATTTTGAACAAACTTTGCATAGCCTGTGGGTCTCCGAATCATGCCATTGGGGACTGTCCTCAGAGAGGAAGTCAATCAGGCCCCGTCAACAAGCCGGCTAATTATGGGGCACCAACACAAGAAAACCGGCCACTTTCCGCCACTAAACCAACTGGTCAAGGGGCAACACTAAAAGGACCACCCTTGCCATCACAGAAGCGTGTTTTTCTGCAAGCACAGAGGAATGGACCCAAACGTCAGACCTTCACCATGACGGCCAAGAAGGCTGATGCCACGTGGAAAGACAACAGAGGCACTCTTTCTTTTTCTCAACCTTTCTTTGATACCATACTTAACTATCTTTCGATGCAAATCTTAGTTAAACTCACCATAATTCCTCTAGTTTTCGTAATTTCGACTAGTTGCCTTTATGTTATATCTCGCAAGTTTTTCCATCAATTCACAACCTCCATTCAACTTCTAAACTCTTCTATCTAGAAGCAACTACTGATTTCACATTTTTCGATTCCTTCTACCTAAACCCTTCAGAGACTTTACATGCATCAAGTGATACACCAACTCGCGGGAGCGACACATGCAGCAAAGAGGATTCCTGACAGCGTTACTAATTTCCATGCCTAGCAGTGGCCACTCCTTTGAAAGTTTCAAGTATGAAATTATTCTAAGGAGGGTAGATCGTAACTATCACAACCATTCTTGCAATTCTTAGCAAACCCAGAAGTTTTAAACATCCATAACGATTTTTCGGAGAAGGGACTTGGTGATGTGATGTATCAGCGCGGCGATATAGTTGCATATGCGTCAAGACAACTAACGACTTGTGGACGCAACTATCATGTTCAGATTTAGAACTGGCGATGGTAATTTTCATCTTGAAGATATAGAAACACTACTCTAAGGAGAACATGGGAACACGGGTGGTTGAAACACATGAAGCGGATGAGAGGGGTCAAGTTTTATATGGGAGAAGTACCGATCGGTTGGGACGACCCTGAAGATGGAGAATTTGTAAGATTGAAATAATTGTAGGAAAAAAAAGGTGGATATGGTGATACAATGCAGCGAGCGAGGAAAGCTCAGCCCACGACTCATTTTCCGTTTAACATCTCGAAAGGAGAAGGTGGGTTTGTGTATAACCTTGTTCTGCTATTTTTCCTTGGAGGGCGTTGATTTGTATGTCAAAAACTATATCTATTACCGCAATCAAGAACGGCGTCGCATGAAGCTAGCCGGTGAGTACGGGTCGGTCCACAGGGATTTTTCGAATCTCCTAATCGCTCAAACGAGTTAATTCCGATGGGAGACTCGGATTGATTATTAAATCTAAAAACCCAATTATTCTATACTACGATTATCTAGATCTAGTCTTGCTAGGGTTAGGTTTAGGGATGGTTTGGAAATGCAGGTAAATCTCAACGCTTTCTATACCTAAACGAAGATCTATAAGGAGTTATGGTAATTATCAATAAAGGGGATTAGATCCATTCGGGAAGGTGTTCCTTCCTCTAGGTTCGTGTCCTTCCTTTAGAGATCCTTACCCTAACCTCCATGGAAAACGCGCGCAACCGGACCTTTATACTACGGTGTCATCGTTACCTCGAGGGGTAGGATGCCGTAGGGCGCGGTGTGTGCGTGTATGCATAGAGTCTTATTAAAAATGTATTATGGGTAAGAAAGGGATGAGAGATCTCTTCTCTCAAAATCCTTCCCCAAAGCTAACTCTAAACAATTTATCTATGACGAGAAATTAAATCTACCTAGGGCAAAGAATTGAAATCTAAACTAGAGCAAGGAATTAAATCTACTTACAGATGCATCTCTCCAATCATCAACGCAGGTTTGTCAGATCTGAATTCATGAGTTGAAAAGAAACACCGATGCTCTCCATAAAGAGATATGAATTTATTATTTTAAAGGAGGCATAAGAAATTACAATTTTTAGGGTTCCTTTTTATAGAGAATAGGAAACCCTAGGTTACATTTTGATCCGCATGTCTACAATTACATATTTGCCCTTATGAAGACCAGTCAACGCCGCCACTGTCTTTTGGTAAAAAAATTATTTTTTATTCCTTTAAAACTGCCGCGGAACCGTGGCCCGAGGCATGGTTTGGCCGCGGTTCTGCGGCCAAACAATGGTGTTGGCCTGTTGGATTTTTAGGGCTGGCTATGCTGCTTTTCATCTTCTTATTTCTTTATGTCTTTTCTCAATTTAGCTTCTGGTTCTCTTCCAGATTTTCCAGTGAACATTGTAGTGGACTTCTACCCGTTCGCTTTGAGTCGATGTCTTAAATCTTACTTTGTGAATTGTTCCTTATATAGGATTGATCAAGAGTCTTCTGTTTATTGGTTAAAGTCCACTCTTTCATCGCCTTTGCCTTGTTTTCACTGTTTTCTGTCCAAGAACCTGTAACCTGTAACATGTTGCAGACATGCGTCAAAAGTGCCTGTTTATTTATAAAACGAATAAGAAAGGGGAATATGATAATACAATATTATGGTATGAACAAATACCCCCAAACTTATCTTTTGCTCATCCTCGAGGAAACTTATTTTATTCTCGACAAAAACCTAACCGCACTTTTGCAGGGAAACGCGATTGCACTGAGCTCGTGCAATAAGCCGTTAAACCTCTAGGTGTCCCTAGTAGGAGGAGTGTTGTCTCCTGAGGGTTTTCAGCGGATACTATCCACAAAATCCTATCAATTTGGCTTTTCGACTTTGATTCTACAATTAGGTTTTCTAACAAAGAATTTTATTATCGTCGACTCGTAAATTATCCACCCATATTCTTCACACTTCCTCATCATCTAACTTAAGATTATATATGTTCTGCAGACTTACTTAGCTTTCGGCATTTCTTAAGTTTTCCTTTTAGGGTTTCATCTCCACTTAGGAATTTTTATCAATTCTACTAAAGATACAAGTTCTATTCTTCACTCCTTTCTCTCATCTAAACTCCAATCACATACCCCTACGTGTGTGTATAAATCACCCCTACACTTGGAAATTCAAATCAAGCAATCGTACTCTTGTCCGTTGTCCAAAGCACTTCTTAATTGGTGAATTTTTTAAATGAATTTTGCTTACACATCCTTCATGCGACCGTTAATACTTCTTGAGGTACCAACTACCGATTACAAGATATGTTTGCACATTAAAACGTAATTCCTAGTCTTGCAACACCCAAGGCTTTAGCACTGACTCCCAAACCAATTGGTCTAAGGCACTAGGTGATGAAGCACGCTCGCTAAATATTTTTCTATTTTTGCAGCCTTGAGTAATCACAAAAACCAGTGTTCATTTTTTTTTCTTTATTAACTTTTTTTTCTTTTATTTTCATTGTACTAAGGACTTTAGACAAGAGCATTTCAAGGTATCTTCTACTATTCCAAGTTTCAAGGTGCGTGATTGTGCAATTTGTAGGGTATACATTTTCAGAATCTAGACTTAAGTTAGGAACTATTTTTTAAACTTATACTCTAATAAGAACATCAATACTTTTCTTTTGTTTCAACTTAGCCCAAGAAGTGAACTCAAAATTTGCCTATTTCTAAATAAACTACAAAGACAAATACTTTCTACCGTTAAACTTTAAGAAAGGTTATTTTTAGGGTTTTTAATTTACTAAGTCTAAAATCTAGTTGTTCCTAGCCAGTTAACCTATTTGTCAAACTCTAGTCAAGTAAGCCAAAATTGAATACAATAATTTTTATAATTTTTCAAAATTTTTTAATTTTTATGGGTTTTTAAATAAATATGCAAATGAAAAAATATACATATGAATGCGAAGGAAGAAGACGTACCGAGCATACCCCCAAACTTAAACTTGACAGTGTCCTCACTGTCATGCTACACCAAGAGGGTCAAAATGCCGGCACTCCCCTGTTTATTTATTTCTAAATTTTTTTTTAATGTTTTGAATTTTTTTTTATTTTTTTATAGAAAAAGAAAACAAAAATATATGTACATATATACGACAAGGTTCCCCCCAAACTTAAGCTTAGCCTTACACAAGCCAAAGGTTAGCACCAACCATTCAAAAAATTTATCGTGGTAATGATCGAGTTAGTGAAAGAATGGAGTGGAAAGAAAAGAAATGAGAAACACATGAGACCGTATAGGAAGAAGAGTGGAATATGGTCTCAGTGGAGGAGAAGAATGGAGGAAAAGAGAAAGAAGTGGAGTACGATCTTGAGGGTGTAAATCGAGTGAATAAATTAGCGCAATTTGTGATGACCGATGTGTTAAAAGCGATTGTACTAATCTATCAACCCGTCGAGAAATGGGGTCAAATCCCTCAAGATTCGTAAGAAAACATGGGTACGCCGAACTTGGTATTAGAGATAAAAACGTAACGGTCTCTTGTACGGTCGGAACGATAGGAAGGACGAAAGGGAGTGAATTAGGGATAGTCTCTTTCTCACCGTAGTAAACTGTCTCGAACTTGAAAGATTCCAACTATAGTTCGAAATGACTGTAAGAAATCGAGTCTGATGATTCAACTAACTCATCTGAAAATGTAAAGGACTCAAACTCGGGCGGTGAGTCATCAACATCGTCCGAAAAAGTGAAACACTCGCAAGTGTTATCGGCTGTGAGAACTGTGTCAGATTCAAAAGAAAATTTTCAAGCTCACAGTCTTCAAGCGTGAAATTAGGCGTGGTCGGAACGATGGAAAGGAGGGAGGGTGATTTAGTTAAAGGTTCAAGAGGATGAATTGGAAAATCCGACACATCAAACAAAAATGGTTCAACCTCAATATGATCCTCAAAACTCTCCTCAATACTATCCTTATAATTTTCCTCAAAATTCAACTCATCCATGCCTGTCACGACCCGCAGGGTACGGAACGTGACTGGCACTTAAGTTTACGAAACGTCTAAAGACGTCCGTAAAATAAGTAAGCCAAAGCCCAGAAAACAAAACCAATTAAGCAAAAGAGTGAAGAAAACCCAAACATTTGAAAGCAAGTTATCAAATAAGTCATCTAAAACCCTTTTTAAAAACAATACCAATTTTTCCGAAAATTTCGGCAGAGTCTCCTTTGTAAATACTGGCCCCCAAAATGGGTACAACAAAATATATATGAATCCAACAAAAATAGGGCATCCCCAAGCGGGAGCTAGCTCTTCGCCATAAGGCGGTCACAAATCCCACGCAATATAAAATGACAACAAGCAAAATAATCATAATGAAGCATAAGAAAACATCATGTCGACTCAAGTGAGCTCGACCCCAAAATACAGCATAAAAGTCCACAATCCTCACAGTCTCATTTCTAGGTCAATATACAATAATACTGGTAGAAACAGTAGATGGAGTGTACTAGATACAAGAATATACAAGGTGGTACAAAAATAATAACATAACCCACCTATGAGCAAATCTCGAGCTCAGGCAAAAGAGGCAAAAGAACAAGTGCGCCCGCCGCTACTGAACTGACGGAGCGGACCTGCAAAAGACTGTGGCACAACGGGGGTGAGTTGCCAACTCGTGATTAATAAATAACATCTACAAAGGCTATCGTATGCATGCACACAAGCATCCTAGCGTCTATAATACAGGTATGACTGGATGCACTAGCACGTGTGTATACAACATCAGTGTACGAATATGTATGCAACATGAATATCTGAGGTCTCAATAGGTATATATAAGAAATATTTTATCTCTTGTTGTTTTTGAAACTCTTTTAGAATGCCAGCATAATGTCAATGAATCGACGAAAATCGGTGTCCAGCAACGACACCCAAAAGCTGTCTCAAATCTCATAAATCCATATCATAGTGTCTCTGGCCTCAGCCATCCGGCTGACCCATCTCAGTATCAATATCTCATCCTCTCGCGGCCCCGGTCGGTATCCTCTGGATATCCGCCGTGCCCAATGAAGTCACCAGTAGGTAATCCGTCCCCTGCCAGGCTCAACGTCATCACCACATTCCTCTTGCCCCGGGGTACCTTACCGGGCCCACCATGTACCCGTGCCGGTTCCTCCACTCCTTGACACGGATTTCCAAATCCACAGCAAACTCATGGTGGACGACACTTACATCACTAGAAAACCGCAATTTACATATTTTAAAAATATAATAAGTTTAGAAATTTTGCGGCTTTCCCCCGAAATCCAGCAATATCATAAAATCTCAAGAAATCCTCATAAGTGCATATATCAATGATAATGAATGCGTATGATATCAATAATCAAGTTGCGATGTGTGATTAATGTATTAAGCATGAACAATTAATATGATGAATTACATGCACATGAATAGCAATACTACGGTTTCATTTTTAAGGAATTAAAGGCAATAGTACCAGTTTAAGTATCAATTAGTAAAAGGTTTCAATTTAAAAGCTATCTAGTGTGGTAGCATGGCAATTACCAGGGTGTGTGTGTAAGCATGAATAGTGCTCGTGCTGCATATAAAAACCCTGGTAATGGTGCAGGTGTCCTATGAAATGGTTTCGTATAGGTATGTCAATATAATGCATGGATGCGGCAAATAGTCAATTAAGTATTTCACCCCTAATTATTAACATTACTAAGGATCTTGTAAGTTACTAAAACTATCGGGCGGCTTGCGCCATCCAACGATAGTCCCCCGTAGATGTTACATCTACTCACCGGAATCCCTGGCTAGCTGTGTCCAATCACTGCCTTTCCCTTTCGCGCCGCGTCTGACGTCTCCGCGACCGAACCTGGAATTTACATCAATACCAAACATAAGGTTACGTATCAAGAACGACGCAAAACCCCAACGAAACTACTAAAGTTCGCTAGCTAGGTACAACGTGCACAAAGTGCGCGGAACACACGCGAAAATCGCAAAAACTGCCAAAAAACGCCGAATTGGTCGCCCGGCAAAACTAAAACCCGACTACCCAAAAATCCGCACTCACGCATCCTAAAAGTCGTAGGACAAGCCATTACAATCATCAAGATATCCAAAAATAATTCATCACATAATTTATAACAAAACTAGTAAGCATTTGCATTCCAAAATCGGTGCAAAAATGGCCGATTGGCTACAAAAGACTACTATCAAGCTTGAACACCGAACCACACTACAAGCAATCTACAAACACTAATTACAACACAATAACAATGATTCCAATCCTATTTTTCCATAAACAACCATTTCTTGAATTTATAACCTAGCAAAATCCAAATCAATTTCCACACTTGAAAACTTAATTTAACACAACAAAAGCCCACATAAGAAAATTAACCTCTTAGATTAGGTTAGCAAAATAACTAGATAACAATTTAGGTTTAATCAACTAAATAATATTTTCTAAACCTTAATCAACTCACTAATCATGTTTCACAATCCATTTCCAAACATAAACCCTCTCTTGAAAATCCTAAAACAACAATTTCACACTTCTAAAATTAACTAATTTAGCAAAATTGAAGACTACATAAACAAGGTGACCATATAGATTTGTTAATTAACAACTAGATTAACTATAAAACAATCTAATTAACTATTATGGCTTCAAAACCCTAGTTAAATTTTTCAAGCATAACCTAAGAAAAACTAGATTAGAACTACACTAAATTTAACACTACAACAATATACTTAAGAATCTTAAACAAAAGAATTAATTAGCAAGGGATTATACCTCAATTTGGGATCTAGCAAGAATGGATTTTGCTCCAAATGATGGCCTCAAGCATCAAGATCCAAGCTTGGGAGGTGAAGGAAAAGAAAGATGAAGGAGGGTTTTAATTTGCAAGCTTTAATTTGAAATTTTGATGAATTAAACTTGAAGAATTGTGAGGAAAATGAGAAGAAAAGAGATGAAAAGGGGGAAGTGCAGGTTTCGGCCAGCAAGAGGTGAGGGGGAGGGTGTGGGCAAGTGGGGAAAGTCAATGGTCAAGTCCGCAAAAGTCAAAGCACCATACCTTATTCATTTTAATTAAAATAAATCCATAAACAATCCCATTTTCACACAAGAAAGAAACCAACATAAGAGGCCAGAAATTTCTGGACTTGCACAAGGTGGGGGTGTCCTAGGGCTGAGGAAAAAGAGAGAGGGGTTTTACAAAAGAAATTTTATGCAAAAAGGCCCCCTACAACTCAAAAATTGCAAGTTTTAGCTCAAAATTCAATAAATTCGTTTCGTATCATAAAAATTTGTTAAAAATCAAAATAAATTACTAAAAATTTATGTTATCACTAGATTTTAATTATCATAATTTTAGAGATTAAAATTAGCCCGGAAAAATTTGTATTTATCGCTAATTTAATGTATTTTCTTACCGGCTTAAAATAATATTAAAAAATTGAAAAATTAGGGAAAATTTTTAAACGACCAGAATTTCATAATTAACTCATTATCTACTAAAAATAAGCAATTACCTATCCATTTTAGGTATAATTAGCCCTAAACTGCAAAATAACAAGAAAGACGGTTTTCGGAAAAAGACCGAATTTTCACCGAATTTCAGGAAAACACCAAAACGACTTTTCAAGTCGCTACAATGCCATTATCATCAAAATCAAGATGCATATGAGGTTCGGGAGAAACATTTAATGACTCGGGATGATGAATTGGACAAAAAATTTCAATCAAATCTATGGGTTCATCATCCGAAATATTCCCGGCATCTATATCCTCAATCAAGTGAAAATCAATTTTTCTGACACCTCATCAAAACCATGGATATTTATTAATTTAGGTTCTAGATTGGAGGTGTAAGGATCGAAAGGATTAAGTATGGTTTCACTCGAAAGGGGTTCTTCACAATCTGGCAAATCAAGCACTACAAAGTCACACAACTCGTTAGATGTTTTATTTTCAACTTGTGAATCATTTGGGACAATCGATAGAAAACCGGAGTTGTGGGCTTCAATTGGGTATGGGTAGGTTTGATTTGTAAATCCTCTCAAATTCGCACTCTGTCCAACCGCCTCCTCATACATTCAAAATTTTGAAGCTAGTTGGAAACTAGCTGCCGGTTCACTAAGTTGCAGAAGAGCGGTAATGGACGCATCCACACTCCTAACCATTTTGTTTGTTGCTGAAATATAAGCTGCCAACGACTGTTCCAAACTAGACATGGGTGGTGAGGGGGTTTCGGTAAAAGATTCAAAACTGTTTGGATACGTGAAACTCCCAAATGGCTATGTAGAAGCAATGTCTAGTGAAGATGGGAAAGTCGGGTAGGACTGGTAGGAATTGGATAGTTGGACAGGAGTAGGATCAATATGTGGATAAAAAGGTGAATGGACTTGTTGATCCCTAGAACTGGATGTGTGGAGAGGAGTGAAAGATCGGTTACGAGATTGTGCAATGTGCTCAGCAATAGACATCGGTTTAGGAGTTACAACAGGACTCGAAAAAGTGGTATCAACGTACGAAGGTGGTAAAGGTTGACATGGTTGACACAAAGTGGGTTGCGACGTCGAACTGTTTCTCCTAGACGCTTCTATTTGATCTTTCAAAGAAATTTTGGGCACGGAGGGATCTTCCTTAAATCGACCGAAACAATTGACGTGCGAAGCAAAGTTATGTTCGGAATACCAAAGTTCGGCAAGAGATTTGTGATGTGGGGTACCCATGATGAGAAGAGAAATAAGGTAGGTGGTGCAAGGATTTCTTAGCGGCAAACTTTGCAAGTTTTGTTAAAATTTTTTTTTTTCCTTTTCACCCCTTTTTTTTTATTTGGAACTGTTTGCAAAAAAAATTTGATAAAGGGCTAAGACACACTTTCGATCAACCAAAAATGCACAATCAGGTCTAGATCTAGGGTCACATAGGTCAGCTAGACAGCTCCTAACTGTTCCAAAGGACTAGAGATAGGACCTCAAACCGCCTCTTCACCGCCAATTGCGGCCAGGTAAGTGCCAGGTAAGTGGGAACGAACCATAGTAGTGGGCCTAATTAATAACCACTAGCCTTTGACACACTTGCCTAAACACCGCAAAGTCAGGTTAGGATAAACGGTCGATGCCTATAACTAGTCCTCTGTCCTATTGAGCTCGAAGTCCTTAGGGCTGAGTCTAGTATTTTTTAATTAAAGATTGGTCAATGCAAATGTCTTATGTGATTTCTGGGGTCCTGGGAAGGGTGATGAAATCCCCACCCAATCTGAATTGGTCAAAATCCCCTTAAAGTCCGATTAAAGATATGCAAAACAGTAAATAACTTGCAATCAAATCTTTTTATTTTATGCGCGGCGCAAAGAATCCTGCACAAGATTTGTTATTGAGAAGGGGGAAGATTTTTAAAGCGCAAAGAATCCTGCAGAAGATTTTTCAGAAGATATATTAGAGATTTGTAGAGGAGGAGATCAGAAGACTTACAGGTTTTTTTTTTAACCGAGCTTCAGCCTTTTTCGGGGAACCGATCCGTCACCTCCACCGCGGAACCGCCGCGAATAGCCCCTCCGACCGCGGATCCGCCGCCGGTTGGTCGCTTCGGCAGGTTTTTGTCACCAGATCTCCGCGGTTCTTCTTGTTGACCCGGTCCTCCAAATTTCTTCTGTTATCTGTTGTGATATTGCTCTGTTTGTTCGGATTTGATATTTGTTGTTTTGATCTCTGGAGATTTCCAGATCCGAACTTGATTGGATCCTGCAAAATTCAAACAAAAATACCCTTCATAAAATAACAAAATGATAAATTTTTATATTTTTTTGATTTTTCACTTTTTATGATATTTTAATTTAGATTAACCCGAAATTGCAAAAAAGAAATACTACGCCATCCCCGGCAACGGCGCCATTTGATTTGTATCTCAAAAACTATATCTATCACTGCAATCAAGAACGGCGTCGCATGAAGCTAGCCGGTGAATACGGGTCGGTCCACAAGGATTTTGTGAATCTCCTAATCGCTCAAACGAGTTAATTCCGATGGGAGCCTCGGATTGATTATTAAATCTAAAAACCAAATTATTCTATACTACGATTATCTAGATCTAGTCTTGCTAGGGTTAGGTTTACGGATGGTTTGGAAATGCAGGTAAATCCCAACGCTTTCTATACCCGAATGAAGATCTATGAGGAGTTATGGTAATTATCAATAAAGGGGATTAGATCCATTCGGGAAGGTGTTCCTTCCTCTAGGTTCTTGTCCTTCCTTTAGAGATCCTTACCCTAACCTCCATGGAAAACGCGCGCAACCGGACCTTTATACTACGGTGTCATCGTTACCTCGAGGGGTAGGATGCCGTAGGGCGCGGTGTGTGCGTGTATGCATGGAGTCCTATTAAAAATGTATTATGGGTAAAAAAGGGATGAGAGATCTCATCTCTCAAAATCCTTCCCCAAAGCTAACTCTAAACAATTTATCTACGGCGAGAAATTAAATCTACCTAGGGCAAAGAATTGAAATCTAAACTAGAGCAAGGAATTAAATCTACTTACAGATGCATCTCTCCAATCATCAACGCAGGTTTGTCAGATCTGAATTCATGAGTTGAAAAGAAACACCGATGCTCTCCATAAAGAGATCTGAATTTATTATTTAAAAGGAGGCATAAGAAATTACAATTTTTAGGGTTCCTATTTATAGAGAATAGGAAACCCTAGGTTACATTTTGATCCGCATGTCTACAATTACATATTTGCCCTTATGAAGACCAGTCAACGCCGCCACTGTCTTTTGGTAAAAAAATTATTTTTTATTCCTTTAAAACTGCCGCGGAACCGCGGCCCGAGGCATGGTTTGGCCGCGGTTCCGTGGCCAAACAATGGTGTTGGCTTGTTGGATTTTTAGGGCTGGCTATGCTGCTTTTCATCTTCTTATTTCTTTATGTCTTTTCTCAATTTAGCTTCTGGTTCTCTTCCAGATTTTCCAGTGAACATTGTAGTGGACTTCTACCCGTTCGCTTTGAGTCGATGTCTTGAATCATACTTTGTGAATTGTTCCTTATATAGGCTTGATCAAGAGTCTTCTGTTTATTGGTTAAAGACCACTTTTTCATCGTCTTTGCCTTGTTTTCACTGTTTTCTGTCCAAGAACCTGTAACCTGTAACATGTAGCAGACATGCGTCAAAAGTACCTGTTTATTTATAAAATGAATAAGAAAGGGGAATATGATAATACAATATTATGGTATGAACAGGCGTGCATAATGCTTTTATCCCTCATAGCTAAGAGGGTATGCTGGCAACCCTAGCCATACTTTTGATCGTTCCGAGATCACTAAAAGGTTAGCATAACCTACGAGCAGCAACCGGTATGAATACTAGAAGGATGAAATCTTTAGCGACAAGACAATCAAGCAGGCCAGAGTTATATGAAGGAAGAACTACTAGGCAGACATATGCGGAAGCGAAGAAACGGGATGAGAGTGCGAGACCAAAATATTTAACCGCGATAATCTCTTCTTAGTGATTTCTTCCTTTCCTTGACCTACCTTCTGAAATTTCGAGGACGAAATTATTTTAAGGAGGGTAGATTGTAATGACCATGTTTTTTAATACCTAATAAAATATATTTTATTTATCAAATAATTATTTACGTGTTTCTTTTATATAATAATAATTTTTAAAGTAGTGTTAATAATTTTCAAAACATTGAATATGATTAAAAGAATTTTTCTAAAATCTATTTATTGTTTTATAGGCTTAAAATGTTTTAATAAAATTTTATAACGCATTAAAATAATCTACATATTTCTATCATCAATTAAAAATGTTTTAAAGGATAAACTAGATTTTATATAACTTTAATAACTAACTAAAACCATAGGAACGGTTATATTACTTAGTTTTAGCCCAAATTATTTTTATACTAAAGATAATAATAAAATATATTTTCTAAAAATTTTCCATAATTTTCCCGTGTTTTTAACTATTTTTAACAAACTTTTTAAAGCCAAATCCAATTTTTAAATAATAAACATAATATTATTTTATATATAAAAAAATAAAATAAAATAAAAAATTAAAACCCCTTTGACCTGGACCGTTGGATCAAAGATCTAACGACCCAGATCACACTGGCGCACCCATGTGGTGGGGACCACGCGAAAACGCGTGGTCTCCTCACACGTGACGCGTGGTGCGGCGGGGCGCATTCTGGGCCGTTAGATGCAGATCCAACGGCCACAAATTAGTGGCGGCGGGCGCAATCACGAGATCATGATTCGAAAATCATGGGCCGGCGTGATTTTCCGTGCGATTTAACAGAATTTTGGATTTTATTGTTGAAACGAAACCCTATAAGTAGACACCTTCAAACCTAAATTTCTCACACCACCGAACTCCAAAAATTCTGAAAAAAATACCGGTGTCTTCGTATCGACTACACCGACGCTACGGCTCCATCCAATCACCGAGGAAAGGTTGGGGCGCGGAGCTATTAATGATTTTGTACACGCCTACGTTTTCAACCCTTCGGCATCCGACTCAAACACAAGGTAAGATCCGTCTCTCTCTCCTTTTCCTGTCACCTTCTTATTTCTCAATAAACTAGTTCCAACTTACAATCATCAATCCTATTTAAAAAGTTGTTATTATATTTGTGCAAACCTATTCCTTGTACCCTCAATCATAATAATGTTAACCCATACTTTTAAAACGGTGTTTAAATTTCCTCTGTACATAAAAGTATATTGCACACCCGTAATACCTGGAATCTGATATAACCCATGAATTGTTATTTCACCTCTGACATACCCATACTATAAAAATGATCTCGAAATAGGTTACTTCCACAAGATACCCTCGTTTAATTTAAATATTATATTTGTTTAAAATATCTATAAGAAATAAAGATATGTGAAATAAATATTTTAGATACAGTATACGTATATTTTACTTACAAATATTTTTAAAAACCCCTCAACTTTTTAAGAAGAAAATAATAAATTTAAATAAAGATATCTTTTCAAAAGGGAATATTTAGTATCTTTTAAAGGGTAATTTTAAAATAACACCAATTTAGAACAAAGGAAAGGTTGTAGGCATCGATCGTTTATCTAAACCAGATTTTGTGGTGCCTAGGCTAGACAAGTGAGAAATGTAACTTTAAAAGGCCCATCTCACGGTGATTCGTGAGCGGATCCCTCCTTTTCTTACTTGTGCTTACCTGGCCACAATTGGTGGTGAAGAGGCGATTTGAGGACCTCATAATTTATCCTTTTGGAATATTAGGAGCGGTCTAGATTTTCAAATAAAAACCTCTTGCAAAAGATTTTCAAATAAACACCACAACCTTTTATCGAAAGATATTTTCTGTAAAACATTATGCTTTTCCAAAATAATAAATATCTCAAATATCATGGTTTTTGTTAGAAGTAATAAAGGATAATTAAAAACTATTATTTCTTTTTAACTAAGCTTTCCCTAAGATGAGACGAAGTACTTTACGAACTCTAGAAAATAAAACGAGTGGTTGTGGAAGGCCATATTAAATGAGATCAATACACTTTCTAAAATTTCCAGTTTATGACAACATGACATATACAAAACATGATACAGTTAGGCTTAGAATGCGCGGACCTAGATATGGAATACTTTATGAAGATCCCGGCAGGCAGGGTGACCAGTCCAATATATGGGCGACTATACAAATATGAAGATCCCGATATTCCGGGTGAACAGTCCAATATATGGGCGATTATACAAATATGAAGATCCCGATATTCCGGGTGAACAGTCCAATATAAGGGTGACTATACAATATGGAAATTCTATGCCTAGAAGTATACGCACTAACTCTAATTCGTCCGAACCTTTATACTGAACCACGGGGATGGGTAGTTTGATAGGCAAGGATAATTCGGAACTCGGATTCCCCTACTAATCGATCATGATCCCGGGAAGTGAAACGGTACATTTCACTTCCCCATTTGTTGTTCCATGGCCACAACGGAATAATCGCGAGTATCCGGACCCTTGTTTAACAAACTAATACGAATTTTTACCTTCACCTATACTTCCTACTACTTATCTACATATAACTTACAACATACTCATGCTCATATATACCTCTCTTCAAAACGTCTTAAGTTTGTGCATTTCAAACATTTACACCCTTTAATTTATGTCTGCATGCATACATCATACTCTTATATACACCTGTTCATTTTATACTCCTACTTCCTATGAGGCAATCCTACCCGAGTATAACTCGCTGACGGACCTTCCTTTTCTTCCTCTATCTTTGGAATGTCCGTCAGATAAGAATGAGTATTATAGCGAAGATCAAGGTGTGAAGCCAACTTATGAAGATTATGCAGACTGGACGATGGAAGATTAGCTAGATTTAATTTTTGTCGTTTGCCCACATGTTAGGGCTTTTGTTTCTTCTCGATGTAATTAAACTACTTAGTTTATTTTACTCTTTCTTCTGGGATGTAATAAAGTTTGGTTAATGGAAATAAAATGCCTTTTTCTTTTATTATTTTTGTTTTGGTACACATCCTGCATGTTATATATTCATACGCTTAATGTAACTGTATTGAATAGACCACCTTCAATACAGTTAGGTTGCGGATTTTGCCATGTCATCTTTCACCTTCTTTTGGGAAGCAGGGCGTGACAATTAGAAACAGGATCAGGTAATAGGTCAAGTAGTGGTGTATCAGGTCATGACAGGTAATGCATATGTATCACATGGATGGTCGAAATAAAACTGTAGCAAGTACGGATGCACGGTAAAAGCACGGACGCACAAATGTCTATCAGGGGTTACATCTACAACTCCATGACTATGTAGGATGCACATTATCAATCATGGGATGTTAATATAACAGTAACATGTAATAATATGATCTGTAGATGCGGCTACATATATGATAAATGATATAAATGCATATGGGTAACCGAAAACAGTAAAACATTAATATGGGTGTACAATGCAGTCAACATATGATATTTTTATTCATATGGATGCCAAATATGATACATCGCATGTAGCAAGATAAACTTGCATGCGACCAGATATGTAAATAACGGTATGGATGCACACGGACGTCGTAAAACAATAAAATGGTAACAGGGAATGCACAATACACTAAACATGTAATATAATTATTAATTTGGTTGTAAAATATATCATAGTATGTAGCAAGATCAACTTGCCTCGATCGGATCACACGACAGATGCGTATGGCGAGATCCACGGTGAGGCAGTGGTGATCTAGGGTTCTTGGGTGTCATGTTTCATGTGGTCGGGTGCTGTGCAGGGAGGTGAAACTGGGTTGTTGAGGGGTGAAGGTGATGGTGGTGTTGGGAGGTCGAGGAAGAGAGAGATGATGACGAGGTGAGGCCGATGAGGGCACCGGTGATGGGTCTGCGGCAAAGGTGCGGGCAGGAGAGGCTTGGAGTGGGTTTTCTTGGGTTGTGCAGGGGTTGAGTTTGCAGAGGAGAGGAGAGAAAGGTGAGGGTAACAAGAGGTGGTGGCGAGGACGACGGGGGTCTGAGCTCTGGTGAGGGTTCTGGTGAGGTCGTGGGTATTGGGTTCTTGAGTTGAGTTCGGGGTTCTTGGTGCAGGGTTTGGGGTTCTTGATGCAGGGAAGGGCTATAGTGTGAGGAGAAGGAGAGAAAGTGAAACGAGGGTGGTGCTGAGACGTCGGCGAGGGTCAGAGGCGACGGGAGCACGACGCGAGGCCAGGGGCATGGGTTTCGTGAACTCGGAGGCGGGAAAGCGAAAATAATGAAGAAGAAGAAGAGAGAGGAGAGAGTGGGATGTGGGGGGGTGTTAAATAGGGTATGGGTTTTATAAAAGAATTAAAATATATAGAATTATGCAGAAAGAGGGAAAGGTCAGTAAGATTTAATATTAAAAATCTTTTATTTTGTTAAAATTATATATTCGTATAAAAATATAACAGTTATATATAAACTAGAATATAATATTGATTATATTAAAGATTTTGGCTAATACAAAAAGAGTCCAAAACACGCCCGGGTCGGGTCTAAAAATCCAGTTTTAAAATACGGAAAATATACGTGTCAACCAAAACCAAAATCGGATATCTGGGTCATGAAAAAGCATACCCCCAAGAACGGATGCACGCGGGTGCACGTAGCCATCCAAACAGGTCCGTTACACTGAACGGGACGAGAACAAGGTGCGCGGATGCTACGACGGGGTTAGGGGTATCATGCAGGCCATGCTAGATATTTTTAAAATATTTTATGTGACTTTAAATGTTATATTTAAAAATACAGATACCAGATATAATGCCAGTATGCAGTATAAAATAATGAAATTGCACGGATCCATATAACAAGCCAGGATAAATCATAAACAGGAATCAAGACGGGTTTCTAGCAAGCGGGTCGGGTCGGATGCAAATACAGATGTCAAATACACTATTCGCACCCAAAACACAAAAAATCAGGAAAATACCATAAATATAGAAATACTTAAACTAGAACTGGTATAAATGAACTAGGAAGTTACAGTGTTGTATATATGTGTTTGGAAATGTCGACTAATTTCTATACATCGATTAGTCGGGGTTGCACATATCTGTGATGTTGTTGTGATGGTTTGTGTATATGAACTTGTTGGATCGTCGTGGATGAATAGCCGGGGATATGAGATGAGGGTTTTCATTCTTTCATTCGATATACAATTTGTAAAGTGGTGTAATATTATTTTTGCGGGGCACATCCGGGTTGAGGTTGTAGCCACCGTTGTATTATTTCTTTTACTGTTTTTGCTCCTAGGATAGACCCAAGGTGGGGTGCATAAACTACCGGGTACTTTGAAGTGTCGAGTGGCCTACTCACTTTGTTGAGGGAGGTTTCTTCACTTCGGGTATTTGGCGGGTAGTTTGCCGCACCCGTAGGGGTCTAGGGTGGGGTTTGGCTATTCATCACGACCGTGGGATCCGTCTTTCGTTACAGGCTCAAACGAAACGCGGAATTTCTAGTATATCCAATGTGTTCATCTGTGATCTGAAATGCCTATCATTGCATCTGACGAATGGATATTATTATATATGTATTATATAATAGACGTTGCTTATGTTTTGCATCCGCGCTAGTCCAGCCCCCGCTCTATCGTTAG
Organism: Agapanthus africanus; assembly: GCA_030015575.1. Classification (NCBI taxonomy): domain Eukaryota; kingdom Viridiplantae; phylum Streptophyta; class Magnoliopsida; order Asparagales; family Amaryllidaceae; genus Agapanthus; species Agapanthus africanus. Next base: position 38,161,286 of record JASDDO010000016.1, on the reverse strand, counting down.
TTAAGTAACCTAATGGGTGATGACGGGGCCCCGTGGCGAATGCGGATGGCATAAGCGTACGTTGTATTTTTGTTGTTTTCTGCAATGGTAGATTAATTGATATGACTGCATTACATTAATGCAGAGCAAACAAACAAAACCTGAATCGTTGGAACAAATTTTAAAACCACTCGGTTATTTTAAAACAGCGGACTTTTAAATGCGGAGCTTAAACCACTCCTTTTAAAAGCTATCAGGTTCCTTCGATTATATCAAGTTCACTACGTTTACGGTTTCGCCAAAACCATTCGTAGCCCTCCGCCATTTCATATGAATATTCAATAGTATTCAAGATATGTTTGTTGGCCTTAGTCAAGGCATAATGATTGGTAGCTGCTGAGTATTCATATATTGCATAGATAGATGCGTTGGTTTGGGACAGTCGTACTACTTTGTTGGCCTTAGTCAAGGGTATGTACGGGTGGCTTCAAATTAACCTGGACAATGACGGGTAGAACTTGACATATGACTTATGATTTATTGGCCTCAGTCAAGGTCATAAGAGCATGAGGCAAAAATCCACATCGGGAGTTTCTAAAGAAACTGAAACTTGCTAGTGCTGCATACCATTTGGAGTTTGATAACGTTGGTAGGATTCCTTCAGCATTATCACACAATGATATTTGGGTCCCGATTCTACTGTGAGTATCCGCTACTCCTCGGGAGATTCTTCACTTAACGATCTATACTATAAACCAAGTAGGTGTCTAGAACAGTGTTAGCGGGGCTACGCCTCCAGGGAAAAGAGGTTATTTAATTAAGGAACTTCGAGAGAGCGTCGTAAAACCTCCCTCGAAGAACCGATACTAGCCTGGACGAACGGTTAAGCAAGAATAATACGGTGAGATCAATCCTGACTGATTCTTCTTTTATGGTTTGAGAAAGGATTCGAGAGACGGTGGGAGCCATCCTGTTTAGATAAATTAAAAACCAATCTAAACTTGCAAGAGCATCATGCTGAGTGTATTCTTCTCTCTCTCCTAAATGCAGCGACAAGGTAATCAGATTAGGTTACAGATAGATAATAAAAAGACTGAGTTATACTATAATGACTGGCAAAGGTTTGTCCAGATGTCCATTACCTATGACAAGCTGGCCCACCTCATTACTACTCATAGCCCCCGCCGTCCCAGGTCCAGTTTCCACCGTCGCGGATAAGGATATCCGTAAGACAAGGAAAAAGGACTGTGCGAATGCCAAGTGCCTCATGTTGGCCTCGGTTGATAGTGTATACCAGAAGCAGCACGAGAATATGGACTTAGTTTCCATCTTCCTCCATAACAATGTTTTATATGGAGAGCAATCTCGTATCACAAGATATGATACCTCGAAGGAATTGCTTCAAGCGAGGTTGGCTATCGGATCATCTGTAAGGGACCACGTCCCTACAATGATTAGCTATATTAAAAAGCTCACGGACCTGGAGAACGAGTCATATGCTGACTTGATTCTACAGTCCCTACCTCCTATTTATGCCCAGGGGAAGAAAGTTATACTTCCAATTGAGGTCACCCTGAAGGAAACCAGGGAGACACCCGCTCTGCTTATTGGGGAGTCTTCCTCTTCTGGATCTAAGGCGGATGCCAAGGGTGAGAAGAAGAAGACCTCCACAAAGCCGATAGGCGGTGTCGATAAGGTAGAAGAAAAGGGAAGGGAAAAAGTTTCGGGGTTAACGGTAGGCAAGGAGGGATGTTCCTATTGTTACGGGAAAAGGCATTGGTAGAAGGGATGCAGGGCTTGGAAAGACAGAATTCAGGATCTGAAGCATGTTGTGGCTTTGACTTCGGTTGTGTTAGTGATTGAAAACAGTCTGTCAATTAACTCTACTTCCTGGGTACAAGATACCAGATCAGGATCTCATATCTGTAATTTATTATAGGCTTTGAGAAACCGTAGAGTTATCAGGGCAGGTGATATGACTCTCAAGGTTTCTAACGGAATGAGCGTGGACGTTGTATCTATAGGGTATATCACCTAGGATTGACAAGTGAGCAGTTATTGATTCTACGTATTTGTTTGTGTGTACCAAGTCTAGTTTGTAAGCAATATGGTTCACATCCACCTAAATCAAAGTCTGATTGGGTTAGGTACACTAGAGGACAATATATATTGATATTGAATCAAGCTCAGGTTTTCAAACGTCCAGAACACACTTAAAAGAAAGTCTCCAGAATTAAATAAAACTTTCTTATGGCATTGTAGACAGGGTCACATCAATGAAACACGGTTGTCGAAGTTACATAGAGAGGGATATTTGGATCTTTTCGAATATCATTCTTATGCAACTTGTCAATCTTGTCTCATAGGAAAGATGACAGAGACTCCGTTCACTGGACACGGAGTAAGAGCGAGCAAGATCTTGGGACTCATACACAGTGACGTGTGTAGTCCAATATCTATAGATGCACGAAGTGGTTATTCCTATTTCATTACTTTTATGGATAATTTCTCTAGGTTAGGATATGTCTTCTTGTGAAGCATAAATCCGAGACCCTTTGAAAAATTCTGAGAATATAAGAATGATGTGGAAAAACAAACAGGCAAAAATATCAAGACACCGAGATCTGATCGATGTGATGAATAGTTAATTGCCGAGTTCCTGGATTAATCAAAAGAGAATGGAATTCTCTCTCAGCTTACTCTTCCATACACACTATAACACAACGGTGTATAGGAAAGGCAGAACAGAACCGTATTGGATAAGGTTCGTTCCATGATGAGTAATGTTGAGTTACCGCGATCCTTCTGAAGTTATGCACTAGAATCAGCTGCATATCTTTTGAATAAGGTTCCTACCAAGACTGTGCCTACCACACCATATCAGATGTGGAGTGGAATGAAACCCTATTTTCAGTATCTAGAGATATAGGGATGTCCAGCTTTTGTTGAAAAGCAGTATACGGACCAGCTCAAGGCACGCTCAGTAATGTGTAGGTTCGTGGGATACCCAAAGAACTCCAAGGGGTATCTTTACTATTACGTAGAGGAACAAAAGGTGTTTTGTTCCTCGCCATGCCCACCTTTTAGAAAATCAATTTTTTGTAAAAGGAAATAGTGGGAGCGCAATAGAACTGGAAGAAATTCCAGAACCATAAACTATTACTGAAAGTATGGTAGAACCAAAGGTTTCAAAAGAACCGGACATCCCTACGCCAATCTGCGGGACTAGTAGGCAGTCTCATCCGCCCGAGAGATACTACGGTTTTCTTATAGACGTGGATCGAGAGGATTGCATTATTAACAATGATGAGCCAACTAGCATCTAATAAGCCATTCAGAGCGGCGGCTCGGTAAAATGGTTGGATGCAATGCGGACCGAAATGGAGTCCATTTACACCAACAAAGTATGCACTTTGAACATTACTCCAGAAGGGGTAAAACCCGAAGGATGCAAATGGATCTTCAGAAAAAAGATTGGTGTAGATAGATAGGTTGAAACCTATAAGGCAAGACTTGTTGCAAAAGGTTTTCGTCAAAGACCTGGTTTGGACCATGATGAAACCTTTTCTCCGGTGTCTATGTTCAAATCCATTCGGATTCATCTTGCCATTGCTGCCTTCTAAGATTTTGAGATCCGGCAGATAGACGTAGAGACGGATTTTCTAAATGGTAATTTGGAAGGGTGCGTCTATATGGATCATCCAGAGGGTTTCAATCAGAGTGGGAGCAGCGGGACAGTGCGCAAGTTGCTTAAGTCCATTTATGGACTAAAGCAGGCATCGCGGAATTGGAACATCTGTTTTTATTGAGACAGTCAAAGAATTCGACTTTATCAAAAATCCAGATGAACCATACATTTATAGTAAGATTGTAGCAAGAACTGTGGAATTCCTCGTTGAGTACGTGAATGAAATTCTCTTGATAAGAAATGACATTCCTATGCTACAATCAGTCAAAGGATTCTTGTCACAGAGGTTCTCCATGAAAGACCTGGGTGATACCAACTATATTCTGGGGATCCAGATCTATCGTGATAGATCAAAGAGGATGGTGGGACTTTTATAGTCATGGTACAACAACACCATACTGAAAATATTTAGTATGGACGATTCTAAGCACGGTAGTCTACCGGCTTGTCATGGAATCACCCTCTCCAAAGAGATGTCTTCCAAGACTGATTTGGAAAGGGCTCGCATGATGATTATACCCTACGCTTCTGCGGTAGGATCTATAATGTATGCAATGATGTATACCAGACCAGATGTAGCTTACACACTGAACGTGGTAAACCGGTATCAGTCAAACCCGGGGGAGAAGCACTGGGAAGCAGTAAAGAACATTCTCAAGTACCTGAGAAGAAAAAAGGAGATGTTCTTGGTGTATGGCAGAAAAGGACCTCCAGATCGAGGCCTTTGCTAACTCCAGCTTCCAGAGTGATAAGAATGAATCCAAGTCCATATTAGGTTATGGCTTTACCCTCAGTACAGGGGCGGTCTGTTGGAAGAGCTCCAAGCAGGACACCGTTGCAGACTCGACAATGGAAATGGAGTAGTTCGCTGCATAAGACACCGTGAAAGAGGCAGTCAGGATATGGAAGTTCTTAATTGAATTTCAGGTGGTTCCTTCCATTTTTTGGTCTAATACTTTAGTATTGTGACAACATACGGTGCTATAGCTTTAGGGAAGGAACCCAGGTCCAATCAGAGATCCAGACATATCTTGAGGAGGGACCACCTGATCAAGGAGATCGTTGATCCCCAAGGGATCGAGGTGAGGAGAGTAAATACAGAGAACAACACTGCAGGTCCACTCACAGAGGCCATCCCTCAGACAGTGTTCGAGAGGCTATTCGAGACCTTCGGTCCGCGATATACCAGTATATGGCCTTAGTGCAAGTAGGAGATTGTTAGTGATATATGCCCTAGAGGCCATTATTGTATCATACTGGATTGTATATTACTTAACGGGGGCTTGGGATATATACAGATATAGTAACAGTCTTGCTCGAAATGGTAGTATGCTACCTGGTTTGTTTCTACCTCAATATGTGCATGTGTTTCTTTTAGCATATCGCTTATACATATTGGTAGAGCCCTTGGGATCTTTGCTTGATTACCAGCGTTGTGATGGCAGTTGCACTAGTGAGGGTTGGGTAGTCTATAAGCACATCCTATACAAGTCCCTAGTCATAGGATTATCGAAACAGGGCATCGATACTCCACAGTAGACTAGTGTATACACTTCTCATCCCAGCAGGGGAGATGGTCTGTCCCATAGCCATCAGTACGTCGTACTGGAGATAGTATGCAGGTGCTCATTAGGTTATGAGTACACTAGACAGAACTCATCAGGAACTGTTGGTGGGTATTATACCTATCGTCGGGTAGCAGTTTCCAGGTGACATGAGTACAGCTTAGTCCGTCGACTTGACACTGCTACTTCTCCTCGAGTGTGTTCCCACTGTACTTTGATTACTACCCTACCACGGCTCAAAGGAGTCGTGCAAACAGGTAGTAGTTGGGTGCAGTCCCGAAGCACTTGGAGGCAGTGGCGGTTAGATAGGATTCGTCTCTCCCGGTATTGGGGGTTGATATCGCGCTGTGTTAGAAAGGCCATTACACAAAGTCCTTGACCAAGGCAAGCGAGATTTAATGGTATGTATTCCAGTAGTTTCTCAGGATGTATTGGGCTACTCTCCAACATGACTTATTGCGTTATTATGGGTCTGACGATTACCGCCTCTCTAGGCCCGATATACGATACTCTTAGACGAACAGACCGGACTGTACAGAGATTGTCACATTCAGGCTCAGTAGGAGTCCGGATGGATTTTCCTCATCGGCCTTCTTATCGACATCTACCTGGGGACCGTTACGTGCAGCTAGTACCGCTTGCGGCCTGTGGTTAAACCCACTGCCAGCGTAGTGTCGAGTCTTTAGAGTCCCATATAGAGAGTTTCCCTGCACCGGGCAAAAGGTATAGAGGTCGTATGGTTTTATGGCAGGGCTTCGATCACTTGCGTGCACTTGTGCACGTATGATGTTCGGGCGGATAATACTAGTGGGCTTTGGTTTAAGCCGGATCCTAGTATTATATTGATGGATCAGTTTCGTCTCTTTGTATTCATGTTTCTCGGAATACGAATGCGGGTATATATATACGGATGAGAGGGGCATAGAAGGAGACACCTCATTAGGGTTTTGACTATTGACTTGATTAAAACAATTATGAGGTGGAGGAAAGTATTTGTTATTTTTGTAGATGATAATTAAGGCATGGCTACTTGTTTTGACTACTTGACTTTGTTTGACCATTTGACTTGGCTTGACCACTTGACTTGGTTTGACTATTTGACTTAGATATTTTTGTGAGATATTTTGTGACCTAGATATTTTGATGAGATATTTTGCATGCCATGCTTGTGGTCATTTCAAGTTAGCCATCTCAATTTTCATTTATCATTATCATTATCAAAAATCATCTCTTTCCTCAAGCTAGCTCTCTTCTTCTTCCTCACTTCAAAACCCTAAAAGCTCTCATGTGTTGAGAATCTTAGGGTTTCAAGAGACAAATAAATCCATCTTCATACTCTACATCACCTAGGCCATCAAGTTTAGCAAGCTTGTTGCCCTAGTTACCTCGGTTTTGAGGTGGAACTCGGACTTTAGACACTCAAGTGGATCGTCTTTGACTCGAGGAGGCCGTCGAAGAAGCTACAATCCGGATCGATCCTTGGAGCCTACGTAGACGAGGAGGACAGCGATGAAGACCCGAAGGATATGTATCGTGAGGTATGACTTCATATCCGGGTAGTTAAACCTCTAGTAGTTTGCTAGCTAGGGTTTATGGACGATCCTTGGTTCTAGTCGGTGTTGCGAAGCTTGTAAAAATCATTTTTTGCAAATTCCGCCTCCCCGCGAACACATGGGCTGCGCGACATCGACTTACAACCTCAACACGGATGTGCCCCGCAAAATAATATTACATCACTTTATAATTTATATCGAATGAAAGATAAAACACTCATCTCACACCCCCGGCTATTCATCCACGACGATCCAACAAGTTCATATACACAAACCAACATAACATCATCACAGATATGTGCAACCCCGACTAATCGATGTATAGCAATTAGTCAACATTTCCAAACACATATGCACATTACAAAGCTTGTAAATTAACCGCGACATTAGAATTCAGCACTCAATTAGCAAACTAAACCAATTTTTCCAAAACATGAAAAATCCAGTGAGCTAAAGTTCCAAAACCGATCGTTTTAAGCCAATCCGGGAGTCGAAACGAACTCGAAAACCGCCCGAATCTTCGCGGAGATGAAGATCCCAAAATTAAATATCAAATGGGGGGCCTCGGGAGGGTACCCACCCCTAGGGGCCACCTTGAAGTGGCCCCTACGGGAAGGCAGACTCGAGAGCACCCAGTTGGGGTGCTCTCGGGTCACCCACCCCCAAGGCCACCTTGTGGTGGTCTTGGAGTGTGGGTTCGGCCTATGGTCCCCCCGGGGTGTGCACGCTCCACCCCGTGGCTTCTTGGTGTAAGTGCACGGCGGCGCCCCGGCCTCCATCCCGAGGCTAAATGCGGAAGCGATGGTTGACTTTAAATTTTCATGAACTGGCACCACCGCGCACTAAAACCTGGATTGAACCATTAACTAGTCCTAGCTAACTACAAGATGGGAAAGAGAGATATACCGACTGATCCGTGTCCTCCGTTCTTCTCGTCGTCATCCCGATCTCTCGCGGAAACTCCGGTCGTCGCCTCCTTGCCGGAAGGGTACCACATCGTCTGCATCTTTTACGGGCTCCCACCTCAATACCGAGGCAACTCGGGCACGAAGCTGGCTAGTCAACGTGCCCAAGATTTGCTGTAGAATGTGTAGTGCTCAAGTCTCATTTTGGGGTTGTAAGAATTGCCATATGGTGGAGGAAATGATATGAACCTTTTGAGATCAACTTGGGGATTTTGCAAGCATCAAGAGAGTGAAAAATCCCACACCAAAAATGAATCCCCCCTTCCCCTCAAGTGGCCGGCCTATGCAAGGAGAATGAGAGTGGGGAAAAAATCAAGGGGGAGGTGACCAAAAGAAATTATGCAAGAGAGAGAGAGGAATGGTTATCATATGAAAAAATGATCACAAAGAAACACCAACAATCAACAACCATATCATGCAAAGAAATGATCACCAAAAGAGAACCTCACTCCACCACAACCATCATGAAAACCATGTCATATAAAAGTCAAGCCATGATGGATGAAGAAGTCAAATGGTCAAGGGATGGTTCATCATCATGATACAAGGAAATATGCAAAGACCCCCTCCACAAATACTTATTTGCACAAATGCAAATAAGCCCTCCTCCACCAATCTTCGGCCAATGAACGATACAAAGGAAATCGGCCGAAACGGAAATCAAACTGGCAACTCCAGAAAACTGGTCCCGTAATAAATTACAGGAAAACCCCGATACTGTGCATACACACCCGCATTTGTATTCCGACCGAAATACAAATGCAATGAGACAAAATCTACACTGTACTATACTAGGATCCGGCTTAAACCAAAGCCGGCTAGTAATATCCGTCCGATCCTGATCCGTGCAATACCGCACGTATCCGATCGAACCCTGCCATATATCCATACGGCCTCTAGTACAAACCGTCCGATCCTGATCCGTGCAATACCGCACGTATCTGATCGGACCCTGCCATATCTCCATACGGCCTCTACAGCTTTTCGCCCGAAAGCTTGAGTAACTGAATGTGGGGGACTCTAAAGACTCGTCAACACCTTGGTTGTGGATTTAACCACTAGCACGTCATAGGTATAAGCCAATACGTAACGGGCTACCAGGTATTGACTAAAAGGGACGTCTGTGAGCGAACTCAGCCTGACAACCCTACTGAGCCTGTCAGTGACAATATCCGTACGGTCCAGTCCGTTCGTCTATGAGCATCGCATGGCGGGCCTAGGGGGTTGGTAAAATTCAGACCCCCAAAAGCGGTACAAGTCGTGTCGGAGTGTAGCCCAGAACACCCTAAGATACTACTGGAATACCTACCAGTAAATCTCCTGCCTCGGCCGAGGGCTTTGTATAATGGCTCTCCTAGACACAGCGCGACCTCACCCCCAATACCGGGAGAGACGAACCCCTGAAGATCCGCTCACTGCCTCCATGTGGCTCGGGACTGTACCCAACTAAAACCTGTTTGCACGTCTCCTTTGAGCGTGGTAGGGTAGTAATCAAAGTACAGTGGGAACTCACACGAGACAAATGACGATCCCCAGGTCGATGAACTAACCTGTACACATGTCACCAGGGAACTGCTATCTGAAGTCAGGTATAAGACCAACTAGCATGTTCCCGGCGAGTCCTGTCCGGTGTACTCATAACCCAATGAGCACCTGTATACATCTTAGGTGAACCAACTGACACCAGTGGCTTGTGAGACCGGCCACCGCCCCTCGTTGGGGTCTCGACTGTATACACTAGTCTACTCTGGAGTATCGATTCCCTGTCTTGAAACTCTCATGACTAGGGACCATTTAAGGATATGCTTATAAACTGCCAGCTCCCACGTATATGATCGCCCTCATGCTGCTGGTGGTCAAGCAAGAATCCTAGGGGCTCTACCAACGTGTAATAGCGACCTGTAAGGTCACCTAAAACAGTACACGATGATAAAGGTAAACCAGATAGCATACTATCATCTCGAGTAAGACTGTCCTACCGGGATAGGTCCTCCCTCAATCATTGCAATCACGTGTCTGTGATCCAATAATTGACTCTGAGGGCACTATCTCCAACAATCTCCCACTTGCACTCAAGGCTAATAATTGCGATGTCGCATACTCACAGCCCGTGTGATACCGAACACCCAACTCCTCTTCTTGTCAGTCTCACAAAGCACGTTTGCGAAACTATTGCGTTCGAAGAATAGCCTCAGTGAGTGGATCCGCTTTGCTCTTTCTTTCTATGTCTCTCTATATCCCAAGTTCGCGGAGAAAGCCATCTCCCGAAATGAGCAATACCTGTCTTAGAATGTTTCTGGATGTCTGATGGGACCTAGCTCATAATGAACTCCAAATCCAAACTTCTTAGACTATATCGTCAACTGAACTTAATCAGTATCCTGCGCCATGCCTCCCTCAGTATTGCCTTGGACCACCTGTCCAAAATACTGCCCCTCATCAGAAGGAAAAACTATAACTCTGACAACCTCCTTGTCGTCCAGGTCACCTTGGAAGCCTGGAATGATAACTGTCTCCCGAATGAGGCTGTCGTTATCATATCCCTAAAACATTCACTTATGTTCTAAAACTGCTTCCGACTGTTTCTCCAGGATTGGATCAATGTCAACTTATTGCATCTAGTGCAAGAACAACATCTGGTGTGATACTTGACATCTCATGATTGACTCAATTGCCTGAGCAAGTGATCTGCCAATCATGCACATCTCTCTCCCCTGTAGTCTATAAGACACCTTTAGAGAGGGTGACTCCATCACCTGCAGGTACATTCCCATGCCAGGAGTCGTCCATTCTAAATACTCTTAGAATGTTGTCTAAGTACCCATAATTGGGAAACCACCCAAATCTTGATCTAAAACCATAGATCTAGTAACCAGTACGTCTGATATAATGTCTAAGTCCCATGTGGAGAAATCACTGTGTGACGACCAAAGTATAACCAATCGTAGTATAGGAATATCTCTTCCTACTCTGTGTATGTCATCCAAATACCATGATAACACACCCTACTACCTTCTCAACAGATCCATCCCCTATTCTGACGAAGTCAAACCTATGACTGTCACGTCAGAAATAGATGATCTATCTCAGCTATATCTGCTTTAGTCTATAAATAGACATAAGCTACCTATCCACCAATGTTTCTGCTGCTCCCACTGACTACGACAACCCTCTGGCAGAGTCATATAGACGTACACTTCTAAAACTAGTTTAGAACGACGCTATACTCATCCTCCTGCCGGGTCTCACAGTCTGGAACAACAGCAATGGCAAACCTGGGTAAACAAGAACTTCCCTGTCGCCGTCCTTGAGGCTACCGGAGTATCTCTCGGGTGCCTGAAGTTACCCACCGTATCTGCGGAGTGGCCAATGGAATGTCAAACCAAATTGAATCTTTAGGTTCCTATGAAATCTTCAGTAATCGTTTGTGGTTCTGGAATCACTTCCAGTTCTACCATACTCCCACTACTGTTTTCTGAAAAAATCCATTTTTAATAAAACTGTGGCGAGTCTAGAACAATATTGCTATTATTCATCCAGATGGTAGAAAATCAACCCTCGTCATAGCCTGGGTCAACCCACAAACAGCCATTACAGAAACGTGCCTTGAGTTATCCAGTGTCTGGTTTTAATCATAAGCCGGACAACTCCCCGTACCTTAACATCGTTAAGATACGAACTGTTTTATGTCCAATATAGGACCAGAGGCACTGATTTAATTGAACCAGATTCAAATGATGCAGCTGTCTCCAGTGCATGTCAACTAAATGGAAGAAGGCCTATCAGCGTTACTCAACTTAGGAATGCTTCCAATTATGAGTAACCTGAAAGAGAAGCAAGATCTCTTTACCATTCACAAGTATCTACATCTTCGATCGCTTTGAAGAATCCCGATACTTGCTATACCTGGTTCTCTACTTTATTCAAATACCTATAACTTCTCAAAATTCGGACCCTGTGTTTCCACGAAACACCTGTCTAAAAACTATAGAAGTCATAAGTAAACCGAATATAGTACGAGGACCAACCCCTCTGTCCTGATGGACCCTGGACAACATACAATACTCTGTATAAGTCCCTTGAGTCTGATAACTCATTCACTGTGTGTCGTAGGTTGAAAACTGTACTTATGGTTAAGAAGAATTACACCGCTGTTTAATGCTCCTTACCTAACCATCCACTGATATAGGTAAATGTCATAGACATAATTTCAGAAAGGTATATCTCACTCTATGAAAATAGACGTACAGATATATCAATTTGAAATTGGTGCATAACAGAGGATATTCAAAACCAAATATTTGCCGTCCGGCAACCAACCCAGGTGACTTCCTCAAATATCACCGATTACAACGAATCCCGATATAATGAGGATGATCACCCAATTCCCAATAACCTAATCCCACTCATCATCTGTAAAACCATACAGATGTGAGAATCGTACCTGGTAAATACATACCCTGGAGTAAGTATCTAATCGGGAAATCAGTTTTCCTTTAACAGTACACAGTGAGACTGAAACATTGAAATGTTTCGATGGGGTATCCCGGTATTCCTAGTAATGCCTCTTCCAGATTCACGACTGTAACCGTATAGTTCTTCGCCACCTCTCCAAATCCCTTTATATGTCTTTAGTCATTACCTTCTGTACACCCCTTAGGCCAAATGGTTTTCTTCCTTCCCTACCGTTCGGCACCAGCCTATGGTTTGGAAGAAGACTATCCAATAAGCATAATGGGTGTATTGTCCTAATCTTAGGAGCACTCGCAATGCGAAAGAAGGTGAAGATAAGAGACAACCGAATAAACCTTATTCCTATTTCTCCTGGACCAGAATCCATCCCCGAACGGGAACAAGTTCCTTTCGAGTTCGTATATAACCATACGATGGAGTATCCAAATAAACTGTGGATCTTCGTAGTGATACGGAGTGTCCTGGAGAAATACAAAGGTGATTTAGGATTGGCGAAGGAATACTTGGTTTGGTCGTGAATAGCAGTCGCAATTTACTTTGCCTTCTTACTAATCCCTTGCTTTGTCTTAACTTAATACCTTCTGTACACCATCGTTAGGCTAATTGGTTTTCTTCATTCCTTACCGGTCGGCACCTGCCTATGGTTTGGAAGAAGACTATCCAATTTGCATAATAGGTATACTACCCCAAAACCAAGGAGTACTCGTAACCTGAGAGAAGGTAAAAAGAAAAGACAACTGAATAGTCCTATCCGTTTCCTCCAGAACCTGAAACCATCCTCGAATAAATTCCTTCGAGTTCGTATCTAACCATACGATGGTTTTGTCCAATGGAAGTGGACGTTCGTAGTAATACGGGGTGTCCTGGAGAAAAGGGTAAAAGTAGGAGTGGCAATGAGGTTTGCAATTCTGACAATCCAAAAGCCAGTGTTTAAAAAGGTTCTGTCAACTTGGTCACTGAGTCATAGTCTTAGGGTCGGGTCAATGGTCGCTGCCAAAGAGAGAGAGAAAAGAAACACTCGGCGTGCACTCTAACCTAGATCAGAATGGTCACCAATTTATCTAATCTGGAAACCTCCCACTGTACCTCAAAATCTCCTCCAAACCTGAAAGAAGAATTAGTCGGGGTCACCCGAGGAGTAAACTAACTCATCAGTGGGAATCGGGATCCAACTATCATCGCATGATAACGTGACGGAATCCGCTCACGCTATCACACTTCAGAAGGTATGCGCATATCTGGCAAGTTTCAGTTCTTTTGAAACTCCCGATGTGGATTTTTGTCCCATGCTCTTATGACCTTGGCGTGAGGTCAAAATATCATAAGTCACATGTCAAGTTCTGCCCATCATTATCCAGGTTAATTTGAACCCACCCGTACATACCCTTGACGTAGGCCAAAATAGTTGTACGACTGTCCCAAACCAACGCATCTATCTATGCAACAGATAAATACCCGGCAGCTACCAATCACTATGCCTTGGCGTGAGGTCAAAATACATAGCTTGAATACTACCGAATATTTAACTGAAATGATGGAGGGCTACGAATGGTTTCTGGCGAAAACCTTTAACGTAATGAACTTGATATCGTTGAAGGAACTGATAGCTTTTAAAAATATAGTGACGAAAACCTTTGCTAAAGAGGTCACTCCCGGTGAAGGGATCTCGTCTCTTTCCCCGTAGAATGAGGTGCAGGATATTCCAACTGAATACCACGATGCAAAGCAAAAGCAATCGGCTATAGTGAAGTCATTGCCCTGACGCAAACTTTTTGTCCAAGGGGTCACTCCCGGTGAAGGGATCTCGGCCCTTGCCTCGTCGACTGAGGAGCAGGATATTCCAACTGAATACCACGGTGCAAAACAAAAGAGAACGTCCTTGCAATAACAGCTTTTTGAAAAGTGTTCCAACAACATCAGATTAGGTTTGTTTTAACTTGCATTGATCCGAATCAACGCAGTCCCATCAATTGATCACACCACAAAGAACGAAAATATACTGATGTACATATATGCCATCCGTATTCGCCACTGGGTCCCGTCATTACCCGTTAGGTTAGCTAACTAACGACAGAGCGGGGACTGGACTAGCGCGGATGTAAAACATATACAACATCTACTAATATATATACCAATATATTATATTCGCTCAAGGCGTGATAAAATGCAACATCACAGATATGTACAGCATCACAGAAACAATACAGATATCTGGGATCCCCGGGTTTCACAGAGCCACTACTGAAACCCGACGTTCCCCTGGTCATGTGGATAGCCTGTGCAATGAAATCCTAGACCCCTACGGGCGCGGCAAGTTACCCGCCAAAACTTGAAGCGAGGCAGCCCCCTTCAGCAACGTGAATGGACCACCCAGCACTTCACGGAATCCGGTAACTTGGGCACCCCTCCTGGGTCAACCTGTACCCCCTACGAGTGCGGCGAATAGCCCGCCAATTCTAGAGTAAAGCCCCCTCCGTCTCAATGCCATGAGATGCAGGCTTGTTGCCCTCTAGAACCCGGCTATCCGTGCACCCCTCCGCGGGGCAAGCCTAGTACAGAAAGTAAAATATACATACAACGGGTACAACGACCGCAACCTGGTCATGCCCCAAAATAATAATACAAACAGGCAGTGACGGCAGTCCACATGTCGGACGCTCGCCCCGCAATGTCAAATGTACATAATACAAAAAAAATGTACTAGCATTGCATCCAGGCTATCCCCCACGACCGATCCGCAACATCACAGCAATACACAGAACATCAACGTGAAAGTCACGTTCGCAAATCCGTCTAACCGGGCTATAGCAGTTAGACAGGATTTACCGATCAAGTGACATTCACGGTCGCAGATATAATGTAAATACTGTGAACTAATGTGTTTAAAATATCCGATCGATCAAATTTTAACAAGTGGGCCCCCAAGTACTACTGTAGCACAGTAAGAAATTCTGGGCCCAAAATTAATATTCCAAAAATCCTAATTTTAACCCAGAAAGCAACTGCTGAAATTTGATGCAGTGATCTCAACATAGTGCGGCGGAACCGCGGCCTAAAGGGGGGTTTGACCGCGGTTCCGCGCTCCTATTGTGGAGTCACTGTATCGAATTTCTACAGTGTTCTTATAATTTCCAGTACATCACTTTTCTACAACCTGAAAAAAATTTCGAGCCAGAAAAAATTCAACAGAAAACTGATGTGAAGAAAACGCGGATTTTGGAATTTTGGTCGATCGGAAATGTAAACACATTAGACAAAGCTAGACTATGTTAATGGCGAGGCTCTGATACCAGTGTAAGTGCACGGCGGCGCCCCGGCCTCCATCCCGAGGCCAAATGCGGAAGCGATGGTTGACTTTAAATTTTCATGAACTGGCACCACCGCGCACTAAAACCCGGATCGAACCATTAACTAGTCCAAGCTAACTACAAGATGGGGAAGAGAGATATACCAACTGATCCGTGTCCTCCGGTCTTCTCGTCGTCGTCCCGATTTCTCGCGGAAACTCCGGTCGTCGCCTCCTTGCCGGAAGGGCACCACATCGTCTGCATCTTTTACGGGCTCCCACCTCAATACCGAGGCAACTCGGGCACGAAGCTGGCTAGTCGACGTGCCTAAGATTTGCTGTAGAATGTGTAGTGCTCAAGTCTCATTTTGGGGTTGTAGGAATTGCCATATGGTGGAGGAAATGATATGAACCTTTTGAGATCAACTTGGGGATTTTGCAAGCATCAAGAGAGTGAAAAATCCCACACCAAAAATGAATCCCCCCTTCCCCCCAAATGGCCGGCCCATGCAAGGAGAATGAAAGTGGGGAAAAAATCAAGGGGGAGGTGACCAAAAGAAATTATGCAAGGGAGAGAGAGGGGAATGGTTATCATATGAAAAAATGATCACAAAGAAACACCAACAATCAACAACCATATCATGCAAAGAAATGATCACCAAAAGAGAACCTCACTCCACCACAACCATCATGAAAACCATGTCATATAAAAGTCAAGCCATGATGGATGAAGAAGTCAAATGGTCAAGGGATGGTTCATCATCATGATACAAGGAAATATGCAAAGACCCCCTCCACAAATACTTATTTGCACAAATGCAAATAAGCCCTCCTCCACCAATCTTCGGCCAATGAACGATACAAAGGAAATCGGCCGAAACGGAAAGCAAACTGGCAACTCCAGAAAACTGGTCCCGTAATAAATTACAGGAAAACCCCGATACTGTGCATACACACCCGCATTTGTATTCCGACCGAAATACAAATGCAATGAGACAAAATCTACACTGTACTATACTAGGATCCGGCTTAAACCAAAGCCGGCTAGTAATATCCGTCCGATCCTGATCCGTGCAATACCGCACGTATCTGATCGAACCCTGCCATATATCCATACGGCCTCTAGTACAAACCGCCCGATCCTGATCCGTGCAATACCGCACGTATCTGATCGGACCCTGCCATATCTCCATACGGCCTCTACGGCTTTTCGCCCGAAAGCTTGAGTAACTGAATGTGGGGGACTCTAAAGACTCGTCAACACCTTGGTTGTGGATTTAACCACTAGCACGTCAGAGGTATAAGCCAATACGTAACGGGCGACCAGGTATTGACTAAAAGGGACGTCTGTGAGCGAACTCAGCCTGACAACCCTACTGAGCCTATCGGTGACAATATCCGTACAGTCTGGTCCGTTCATCTATGAGCATCGCATGGCGAGCCTAGGGGGTTGGTAAAAGTCAGACCCCAAAATCGGTACAAGTCGTGTCGGAGTGTAGCCCAGAACACCCTGAGATACTACTGGAATACCTACCAGTAAATCTCCTGCCTCGGCCGAGGGCTTTGTGTAATGGCTCTCCTAGACACATCGCGACCTCACCCCCAATACCGGGAGAGACGAACCCTTGAAGATCCGCTCACTGCCTCCATGTGGCTCGGGACTGTACCCAACTAAAACCTGTTTGCACGTCTCCTTTGAGCGTGGTAGGGTAGTAATCAAAGTACAGTGGGAACTCACACGAGACAAATGACGATCCCCAGGTCGATGAACTAACCTGTACATATGTCTCCAGGGAACTGCTATCTGACGTCAGGTATAAGACCAACTAGCATGTTCCCGGCGAGTCCTGTCCGGCGTACTCATAACCCAATGAGCACCTGTATACATCTTAGGTGAACCAACTGACACCAGTGGCTTGTGAGACCGGCCACCGCCCCTCGTCGGGGTCTCGACTGTATACACTAGTCTACTCTGGAGTATCGATGCCCTGTCTCGAAACTCTCACGACTAGGGACCATTTAAGGATATGCTTATAGACTGCCAGCTCCCACGTATATGATCGCCCTCATACTGCTGGTGGTCAAGCAAGAATCCTAGGGACTCTACCAACGTGTAATAGCGACCTGTAAGGTCACCTAAAACAGTACACGATGATAAAGGTAAACCAGATAGCATACTATCATCTCGAGTAAGACTGTCCTACCGGGATAGGTCCTCCCTCAATCATTGCAATCACGTGCCTGTGATCCAATAATTGACTCTGAGGGCACTATCTCCAACACTTGGTTCAAACCGTGAGCCCGCGGGGTGTGCAAACAACTCAAAACATCATTTTTGGAAACTATTTTTGTCGGCAGTTTTTGCGCGACAAAAACGGCGGATTTCTAGCATTGTTACAAGCTATCTAAGGTTTATGAGAGACTCTGATACCACTGTAAGTCGATGTCGCGCACCCCGCGTGTTTGCGGGAAGGCGGAAATAGCAAAATATAATTTTTACGGGCTTCGCAACACCGACTTGAACCAAGGATCGAACATAAAACCCTAGCTAGCATACTACTTGAGGTTTAGCTATTCGGATGAATGTTATACCTCATAGTATCGTGTCCTTCTTGTCTTCTTGCTGTCCTCTTCCTCTTTGTGAGCTCCTTGGAGTGAAAATGGATCGCGCCTCCTCATTGGCTTCTCGAAGTCGAAAAAGATCCACCCGAGAGTTCCAACCTTGAGCTTTCACCTCCAAGATGAGGTAACTAAGTCACTTGGTGTGCTAAACTAAGTAGCCTAGAGTGAGTAGAGAGTGATTTTGGGTAGCTAAGTCTCACTAACTCTTGAATTCTCAACACATGAGACAATAAAAGTTGAGAGGAAGAAGAAGAGAGTGAGCTTGAGGAAAGAGAAAATGTTTTTCATAATGATAATTGAGATGGCTCCCATGATATGACTACAAGAATGACAAGAAAAATATCTCACCAAAATATCTAGTGCCACAAAATATCTCTCAAAAATATCTAAGTCAAATAGTCAAACCAAGTTGCCATGGCACAATTATCATTTATAAAAATAAAAAATAATTTCCACCACCTCATAATTGTTTTAATCAAGTAAATAACCAAAACCCTAATGAGGTGTCTCTTTCTAATAGAAATCTTGAGTAATTACAAGAATGCCCATCTCATCCGTATATACATACCCGTATCCGTGTTTCGATAAACACGAATACAATAAGATGAAACTAATCTAACAATCTAATACTAGGATCCGGCTTAAACCAAAGCCCGCTAGTATTGTCCGTCCGAACATCATACGCGCACAAGTACACGTATGTGATCGAACCCTGTCGTAAAACCATACGACCTCTACATCGTTTCGCCCGAAGCAGGGAAACCCTCTGTGTGGGACTCTAAAGACTCACAGTACGCTGGCAGTGGGTTTAACCACAAGCACGTCGGCGGTACTAGCTGCACGTAACGGCTACCCAAGTATCTGTCGATAAGAAGGCCGACGAGCAAACTTATCCGAACTCCTACCGAGCCTGTCTGTGGCAATCTCCGTACAGTCCGGTCTGTTCGTCTAAGAGTATCGCATATCGGGCCTAGAGGACGGTAAACGTCAGACCCCTAATAGCGCAATAAGTCGTGTCAGAGTGCTGCCCAAAACTCCCTGAGAAACTACTGGAATACCTACCAGTAAATCTCGCTTGCCCTGGCCAGGGACTTTGTGTAATGGCTTTCCGAACACAGCGCAACATCAACCCCCAATACCGGGAGAGACGGAACCTATCTAACCGCCACTGCTTCCAAGTGCTTCGGGACTACACCCAACTACTACCTATTTACACGACTCAATAGAGCCGTGGTATGGTAGTAATCTAAGAACAGTGGGAACACACTTGAGGCGAAGTAGCAGTATCAAGTCAACTGACTAAGCTGTACTCATGTCACCTAGGAACTGCTACCTGATGATATGTATAGTACCAACCAGCAGTACTCCACGAGTCTGTCCAGTGTAACTCATAACCCAATGAGAACCTGCATATTATCTCCAGTACAACTTACTGATGGCTGTAGGACAGACCATCTCCCCTGCTGGGATGAGAAGCGTATACACTAGTCTACTCTGGAGTATCGATGCTCTGTCTCGATAATCCTACGACTAGGGACCTGTATAAGGATGTGCATATAAACTACCCAGCCCCCACTAGTGTGACTGCCATCACAACCCTGGTAGTCAAGCAAAGATCCTAAGGGCTCTATCAATATGTATTAGCGATACGTTAAAAGAAACATATACACATATTAAGATAGATACAAACCAAGTAGCATACTACCATATTGAGCAAGACTGTCATAAATCCGTATATGTATCCCAAGCTTCCATAATATAATATACAAACTAGTACTATAAAATAATGGCCTCTAGGGCATATAACACTAACAATTACATCAAACATATTAACATACATAGAAAATTAATGAAATAAAATAAAACATACATAAACACTTAAAACAAACTACGACTAATTTCTAGTCCTAATGGGTTCTAGTAGTTGGGTAGGTGCTTTCAATACTCCGTAGTCTTAGTCTCCAATTCTTTGATGAAAATCCTTTTAACCCGGTCAAAAATTTGAGAATGAACCTTATGCACTTCATTTCTAGCGATTAGCATGAAATGCTGAGTCAAAAGCGGATGGACATAAAATGAATCATTATTGTTGTCTTCATATCCATTAGGGTCAAAGTAATAATGGTTATTGTTAGGACCATCTGTGTGTGGTCCTTGAACTTGTGGATCGTTAGCCGAAGGATTTTCAGTAGGAGTTTCTTCCGCCTGAGGTTCATTAATCGGAGACTCTTCAAATGTTTCTTCTGAAGCGTCTTCAGAATGATCCTCGGTTGAATCGGAAGAACTTGAGAATGATCTTGGAAGAGTAAAAGGTAAAATAAAAGACGGTTTGAGTGTCGTTCTAATTGGCAAGAGGGGCTCTTCCTTGATCTCTACATTAGGTTTCTTGCAAGAAGAACACCTAATTTCGACCAGTGGTGTGCTCCTGGTGGTTATTGTTCATTTGAACATAGTTTGTGTATGTCTAGGGAAGAATGGAAAAGGATGAATTTTGAAGTAAATATACACATGTATTTATAGATTGGATTAAGCAACTAAATGGGAGTTTTAAGAACTGAAGTTTTTAGTTTTTACAACGTTCAAGAAATTT
Organism: Agapanthus africanus; assembly: GCA_030015575.1. Lineage (NCBI taxonomy): Eukaryota > Viridiplantae > Streptophyta > Magnoliopsida > Asparagales > Amaryllidaceae > Agapanthus > Agapanthus africanus. Next base: position 38,140,565 of record JASDDO010000016.1, on the reverse strand, counting down.
GAAATTTGAAATTTCAAAAACAGATAAAGTAGTTTTAGAAAAAAACGCTATGTCAGTTTTCTTATAGACGTCTGCATAGACGTCTATAGGATAGTGTAAACGTTTATACTACCCTATAAAATTTAGCCTTTATAACGTTTATAAAACTTTTTTTGTTTAAAAGGTTTCTAGTAGTCAAGTATCTAGTTCTAGCATGTTGAGTTCATCTCTTATTTGTATAAAGCGAGTTTTATCTAAAGGTTTTGTGAAAATATCAGCCAACTGAGATTCAGTTGGTATATATTCAAGAACTATATCGCCTTTATGGTGGTGGTCTCGAAGGAAATGATATCTAACGTCAATGTGTTTAGTTCTTTAGTGTCGATCGATGTTTTTAGTCATTTTAATAATGCTAGTGTTGTCACAGAGTATTGGAATTTCGGAGTATTTCTTTATAGTCTTCTAAAGTGTATTTATCCAAAGACTCGGTACACAGTAAGCACCAGTGGCGATATATTCTATCTCAGCAGTAAACAAAATTACTGATACTTGTTTCTTGGAATTCCAAGAGACAATGCAGTTTCCTAAAATGTGACATGTGCCGTTAGTACTTTTTCTATCTATTTGGCTTACAGCATAGTCAGTATCGAATAACTAGTTAAGTGAAACACATTATTTTTTGGATACCATAATCCTAGGTTGATGGTGCCTTTAAGATATCTAAACATTCTCTTAACGGCTACTAAATGTGATTCTTTAGGATCAGGCTGGAATCTAGCATATAAGAAAACCTATACATGAAATCAGATCTACTTGCAGTTAAATACAATAAACTACCAATCATAGCTCGGTAGAGTCGTATATCTACCGCTTTTCCATTTTCATGCTTGGTAGGTTTAGTTGTCGTTGCCATTGGAGTTTCATAGGTCTTTGTGTCCTCTAAACCAAACTTCTTGATAAGTCCCTTAGAATACTTGGCTTGAGTAATGAATAGTCTTTCTTGACTTCGTTTGATTTAAAGTCCAAGGAAGAAATTTAATTTTCCCATCATACTCATTTCAAACTCATCTTGCATAGTCTTGGAAAATTCTTGGCATAGATGCTCATTACTAGAACCGAATATGATATCATCAACATAAATTTGAACTATTATTATATAATTTTCATACACTTTTGTAAATAAAGTTTTGTCAACTATGCCTTTTATATATCCTATTTTTATTAAAAATGTACTTAATCTCTCATACCAAACTCTAAAGGCTTGTTTGAGACCATATAATGACTTTTCAAGCATAAATACATGCTCTGGATATTTATAATTTACAAAACATGGTGGTTATGCTGCATATACTTTTTCATCTATCTTACTATACAAGAATGCACTCTTAACATACATTTGAAAGACTTTAAAGTTTTTGAAACAAGTGTAGGCTAATAAAATTTTAATAGTCCCGCGTCTAGCAACGGACACATAAATTTCATCATAGTCAATTCCTTCGATTTGATTATAATCTTGAGCCACTAAACGTGCTTTATTTCTTACTATATTCTCTAACTCGTCTAACTTGTTTCTAAAAACCCACTTAGTACCAATTATTGGTATATCTTTGGGTTTTGGAACAAGTTTCCAAACATTTTTCTTTCAAACTGATTTAACTTATCTTGCATTCCATCTATCCAATACTCATCATTTTCAGTTTCTTTAAAAAAATTTAGTTCTATAACCGAGATAAAAGCTGAGTTGATGTATAAGTTAAAAGTTGATGATCTAGTAACTATTTCTTTATCAATTTCTCTTATTATTAAATGCTTAGGGTGATCTTGGTTGAATTGCCAATCTTTTGGAAGAGTGGTATCTATTACTTGCTCTTGTTCCTCTAATTGATTAGTTTCAACTTCTTTATCTATTGATGGATCATCTAATCTTTTTGATAAGTTAGAATCATCATTATCTAGTAGATTCTCAGTATTAAAGGAGTTGGTTTCATTAAATTGGACATATATGCTTTCTTAAATTGTTAAAGTTCGTTTATTATAAACACGATAGGCTTTACTAGTCATTGAATAACCAACAAATATCCCTTCATCGCATTTAGAATCAAACTTTTCTAAAATGTCTAAAGTGTTTAATATGTAGCATTTACAAACAAAAACTTTAAAATATTTATTGTTAGGGGTTTTACCATAAATAGTTCATATGGGTTTTATTAAAAAAATTCTAATTATTACCCTATTGATTATATAACATGAAGTATTAATTTCTTTAGTGCAAAAATATAGTGGTAAGCTATTTTCAAGGTGCATATCATTTCTTATAAGAAACGATTTTTTTTCAACAACTCCATTTTGTTGTAAAGTTCTGGCACATAAGAATTCATGTATAAAACCTGCTTATTACAATATTCTTCGAATATTGAGTTTTCAAATTCTCCACCATGATGCTTCTAATTTTGGATATATTTAAAATCATTTCATTTTGGATTCGTTTAGAAAAATTTTGAAAATACCAAAATTTTCATCTTTCATTTTTATGAAAAATACCCAAGTGGATCTTAAAAAATCATCTACAATGACATAGGCAAAGTATTTACCTCCTAGACTTGCATTACGACTAGAAGCAAAAAGATCCATGGGAAGCAATTGCAAGAAAGTATTAGTTGATATATCAGTTCTAGGTTTAAATGATTACTTAGTTTGTTTACCTTTTTGGTAGGTATCACATATCTTATCTTTTACAAATTTTAATTTAGTGATGTCTTTGAAAAGATTATTCCTTGAAATTTTGGATAAAATATCCATTGAAGAATGACCTAGTCTTCTATGCCAAAGTAAAGCATCTATATCATTAATTATTATTAAGCACTTAATATCTGGATTTATAAAATCTTGGGTTTAAATGATGTATATATTATTATATCTTTTGCCAGTTAAAATCACCTTGTCATCATATAGAATTTTGCAAAATTCTTTTTCAAAAATTAAATTATACCCTTACCGACTCACACTAAGTAAGTTATGCTTTAAGTTTTCTACATATAATACGTCCTTAATTAATGTAGTATTTGAATCATTATTAAAGGAAATATAACCTTTACCAATAATTTTACCCTTATTTTTATCTCTAAAAATGACGTTGCAACATTCTTCTCTTGATAGCGTTTCGAAACTTTGAATATTGCCAGTCATATGCCTCGAGTATCCGCTATCAAGGATCCAACGATTACTACATCTTTGGAGGTCCTGCAAAACAGGATAAAGATTGTGTGACCTTAGAAACCCATACCATTCTCGGTCCACTCGGGTTAATCTTTGGAGAGAAAATATTTATAAGACGCGTTATTTTTAACTTTGCAATATTGTGATGTATCCTAAAGTGCAACAATAATTACAAGTAGCATTAGCATATTTATTTCCATAACTATAGTAGTATTTACTTCTAATAGGTTTAGATTTTGAGGCTAATTAGGAATACGTATCAAACCTAGTTCCTTCTTTCCTATAATGTTTAATAGATAGACCTAATATTATATCTAAATTATCTTTAATCTTTTGTGAATTTTAAAAGCATTTTATCCTTTAAATCTAGTTTTCTCTTTAAGTCAAAATTTTTAAAATTTAAAGTATTATTAGTTTTAATTAATGTATCATTAGTAGAAGTTAAGGATATTAATTTTTCATTTAGATTATTATTTTCTAACTTAATTTCCTTTAATTTATTTTGAGTAGTTAATTCTATATTATTTTTATAGGATAAATTTATTTTTAATGTTTTATATTTAGAATTAACCATATCATAATTATATTTGAGAAAATGACAAAGATCTATCAAATTTTCTCTACTAAACGATTCAAAATTGAAATCTTCATCAATTGCCTCATCCTCTTAAACCATGAAGCTCATATTTGCGACTTCTTCTGTTTCTGAGTCGCTGGAGTCGGTGTTATCCCAAATTGCTTGAAAAGAACATTTTTCTAACTTTTTCTTTGACTTCCGCTTATCTTTATTTAACGTAGGCCACTCCGATTTGATATGGCCTTTGATGGTGATGGAGGTCATTTTCGGGTCTCCGTCAGATGTTGTCTTCCGTCGATCTCCCGGTGGATCTTGAAGGTGATCTCCTGTTGCGTGTGGGTCTCAATGGGTTTTGAGGAGATTGGTGGTTTTGAGGAGTTTGCACCGAGTACCTGCAAGGAAGTCCCGGGACGGTTTGGTACCACCAAGGACCTTCCGACGATCAAGTTAGTGCAAGATCCGAGCAGAGTAACGGCTAAGTGGGGTGAAAAAGGCTCACTTGACCTCTCTGTGATGGGGGTTTATATAGTGGCGGCAACACGCAGTAGCAGGCACGAGAATCTTGCCGGCAGTTATGCTCCCGACGACACGCCCGCGTAATAAGCGGATCGCCCGTTAATGGGGAACGCGATGGCTTGGAACGTGGGATGTTGCCGGCGGAGAATCTGCGCATGGCGAGATTTGCGGAGCAGCGGTTACGCCTGCGAGCGGTGGAGTTGGTCGGTCGGAGGGACCGTGGAAGATGGCCTCGGCGGGAGAGCTCAGGAACGAGCGGGAGGGCCGAGGTATCTTGGTCCTGTGGTAGCTCGGGGGCGAGCTGAGAGGCCGAGGAGGCCAATTTGCAGGGGGCTCTGAGGTGAGCCAGCTTATGCTTGCAGGTCGGGTACAGGGGTGGCCTGGTCAGCCCCTGTGGGCCCTTTCTTGCATGCTCGGGGACACGTCATCTGCCACGTGTCATGATCTGGGAGATCGCCGATATCGAGCATCATCAGATGGAGATTTATTTAATCACTCAATAATACCGTAAGTTTACAATTAATTCATTGTAATACTTACGGGTCAAACCACATGGAGGATAAGAATTCTAATTAATTTAAAACGAGTTAAAATAAAAGATGTAATTTGTTTAATTATACTAATTAAAAAGCAAATAACAAAAGAAAATAAATTGCAAATTTAAAAGTGATTTAAAATATGAAAGAAAGGTCTAGGGTTTGGAATTACCTTTTCTAATCATGGTGTTTATGTGATATCTATTCTTTTCTAATTTTCCTTATTTAAATTTATTATCTATCAATTATCCAAAAGTATAGGGAATACATTCATCACAATAATATATCAATCAATCAAGAAAGCATAAATTATATGATCATGGCAATTCCCTATCAATTAATAAAATCATACAACAATAAATTTAAATAATAAGTTCTAATTAATATAGCAATAGTTAGATCTTACCTTTCTATTAAATAAACACAAAGGTTGTTAATCGATGGTTTATACTGTGTTATCGGTATAGTCTAATCTACTCTAGATCAATTAGATTGAACAATTATAATAAAAACTTCATCTTCACCTTCCCTAGTTAATTCTTAAGATTGTCAATCTATCATTAAACTAACTAGTTTATCGGTGATACTATTTCTCCCTAAACAAACCTTATGTTTGTCAATCATTCATCGATTTATTTAATTTTTTAGAATAGCATCAAAAAGTCGTTATCTTTATTATAAATATTCATCATGAAGCACAAATGGAAAAGAATAGATCTAAGAATTCAAACACCAATCATATCAAGTATAATTCAAAAAACCCTAGATAACATTTTAGCTTCTGTTACGTCTCGAAATAGCCCGTGACTGGCACTTGAATCATATGAAGTCTACAGGACCATATCTAATTCAAGTAAGCCAAAAGCCCAGAAATCTAAAACCATTTTAGATAAGAAGAAGCTTATTTTAAAACGAGTGGTTTTAATAGCATAAGCTGAATATGCATTTTTAAAGTCACAAATACTTTCTCAAAATTTCGGCAGAGTTTCCTTTGTAAAAACTGGCCCCGAACAGGGTACAACATGATAAAATCATATATAATGATAAAAGGCATCTCCAAGCGGGAGCTAGCTCTTCGTCAATCGACGGTCACAACCACGCAAGCAATATTATATACAACGCCGAAGGGCGAGGTTCAAAACTCAAAAGGAAGCTCAAACAACAAGAAATCCATAATAATACAATGCGTGACTCTAAGGTCGAAATAATATACAACTGGTCTCTAAGTCTGAATAAATATACAAGTCTGGTTGATAGAGTTTCTAGATACAACAGAATATAAATATATACAAGGTATAAGGGTGGTAACGATGCAAGTGAACCCACCTACCAAAGCAGATCACCCGAAATGGAAGTAGTGTGCCAGCAAAGTCGTAACGAAACCTGTACGGCAAAACCTGCATGAAACTGTGGCACAACGGGGATGAGTTGCCAACTCGTGAGTAGAAAACATCACAGAGCAGAAATCGTATGTATGACGCAATCCTAGTGTTTCCCCCAATCAGAGCAAAACTCTGTTCAAAATTCAAAGTTTAAAATGAAGCAACGCTTCAGATCTAGCGCCAAGTGTGCTGCGCTCTGAGCAGCGCACCACGTGCAAAGCACGTGTGCGCTAGCGCCAAGTGCGTTGCGCTCTGAGCAGCGCACCACGTGCAAAGCACGGGTGCGCCAGCGCTGGAATTAAAAATTCCCCACCGTTAGATCAAAAGATCTAATAATGATAAATCCTTAATTAATCAGAATAAAATTCTGTTATGGAAAGATCTTTCCAATCTTGTTAAAAACAAGAAGATTGCCTTCTGTAAAACAGAAGCTCTAGGATCAAAGATCCAACGGTAGGGAAACATCCCTAAATCAATCAGAGAAAGATCTCTTCAACTGATTTAACAAATCATTTGGCCCTATATAAAAGACCCTAGACTTCAAGTCTAAAAGATACAGAATACAGAGAGAGAGAGAGAAAAACCCTCTGCAAACTTTAAGAAAAAGAAGAGCAAGCTCTTGGAAAAAAAAAGAGAAGATCATTTCTTCATATTCAAGGTAAAAAGAACTATGTTCTTGAATAACATAGATGAATCCATCTCGTAAAAAGAAGAACCATCTTCTAAAAGGATCTTAGATCTATAAAAAGACCAAGGTCTTTGATTTAAAAGAAAAGATCTAATCATAAAAATAAAAGAAGTATTTACTTCATTCACAGATCCTTGATCTACAAAGGCAGTGCCCTTTTTTATAAACAAGAACTTTTGTTCTTGAATCTTGAGGCAAAGCCTCCTTTAAAAAGAACATAAACTTGTTCTCTGATCATAAATTTGATCAGATGCGCTTTGCGCTACTGAAAATTGCCTTGCACTCATGAACTGCGCTTTTGCGCTCCTTGGACCGGCGCTCAACGCCAAAACGTGCCACGTGTCAACCACGTATGCCACTTGCGCTTTGCGCTGCTGAAATAGCGCACGGCGCTCATCATCTGGCGCAAAGCGCCAAGTGCACCACGTGTCACTCACGTGTGCGCTACTCAACAGAAGCGCAATGCGCTCATCATCTGGAGCAAAGCGCCAAGTGCGCCACGTGTCACTCACGTGTGCGCTACTCAACAGAAGCGCAATGCGCTCATCATCTGGCGCTCAGCACCAAGCGCGCCACATGTCACTCACGTGTGCGCTGCTCAGCAGAAGCGCAGTGCGCTCTTTAATTGGTGCAAAACACCTGGCGCGCCACGTGGCGCACTGTCAGAATACACATTGTTCTGATGAATGCTATGCATTCAATACAAGACAAAAAGTGTCAGGATTTAATGCTCAGCATTATTAAAATAGCCAAGCCCAAGTAAAGGCTCAACAGCCTAGAAAAAAAATAAAATGTTAAACATTTTAATTGGACTTAGCCCAATTCTGGCCATAAGTCCTCAAATCATCTTGAATTGAGCACATCTACTCTTTCAACCAACTCATCCTGGTTTAAGGGTACATCTCTTCACTCCTTTGATATCTGTCGTTGTAATTCCTCAACGTCTTCAAAGAGGTAACGGGTCCCGACAACCACATATTTCACAGACTATGACGTCTTTAAACTGGACTGTGGGGTCCCTTTAAACCCACGGACTATGATGTCCTTAACCTTGACTGTGAGGTCTTTAAACTCACGGACTATGATGTCCTTAAGCTTGACTGTGACGTCTTTAAACTCACGGACTATGATGTCCTTAATCTTGGACTGTGGGATCCTTTAAAACCCATGGACTATGATGTCCTTAACCTCGACCGTGATGTCTTTAAACTAACTCTGGACCGAGATGTCCTTAAACTAACATTGGACCACCATGTCCTTAAACTGGTAATTGACCGCAAAGTCCCTAAACTAGAACAATAGAGCCCAAATGCTCTTTTGTTGGATCTAAACGATCCCGTTAAGTTGATCTCAGTCTAAAATTATACTGACGTATCCTTAACAAGCGTTAAGTTGATCTTAGTCTAAAATTAGACTAACGTGTCCTTAACTAACGTTTAAGTTGATCTTAGTCTAAAATGAGACTAATGTATCCTTAAACACAACCCCAAACCCAAATCTAAGAAGATACGGATTTGGACTAATCCACGCCCTATGGGAGACAACATAAATTAGTCTCCGTATACAATCCACGGGCAACCACAAACAAAACAAACACCCACGACACGAAGTGACCATCTGGAGAAGGAGAAAGTTGTTACCGTGATGCGGTAGCGTAATTAACTGCAGGGGCTTGCGCCTGTAGGGAAGAGCATCCCCACAATCAAAAACCCTTCGAACGAGGAGGAATCTGACGAAGTCTGCTACATCGGCCGCATCCGTTTAAACCTTCGATACGTGGTGCCATAAATCAACTTGGCATCTTCGGAGAGGTGGACGGATAGCACCAAATAGCATCTGCCCACGGAATTCAGGCAAGACTGTCCGTCATACCGGTTTCCGGTGGTAAACAGATTCTGGCACGCCCAGTGGGACCTTTTCCTTTTTCCACTCCACACTTCGTGTGTCGTGTTCGCGAACGAATCGTGGTTTGGTATGGTTGCCTGTGGATTCGAGGTACTAAGATTTGGTGTCTTACTCCTTCAAGAAAATAGAAAATCAATGGCTTCAAACTGGACTAACTGCAAATGCAACTCTCGCTCCGTCCCGTCCGGAGGAGTGACTTACGGGCCCCAAACGGCCTCCATCTTCGCTATTTCGATGGAACAGGTGATTCAGGCCACCACTGGATTGTTCTTCGGGACCATGCTCCCGCCAACGAGCTTCAGAGCTCATGTACCATCACAAGAAGCTCAGAAGAAGTCGGTCTTTGATCGGTTTACAACTACTGCGGTCCCTCTCAACGGTCGTCCAGCTCCAGCGCCTCAGTCTCTGACAAGTTGGGCCAAAACTCATGTGGGCCCATGAAGAAGCCAGCAATATCAGAAAGGGTTATCCCGAAAAGGATAGCCATTCCTGCTCCCGAAGTCGTCAAAGCGGCTTCTCCTGCCAAAGGGTCGGTCTTCACAAGACTGACTGTTTCAGCTCCCGTTCCAGGCGAAATCGCCAAGGCTGCTTCCCCTGCTCGGAAATCTACTCTCGATAGGTTGGCCATCGCTAATCAGCGGACGTCAGTCTTCAACAGGTTGACAACAACAACTTCTGATCAAGACATGGGGCATGAGGAAGTCACCCCTACAGCTGAAACAATCCCTACGGCTCGACATGCTCGATGTCGCCACTGGCGCCGAGTAAGGAAGGTTGGGGGCAACTCTCCTTCTGGACTGACTCCACCGGCTCCAACGGTGGAAATCGATGCTGTTGTTCCAACTGGGAACAGCTTTGAACCGCTAAGGAAGGTGCGCAAAAACTCTCCGGCTGCCGTGCTGAAGAGATCCCCTCTACCCATGGAGAATGCTACAAAGGTGAAGCCAGAGCAGTCCCCTCAACGGCTATCTTCCAAAGTTTATAAAATCTGGCGACAAGTCCGGGAGTCGGTAGTTGATCAAGACTATCCCCGCCGGCAGAAGAAGCTGAAAGTCCGACAGGAAGAAATCGTCCTGTTAAGCCACAGAAGGTGACGGCTACTTGGGTGCCCACTGCAACGGCCCTCTCAACTTCGACCGCTCATAAGAGGAGAAGGCCAGAGAAAATCCCCATGTCTGTGACAAATGTCAAAGGCACTGATCCCAAACGCCCTAAGTCTAGGGGCATGGTGGTGCATACCGTCTATATGGCATCCGGAAAAGAGGATAGCCGTATCTCCACGGGCCACCGATCGCTCACCCGATCCATCACAAGAGCTCAGGAACAACATCAGCAGAAGCTTCAAGAGATGCTGATTGCAATGGCCGCACTCACCGGGCCAAAAGAAGGCTCGGAGGCATCCTCAGAACAGCGTCACGAACAGGAAACTGATGCTGACTTCCTATACAGGGTCCTCGAAAAGAAGGACAGAGAAGCAGCAGAACAAGCTGCCAACATAAAACAAATGGCGCTTCTTTTCCAAGACATGGTAGGAATGATGTTACAACTGGATCCTCCAGCTGAAGACCCTCCGATCATTATTAAAAAGGATAGAGGGGAGACATCCAATCCTCCTCCGGCTCTTTCAGCAGCTAAAGAAGAGACAATCACTAAGGCCGCCTTGAACGACTACATTGCTCAGCAAATACGAGCTCACCAGGCGAACGAAGCGGCTGGACAAATCGTTAAGACTGGACGACCTTATCCTGGCTGGTATGACCAAATAAAGTATCCGCCGGGATATACGATCCCTAAATTCCATGTATATAAAGGGACGGGAAATCCACATCAGCACGTCGCTCAATTCAGAGCCTTATGCGGCAACACCGGGGGTGACGATAAACTACTGCTCTGCCAGTTTGTTGGCAGCTTGTCGGAGACAGCATTCGAGTGGTATTCGGAGCTTCCCAACGATTCCATCAAAACTTTCACGGAGATGGAGCTATTATTCACTCAGCGTTTTGCAAGTGCTAGTGAACGCACCCCAATAACGGCATTGATCAACGCCAGGGTGAAGCCAGGCGAGACATGGGTTCAATACGCAATACGATGGCAGAATCTGTGATCGAAATGCGAGCAGCGCGTTGAAGAAGCGCCTGCAGTGGGCATGTTCGTGGGTACTGTTGACCCTCAAGCGACCATTTCCTAATTTATGATGTTTTTCAAGCCGACCACTTTTCAGGCCTTGATCGACAAGCTGGCCCAAATGGACCAGATGGGCCATAGGCCTTCCCTTTCAAAGACGGAGCCTTGGAATGAAAAGGGCAAAGGGAAAGCAACCTTCGTCGCCAACGCTCAAAAAAAATCGAGTGGCCCAAAGCCGGTCGTTCGGCAAAACAACGTGCATCCACGCCCATCCCTCGAGGAGAGACTCGGACGTCCTTGCTCGTTTCCCCGGGACAAAACGAGGAGACTGTTCGGGCTGGCAGCGCGCAACAGACTCATGAATCTGCCAGATCCAAAATGTCCATTACAGCCAGGCGATGTCAGCAATCCTAATTACTGTTCTTACCACCAAGAAGTAAGCCATCCAATCGAAAATTGCTTCGTCTTCAAAGGCTGGATTGAAGACCAATACCAGCAAGGCAAATCGCGTTGTCCGAAAACTGGAAGGTGAGCCTGCCACAACCACATGCTTCGAAGAAGATAGACATGCCGGGGGCATCGTACTCATTCATAGAGAAAGCCCAATGGACCGAAAAGTCAGTAAACTAGAAATTCGCCTCAAATATGGCAACTGATGACCGAAACGTCGTTAAACTAACGATGGACCACTATGTCCTAAAACTGGCTGATGACCAAAATGTCGTTAAACTACTACCAACCCGTGGCATCCTCAGGATGACGTGGTAAAAAAAACGGTATGTCCATAAGCAAAATGGGCATGGATGAAAACCCGAAAGGGCTCCGTGAGTAAAAACAGCAGGGCTACCGGCGAGCTTTGTGAAAACCCGAAAGGGCACAACCTCATTAGAATAATAAAAAAAGAAGAAGAACAAACGATATGTCCATAAGCGAAATGGGCACGGATGAAAACCCGAAAGGGCTCCGTGAGTAAAAACAGCAGGGCTACCAGCGAGTTTTGTGAAAACCTGAAAGGGCGCAATCTCGTTAAAAGACATTTGTAAGGTCCTCTCGACCCTGTAAGGAGAAACCACCTGCGTGAGATCCTTATGACTCACAAGGGAACAATACACCTAGGGATCCCCACGATTCCTAAGGAGAAATCACACTTGCGAGATCCTCACGACTTGTAAGGAGAATTCCCCTTTGAGACCCTCACGGCTCACAGGATTCAAAAGCCTTAAGCTACAGGGATCTGAACATGTTCTTAATCCATCACAATCTCCAATGCTGCCCTACAAGCGGTTCAATATTGACCCTTGTATACAATCCATGGGTACGAATGAACATTTCCCTAAAAGAGTCCCACCAGCGACTAGGGATATGCTCACATGGTGAACAAACACTTGTAGGTCCTCTCGACTTGCAAGGAGAAAACACTCTTGTAAGATCCTTACAACTTATAAGAAAACACACACTTAGGAATCCTCACGATTCCTAAGGAGAAAATGCACCTACGAGATCCTCACGACTCGTAGGGAGAAATACCTTTATGAGACCCTTACAGCTCATTAAGTCAAAAGCCTTAGTCAATAGGATCCTAACCCTGTTTGCTAAGCCACCTTTGTTCGACATCGACAGAGGTAAATGATGATTCGGTCCTGGCAATATCCCAGTTGTAGCGATGCTGATGCCTAAATCGGTATCAAATTCCAAGCCCTTTTATGGAAAATGATGATTCGCTCCTGGCAATATTCCAGTCGCAGCGATGCTGATGCTAAGATTAACACCAGATTCCAAGTTCCATACTCATGGCAAAAAGTCAACAAGCCAAAAATGCATATGAAATAGCCGAAATGATGGGGCAACTTGCAACGAAATCAGCAAGTAAAAATGTATGCATACAAAATAGCCGAAATGGTTGGGCAACTCGCAATAAAAAGCAGCGAGTAAATAAAAAAAATAGCCGAAATGATTGGGCACCGCGAAAAATAGCCAAAATGATTGGGCGATCGCGACTTTCGCGATACAAAAAGCTGAAATGATAGAGCATCGCGGAAATAAAAAAAATGAAAGAATGAAACTTTTGCCCTATAGGTAAGATCACATCGACCCCTGTATACAATCCATGGGCACAAACAAAAAAAGGAACCATATCGTCCCACCAGGCTTCGTCGAAGCGAAGCCAAGTCTCGACGGTTCATAGACAACCTAGAGACGATCTCGACATTCGTCACAATATTGCAGACACAATGTCAACAAACGAAGCGAAGGAAGATCCCTAGCTTCAGGGTCTCGATGTCAATATCGACAACTTAGAGATCACCAACGGCGTTTCTCCTTACTCCAACCAGACGCAGACGTGACGTCAACAACCGACCTTAGAGTCGCAACAAAGCGGAGCCATGGCAAAGTCCCTAGTCCCAAATCTCAATGGCCACATCTACAGCCTGGAGACAAACAACGGTGTACCTCCTTATTCCAACAAGACACGGATGTTACACCATCAATCTGAACCACGGAAAAGTCCCCAGTTCCAAGACTTTATGGTTCGCAGACAACCCAGCGTCATCAAATGACCCCGTCTCAAATACACGTCAGCAAATGACCCCGTCGCGGAAACACGTCATCAAATGACCCCGCCGCGGAAAAACCCCGTCTCAGAAACACGTCAGCAAATGACCCCGTCTTGGAAATACATTATCCAATGACTTCCCCGCCAGATCAACGCTCCGTCTCAGAAACAAGTCAATCAACCCCGAGGAAATCGGTGTCCTTGGCAGAAACCTCGATTCAGGAAAATCAGCGTCCTTGACGAGAACATCTCGAATCGCGTCGACCCGCAGAGAAATCAGCGTCTTTGCAGGAATACCTCGATTCATTTCAACTCCGAGGAAATCAGTGTCCTTGGCAAAAACCTCGATTCAGGGAAATCAGCGTCCTTGACGAGAACATCTCGATTCGCGTCGACCCGCAGAGAAATCAGCGTCTTTGCAGGAATACCTCGATTCGTTTCAACTCTAAGGAAATCAGTGTCCTTGGCAAAAACCTCGATTCAGGGAAATCAGTGTCCTTGATGAGAACATCTCGATTCGCGTCGACCCGCAGAGAAATCAGCGTCTTTGCAGGAATACCTCGATTCGTTTCAACTCCGACGAAATCAGCGTCCTTGGCAAAAACCTCGATTCAGGGAAATCAGCGTCCTTGACGAGAACACCTCGATTCGCATCGACCCGCAGAGAAATCAGCGTCTTTGCAGGAATACCTCGATTTGTTTCAACTCCAGGGAAATCAATGTCCTTGGCAACCTCCTCGATTCCGGGAAATCAGCGTCCTTGACGAGAGCATCTCGATTCGCGTCGACCCGCAGAGAAATCAGCATCTTTGCAGGAATATCTCGATTCGTCTCAACCCCAGGGAAATTAGTGTCCTTGGCAAAACCCCAACTTCAGGGAAATCAGTGTCCTTGACGAGAGCATCTCGATTCGCGTCGACCAGCAGAGAAATCAGCATCTTTGCAGGAATATCTCGATTCGTCTCAACCCCAGGGAAATCAATGTCCTTGGCAACCTCCTCAATTCAGGGAAATCAACGTCCTTGACGAGAGCATCAAGATTCGTGTTGACCTGCAGAGAAATCAGCGTCTTTGCAGGAATATCTCGATTCGTCTCAACCCCAGGGAAATCAGTGTCCTTGGCAACCCTCTCGATTCAGGGAAATCAGCGTCCTTGACGAGAGCATCTCGATTCGCGTCGACCCGCAGAGAAATCAGTGTCTTTGCAGGAATATCTTGATTCGTCTCAACCCCAGGGAAATTATTGTCATTGGCAAAACCCCAACTTCAGGGAAATCAGCGTCCTTGACGAGAGCATCTCAATTCGCGTTGACCCGCAGAGAAATCAGTGTCTTTGCAGGAATATACGACGTCAGCAAAACGGAGCCATGGCAAAATCCCTAGTTCCAGGTCCCGACGGTTCACCAACAACCTAGAGACCACCTCGACGTTCATCTCGATACAGCAGACGCGATGTCACCCCAGCGTTCTTCCCCTAACAGGATGCAGACGCGACACGACAACGGAGCCATGGCAAAGTCCCTAGTTCCAAGCCTCGACGGTTCGCCAACAACCTAGAGACAAACCGCGACATTCGTCTCGATACAGCAGACGCAATGCCAGCAAACGAAGCGAAGGCAATATTCCTAGCTTCAGGGTCTTGACGGCAACTCATATAAAACCTGAAAGACTATCGGAGATCATCCCACACCAGCATGGAGTGGTTATGACTCATCGGGGCTTCCAAACTGAGCCTAACCTCAAGTAAAAAGCGACATGGAATATCCCTAACGCTTGCTCTTTCGACGGTAATATCACCTGGAAGACTGCTTGAAGACGTCTTGTCCAGCCCCCGAAGGGATCAGAGACACGACAGTCGCGGGGCTACTCGAACAGCAAGATTATGCGTCGAGGAATACACCAGCCAACGCGACAGTGCGGCGGGTAAAAAACCCTAGCACCACAGACCCTAACGAACTTCTATTAGCAGGAGTTAACTGCGACGTTAGGAAATCCTTGCGAGAACTTCTCGACTCGTCTCGACTCGTAGGGAAAAGCCTTAGACAATGGGGATAAGGACCTGTTTCCTAAGCGCTGGGGCCCTGCAAATCGATCTAAAATGGACTCTTGCATACTATTCATGGGCCACACTCTCCAAAGTCGAATCTCGACAAGGAGGGAAACAACCACTTACGGGTCCACTCGACTTGTAAGAGGGAAAATTCTCTTATGAGATCCTTACGACTCTCAAGAGAAAACACACTTAAAGAATCCTCACGATTCTTAAGGAGAAATTACACCTACGGGATCCTCTCGACTTGTAGGGAGAAATTATCTTTATGAGACCCTCACGGCTCATAAAGTTGAAAAGCCTTAGGAGGCAGATCTTAACCTGACTCCTAAGCCATCACTGTCCTACAAGGAGATCAAAAAAGATTGTCCACAAAATGCACTTACTAAAAGTGACACATCATCATGAAGCAAAATATATCTTTTATTCATGCATCAAAATGAATACAATGTACAATTTATGAAAGAATCAGAAATACTCTTATTCAGGGGGAATCTGACGAAGTCTGCTACATTGGCTGCATCCGTTTAAACCTCCGATACGTGGTGCCATAAATCAAATTGGCATCTTTGGAGAGGTCGACGGATAGCACCAAATAGCATCTGCCCACGGAATTCAGGC
Organism: Agapanthus africanus; assembly: GCA_030015575.1. Lineage (NCBI taxonomy): Eukaryota > Viridiplantae > Streptophyta > Magnoliopsida > Asparagales > Amaryllidaceae > Agapanthus > Agapanthus africanus. The sequence continues at coordinate 38,124,417 of JASDDO010000016.1, read as the reverse complement.
AAGACTGTCCGTCTTCCCGGTTTCCCGCGGGAAACACCTAGGTCATACGATCAGTATATATAATCCTCAAATGATAAAGTCTGAAGCAAGAAAAGGTGGCAAAGGTAACCATCTATACATAAGTGTAATCCTATGTGCTGGGGTCAGTGCCTCAGGTAACAAGATATCATATGAATGAGGTATGAATGCATGAAAACAGAATACATGTAAATGAAGAAACTACTTTCATAACTTAGTGAGAATTCTGTATATTTAAAAATGAGGTATCATCAATGAAATCAATATAAACCGTGTCTAGCATCGACACAAAACATAAATCCCAATATCTCAATATCTCGGACTCTGGCTATCCGGACTGGCCTGTATCATCAAATCTCAATACATCAATATCTCAAAATCCCAGTGTCTCAATCTCACTATCTAGGGCACCGTCAGTCCGGATCGGCCCCTAACATCAATCACACTACCACGAACGGTATCCTCCGGATATCCGACGCGTCAGGTAAAATCATCGGTAGGCAGTCTGCCCCTCCCAGGCTCATCGTCTACTACTCGATCTTCTTGCCCCAGGGTACCTTACCGAATCCACCATGTACCCACAGACGGTTCATCCAACTCCTCGAATCGGGTCTCGAAATCCATCTCATAACCGAGAAAACATCATGGTGGACGACTCATACATCATGAGAAAACCGCACTTTTCATTTTAAAAAGAGAGAGAGAAAAAGGGTTATATATATTCTTGCGGTTTTCTCCCAAATCCAGGAAATCTCATGAAAATCCGAAATCCAATCATCAATAGCACGTAAACAGTGAATATGTAACGTTTTGAAAATCGTTTGGGGGAAATTTCGAAAAAATCGGTAAAATAAGGGGGTTTTCTGTAAAAAGTCAAAATACAAATATCTTATTATAAAAATTAAATATACATATTCTAGCTATGTAATTGCTATTATTTGGTGTTTATTGAGCCGCTGGTGAAATTTTAAATTTTCTGAAAAAAATATTATTTTATTATTATTTTAAGTCGTCACTAATACATTTAATTAGGGAAAATTACAAATTGGAATGAGTTGAAAAAAATTTTGTGCATCATAAAACATTAAATAAAATTTTATCATGTGGTTTTTGGAACGAAATCATTTGCCAAAACGGTTTAGAAATTATTGAAGAAAAAAGGCTTTTTTCAGCGTAAATGGATGTTTGGGGTATTGTATTTATCATTTTTCATCACCCCACACCCGTACCCACACCCACACACCCCCATTCACTTCTCCCCTTAGCTGAATTCAGCAGCCCCCTCTCTTGTCCCCACTTGGTTTGCAAAAGAAAAGAAAAGAAAGAAAACAAAGAAAATGAAAGGAAATTGTAAAATGAGTTGGACCTTTGACTTTATGCCTTGACTTGGACTATTTCCTCACCTCCCTCTCTCTCCTCTCCCCTCCATTTTCAGCCAAGCCCCCCCCCCCCCTCTGTGCAGCCCCAATTTCCCCCCTCTCTTTTCCTCATCAAAAAGTCTTCAAAATCCATCAAAAATTAAACCAAAACTCAAATCTAACTCCTACCCATTTTTCATTAGCTATTCTTGCATGGATCTAGGGAGCAAGTTGGCATTTTAGAGGCTTTTAATTTCATGTTTGATCTCTTGATCATAAGGTATAAATTCTAACCTTTTCTTAAATTGTGTTAATTGTTTCATGTTAGCTTAATTAGGTTTTTTTAATTAGTTCTAGGTGCTTGAATTAAAATTCAAGAGAAGGGTATTGAATTAATGATTAGGGTTTGTGATCAAGTGAGGTTTTTATCAATTGGTTATGGGTGTAATGAGGAGATTAACATGTGGTTGTATGCAAAATCTAAGTTAGTTGCTATTTACTAATTTGTTAATTTAAAATTGTGATAACTTTGCTAATTGCTAACTAGGTTTTTATAATTAGTCTAATAATTAGGTTTAAAAATCTAATTATGGTTTTATAGCATTATTAACATTATAATGAGTGGTTTAATACCTTAGGTTATTCAAATCTAAGCTTAATTCTTAAATCGAGAATCTTTTTGCTTGAAAATTGTTAAAATTGGATAATTTGTAAACTAGGTTTTTGGGGTTTATGGAATTTAATGAGATTAAATTATGGGAATCATTTTTATGACTTATTTAAGATATTTAGTGAATATTGTGGCCTCTAGATTCGTCTATACATCGAGTTTTGTACAAAAACGATGATTTGTGCTTGCTAGATTTTCGGAAAAATGACTTTTTAAGTGAAATTGGGGTTTTCGTGAATTTTAAGCTATTTTATATTATAATTAGTGCTTGTAATTGTACAAATTAGTGTGTTGGGAGCTTTCTCGATGGTTTGGCGTTTGTACGCCGACATCGAGGGTTTTTGGGTCGATTTGTGAAGCAACCATAGGTTTTGACCTATGTGAGATTCGTGCGTCGTTTTGGTCATGAGGCGGATTTTAATGCGATATGGTGCGTTATGATATGTAGGTACCCCATGTGGACTTCGAGACGACAAGCAAGCGCGTGGCAACGTCGGCACCGGCTAGCGAGGACCAGATGAGTAGATTTATATCTACGGGGAGAAGTCGGGTGGATGGCGTATAGCACCCCCGCAGTCCGTGGTGGTGTATACGGATGCGTATACACACCAACAATTATTATATGTTATTTGGGATTAATAACGATGCTTAGGATGGATATTGGTGTGTTGGATTATTTTAGCGTTGCGAACCCTAGGGTAGTGTTGCTCTACACATACACACATACATACTTGCATACATTCCTTATTTCATATGTGCGTGTATGGGAATATATATTTATGTGTTCACATGGGTATGGGACTATGTGTTCATATACTGGATTTGAGGATAGTATTTGGAATTTCAGATGAGTCGATGAGATTGGGCTTGAGGCTAGGAGATCGGTGATGTGATTTGGTTCGTATTGAGATAAGACATGATGTTTTAGCGGGTCTCCTGACGTAGTAATTCTTACACCCGCATGCATACATAGATGGCATCAATATTGTACTAGACGTAGGACATTATTCCGGATCATGATATTTGATAAAGAAGATACCAAATGAATAGTGTGATTGATGTGACTTTGACCCGTACCCAGATTTGGGGATGCCGTACGACGGATTTACGTACGAGCTATATATTGATGATTGATCCGCACTCTTGACTTGGGATGTCTGATTATAGATATGGTATCGGATATGATATTATTGAGGCGGGATCACCGACTAATATATATACAGGTATGTATATACATCGACTCAGATGTTAGGCAGTTTCCTTACCTGTAGTCCAGCTGGTTAGCTTAGCCCTTTAGTTTAGTTCAGTTGTTAGATTAGATTCGATTCTTACCTATTTCAAAAACTAACGAATCGTGGGTATTTTAAAAGACAGCCCAAGGGATCCTACGGATATTTCAAAAGACGTATCTTTTCATAAAAACACCGTAGCCCCTATTTTCAAAACCCCATGATTCATGTTATTTCAAAAGGCACCATTTGTAGGACTTATATTAGATTAATGCAGATTAGTTATAGTTGCGTCTAGTTTTCAGCTTCCGCTCATTATTGCTGTTCGCTCTGCCTCGCATACTTATTTTGCTGCATATTCCATTATTGATATCATGCTGTTAGGACACCAGCACCATTACCGATGATGCGTATGTACTACGTACACCTACTTGCCGGCTCACACATATCTTCATCGGTAATTGCCATGTCACGTACACTTTAGATGATATATTTGCTTGACTTAGCTTGTTAGCTAGTAGTTTTGACATGATATTAGTGTACTTCCCTTATATGCCATATTAGACATTGTAGTTATTACTTGTCGCTTCATGCATACTGTTATTCATTGTTATGCCGTATTCATGGATTCTCATGCTTATATTCATGGTTTTACATCCTATTGATGATTCGGATTTCCATGATATTTTCTGGATTTGGAGGAAAACCGCAAAACATATATAAACTGTTTTCTCTCTTTTAAAATAAAAAGTGCGGTTTTCCCATGATGTATGAGTCGTCCACCATGAGTTTGCTGATGGATTTCGAGACCCGATTCGAGGAGGCGGATGAACCGTTTCGGGTACATGGTGGACCCGGTAAGGTACCCCGGGGCAAGAAGCGCGTGATGATGACTATGTGAGCCTGGCAGGGGAGCACTACCTACCGGTGATTTTACCCGACGTGTCGGATATCCGGAGGATACCGTCGTGGTCTTGAGATGGATGGTAGGGGCCGGTCTGGACTGACGGCGCCCTAGATATTGAGATTGAGACATTGATATTTCGAGACATTGAGATTTATGTTTTGTGTCGATGCTAGACACTGTTGATACTGATTTCATTTATGATACCTCAGTTTAAAAATACGAAGGAAATCTCACTAATTTATGAAAACAGTTTCTTCATTTACATGTATCTTGTTTTCATGCATTCATACCTCATTCATATGATATATTGCTACCTGAGGCACTGACACGGGCACATGAGTTTTCACTCGGGTTAGATATTTACCCTAGCCATTGTTATAGGCTGCATGTTATATACATTTTTGAGGATATATTATGATCATTGACCTAGGATTGCGTTATTTATGCGACGCGTAGATGTTTTTCTATTCACGAGTTGGCAACTCACCCCCGTTGTGCCCCAGTTTCTTGCAGGTTTTGCCGTACAGGTTTCATTACGGCTTTGCGGGCTCAGTTTCATTCGGGTGACTTGCCAGTAGGTGGGTTTTTTCTTGTATCATACCCATCCTGTTACCTTGTATAATATTATTTCGTTGTATCTAGTAAATTCCATCAACCAAACATGTATTTATTTTGAGATAGAGACCAGTGATGTTATTTCTTCGACCTTAGAGTCGCGCGTTATTTTTCTGCGGTTTTCATGTGGATTTGAGTTTCCTTTTGAATTTTGATCCTCGCCGTTGGCGTTGTATATTATATTGCTTGTGTGGTTGTGACCGTCGATTGACGAAGAGCTAGCTCCCGCTTGGGGATGCCTTTTTATTGATTTCGTATTCTATTCATGTTGTATCCCGTTTGGGGGCCAGTATTTACAAAGAAGACTCTGCCGAAATTTTCAGTAAAATTTTGATGTTTTAAAAAAAACCGCATAATTCGGCTTATGCTATTGAAACTACTTGCTTTAAGTTGGTTTTTCCTACACTCTACTATTTTCTTGGTTTGGATCTATGGGTTTTCGGTTTACTTAGATTACGTACACCTCGAGACATTCGTAGTTTAAGTGCCGGTCATGTTCCGTACTTTCGGGTCGTGACAAAGTTGGTATCAGAGCGTTAGGTTTTAACCTTCGGAGCGTAGGATGACCCTTGGTTGATGGAATAGGTGACTAAAGTAGAGTGACGTACCGTTGGTATGTTCTGCGGCATATTTACGACACGCCACTCCACTTATGAAGCCTTAGGATGTACATTTCCTTGTTCAGTATTATATTCCTTCCTGATCTAGCCTCATCGGTACCAGTTTGGTTTTGCTGCTACGGTTACGGGCAGGGAGAGCTACGACTAGAGTAGCGGTCAGCACAAGCTCGTCACGAACGAGGACTGACCAGGGCGAAATTCCGGCGACACACGATTGCAGAGATGTGTCTTTTTACTGTGTTTCCGTGCCACGAGCGTTTGGCGGATCGCCTTTATGAGGTTACTCGGAGATGCTGATCGACACTAGAGAATTGAGCCAATGATGGAGGACAGCCAGATTTTGATGACCGTTGGTGTGTTGCTTACTCCTGATGATTGAGGCACTGTTCAGCGTGCAGACGAGCGAGCCAGTTGTTGCTGCGAGCGACGAGATATCGCCCCATATGTTGGAGCTATTGCGGGGCGAGTTGTACGAATAAATGATAGAAGGTCGCTAGTCACCCAATGATGAATGACTAGGATAGGTGTTCGTTCGCCTACCCCGATGCGAGGTCATCAGATAGATTGCTTCCAGCTAGAGACGACTTCACGCAGAGACGTGAGGGTCGACAGAGACGATCGAATGTCGGAAACCTATTATTCCAAGTTTAAAGTAGTCGGAAAGACACGCAGGCAATTCTATGGTTCCTCTAGAAGAATGAAACCCTAACTCGACTTAATGACCGTGTGGAAGCCTTTGAACCTTCGGGTTTGCGGCAGTTCTACGGCGCTATTAGTGAGGCTTGGTTTGCCCTTCTACGGCTGGACCACCGATGCTGTGGTATGTACTCGATACTATTAAACTGTGCCCAAGAGGTTGAGCTCTTGGGGGATTATGAGGTTTTGACGACTCGATCGGATGGCTCGACTTAATTCGGATGCTTGGTGGTGAGATGCATTCTTGGGAGACTCCAGATACGAGGATAGTCGTTGGAGCTCAGTCCATGCAGCCGCGATGAGACGAGTCCTAAGCAGACGACCTTAGAGAAAAGTGGAGTAAGAGATTCGCACCAGATCTAGATGAGATGACGTTCCTCTCCGCCGACATCAGAGAGGCGATGCGCATGCCGAGGCATGGTACTTGGACTTACCTTCCAGAAGGAGTCGCGATGAGTATGCAGTCGTTCCAGAGCAAGATGCAGATATAGGAAAGGACAATGACTTCCGGACAGTTGGCAGAGACGAGACATGGAAGATACCGTGAGCAGGATTCCTTCCAGGACACTGCTGCAATGATACTTGCACCCAGGATCAGATGTGTCATGTACATTCAGAGAGCCAGATGCTGACGCCAGTGATATGCTGTCTTACGAGTGGTCACAATGATTGACCGAGAGATGACCAGAGAAGTGCCAGAATGGGATCATCCCCGTTAGCACACCTGACAGGGCCGATGAGCCGATGGGCCGAGAGATTGGTAATTCACAGTGAAGACCTTAACCCAGGAGTGGTCATTGTTATGCACACCAGCAGGCCAGAGTTCATGATCATCGACGAGACGTCCCACTAGGGACCGTGACAGTTGGCCGAGATTCTTAGAGGATGCGCTTGAGCGGTACTGTTCCGCCATTATTGATTTCGATGTTTTGGGTGATTTATTCGTATGATTTGATTTTGATGATTGAGGATTTTGTTGGAGATAGTGCCCTCAGAGTCAATTATTGGATCACAGGCACGTGATTGCAATGATTGAGGGAGGACCTATCCCGGTAGGACAGTCTTACTCGAGATGATAGTATGCTATTTGGTTTACCTTTATCATCGTGTACTGCTTTAGGTGACCTGGCATGTCGCTATTACACGTTGATAGAGCCCCTAGGATTCTTGCTTGACTGCCAGCAGTATGATGGCGATCATATACGTGGGAGCTGGTAGTCTATAAGCACATCCTTAAAAAGTCCCTAGTCGTAGGAGTTTCGAGACAGGGCATCGTTTCTCCAGAGTAGACTAGTGTATACAGTCGAGACCCCGACGAGGGGCGGTGGCCGGTCTCACAAGCCACTGGTGTCAGTTGGTTCACCTAAGATGTATACAGGTGCTCATTGGGTTATGAGTACACCGGACAGGACTCGCCGGGAACATGCTAGTTGGTCTTATACCTGACGTCAGATAGCAGTTCCCTGGTGACATGTGTACAGGTTAGTTCATCGACCTGAGGATCGTCATTTGTCTCGTGTGAGTTCCCACTGTGCTTTGATTACTACCCTACCACGGCTCAAAGGAGTCGTGCAAACAGGTTTTAGTTAGGTACAGTCCCGAGCCACATGGAGGCAGTGAGCGGATCTGCAGGGGTTCGTCTCTCCCGGTATTGGGGGTGAGGTCGCGCTGTGTCTAGGAGAGCCATTACGCAAAGCCCTCGGCCGAGGCAGGAGATTTACTGGTAGGTATTCCAGTAGTATCTCAGGGCGTTCTAGGCTACACTCCGACACGACTTGTACCGCTTTTGGGGGTCTAACTTTTACCAACCCCCTAGGCCCGACATGTGATGCTCATAGACGAACGGACCGGACTGTACGGATATTGTCACTGACAGGCTCAGTAGGGTGTCAGGATGAGTTCGCTCATCGACGTCCCTTTTGGTAAATAGCTGGTGGCCCGTCACGTATTGGCTAATACCTCTGACGTGCTAGTGGTTAAATCCACAGCCATAGTATTGACGAGTCTTTAGAGTCCACCACACTTACAGTTACTCAAGCTTTCGGGCGAAATGCGGTAGAGGCCGTATGGAGATATGGCAGGGTCCGATCAGATACGTGCGGTATTGCACGGATCAGGATCGGACAGTTTTGTACTAGTGGCCGTATGGATATATGGCAGGGTTCGATCAGATACGTGCGGTACTGCACGGATCAGGATCGAACGGATATTACTAGCCGGCTTTGGCTTAAGCCGGTCCTAGTTTAGTACAGTGTAGATTTTGTCTCATTGCATCTGTATCCGGTCGGAATACAGATGCGGGTGTGTATGCACAGTATCGGGGTTTTCCTGTAATTTATTACGGGACCAGTTTTTTGGAGTTGCCAGTTTGCATTCCGTTCCGGCCGGTTTTTCTTTGTTCTTTCCCGGCCGGACTTTTCCGATGGAGGGGGTTATTTGCAGTTTTGCAAATAACACTTTGTGGAGGTTTTTCTTGCAAAAGTATTTATCATGATAGCATCTTTAGATGCCATTCTTTTCCTTCATCTTTTCATGCTTTATTTTGATTAGCTGTGATAAGAATGGTTGATGTGAGTTTGTGATGATTATGTTTGGATATAGTCACCACTTGCTTTTACTACCATGACCTTCCTTCTATGGTTGTGTTTTAGTATTCCCTCCTCCACCATTCTCACTTGATGAAAATGGTAGAACACTTGAGAGAGGAAAAAGAATGAGAGAGTTCATCTTTATTTTTGTGAGGAATTCTTCATCTCCTTCTTCTTCTTGTTTTGGAAAAATGAAAGCACCATTTTTCCTAACCCCATTCCTCCATCAAGGCAACTACAAACCCCAAATGAGACTAGCATGATCTACTACACATTCTACAGCATATCTTGAGCATGTCGAGTTGCCGGCTTCATGCCCGAGTTGCCTCGGTATTGAGGCGGGAGCCCGTAAAAGACGCAGGCGATGTGGTGCCCTTCCGGCAAGGAGGCGACGATGTGGAGGCAAGACTTTCCGCGGGAGATCGGGACGATGACGAGAAGACCGGAGGACTCGGATCACTCGGTATACTTCTCTTCCCCTCTCTTGATTGCTAGCATTAGGTTAATGGTAAACGATCCGGGTTTTCTTTGTCCGCGGTAGCGCCGGTTTCCGAGTAAGGAAAATTTTTGATTCCGCATTTTGGCCTCGAGTACGAGGCCGGGGCGCTGCCGTGGCGCAACATGGTATCAGAGCCAGGCCATTAACCTTACCTAGCTTGTTCTAATGTGTTTTGCATTTCCGATCGAACAAAATCCCAAAAACCACTTTTCCTTTGCATCAGTTTTCTGTTGGAATTTTTTGGTGTCTAAAAATTTTTCAGGTTGCAGAAAACTAATGTACATGAAATTATAAGACCTCTGTAAAAATTCGACAAGTTCAGTCGATGACCTTAGCGCGGAACCGCGGCCAAACCCCCCCTTGGGCCGCGGTTCCGCCGCACTCTGGTCTCTTCACTGTGTCAAATTTGTACAGTGGGCTTTTGGGATAATTTTGTGGGTTTTGGAATATTAAATTTGGGCCCAGGTTTTCTGTAACTGCTACAGTATTGGTTGGGGGCCCACTTGTTAATTGTTTGATCAATCGGATATTTTAAACACATTATTTCACAGTATTTGCATTATATCTGCGACCGTGAATGTCACTTGATCGGTAAATCCCGTCTAACTGCTATAGCCCGGTTAGACGGATTTGCGAACGTGACTTTCACGTTGATGTTCTATGTTTATGCTGTGTTGTTGCGGATCGGTCGTGGGGGATAGCCTGGATGCAATGCTAGTACTGTTTTGTTGTATTATGTACATTTGATATTGCGGGGCGAGCGTCCGACATGTGGACAGCCGTCACTGCCTGATTGTATTATTCTTTTGGGGCACGACCTGGTTGCGGTCGATGTACCCGGTGTATGTATATTTTACTTTCTGTACTAGGATTACCCCGCGGAGGGGTGCACGGATAGCCGGGTTCTAGAGGGAAAAGGGCCCGCATGTCATGGCATTGAGACGGAGGGGGCTTCACTCTAGGATTGGCGGGCTATTCGTCGCACTCGTAGGGGGTACAGGTTAACCCAGGAGGGGTGCCCAAGTTACCGGATTCCGTGAAGTGCTGGGTGGTCCATTCACGGTACTGAAGGGGGCTGCCTCGCTTCAGGTTTTGGCGGGTGACTTGCCGCGCCCGTAGGGGTCTAGGATTTCATTGCACAGGCTATCCACACGACCAGGGGAACGTCGGGTTTCAGTAGCGGCTCTATGAAACCCGGAGATCCCAGATATCTGTATTGTTTCTGTGATGTTGCTTTTTATCACGCCTTGAGCGAAATATAATATATTGGTATATATATTAGTAGATGTTGTATATGTTTTACATCCGCGCTAGTCCAGTCCCTGCTCTGCCGTTAGTTAGCTAACCTAACGGGTGATGACGGGACCCAGTGGCAAATGCGGATGGCATATACGTACGTCAGTATATTTTCGTTCTTTTTGGTGTGATCATATGATGGGACTGCGTTGATTCGGATCAATGCAAGTTAAACAAACCTATTCTGATGTTGTTGGAACATTTTTCAAAAAGCTGTTATTGCAAGGACGTTCACTTTTGTTTTGCATCGTGGTATTCATTTGGAATATCCTGCTCCTCAGTCGACGAGGCAAGGGCCGAGATCCCTTCATCAGGAGTGACCCCTTGGACAGAAGTTTGCGTCAGGGCATTAACTTCACTATAGCCGATTGCTTTTGCTTTGCATCGTGGTATTCAGTTGGAATATCCTGCACCTCATTCTACGGGGAAAGAGCCGAGATCCCTTCACCGGGAGTGACCTCTTTAGCAAAGGTTTTCGTCACTATATTTTCTAAAAGGTTATCCAGTTCCTTCAACGATATCAAGTTCATTACGTTAAAGGTTTTTCGCCAAAAACTAGTCGTAGCCCTCCGTCATTTCAGATTAGTGTTACTTAGTATTCGTGCTGCGTTTGTCGTGCATTGCCGTGGCGTAGTGTTCGGTAGCTATGTAATGCTTTTCTGACACATGGATAAGTGGATTGGTTAGGACAGTCGTACGGTCTTGTTGGCATTGTCAAGGACTCGTACGGTTGGGTTTAACGCAATCAAGATAATGACGGGTAGAACTTGACTAGGACTCTTTGATTTGTTGGCATTGTCAAGGTCACTTGGGTCCTAGGGGTAAAAACAAACATCGGGAGTTTCAAAAGAACTGAAACTTGCCAGGCATGCGCATACCTTCTGGAGTGTGGTGACTTGAATGGATTCCGTCAAGTTATCATGCGATGATAGTTGGATCCCGATTCCCACTGATGAGTTAGTTTACTCCTCGGGTGACCCCGACTAGTTCTTCTTTCAGGTTTGGAGGAGAATTTGAGGTACAGTGGGAGGTTTCCAGATTAGACAAAGTGATAACCATTCTGATCTAGGTTAGAGTGCACGCTGAGTGTTTTCTTTTCTCTCTCTCTTTGGCAGCGACCATTGACCCGACCCTAAGACTATGACTCAGTGACCAAGTTGACCGAACCTTCTTAACACAGGCTTTTGGATTGTCTGAGTTGCAGACCTCATTGCCACTCCTACTTTTACCCTTTTCTCCAGGACACCCCGCATTACTGCGAACGTCCACTTCCATTGGACAAAACCATCGTATGGTTATATACGAACTCGAAGGACTTCGAGGATGGTTTCTGGTTCTGGAGAAAACGACTAGGATTATTCAGTTGTCTTTTCTTTTCACCTTCTCTCATTGCGAGTACTCCTTGGTTTAGGAGATAGTACACCTATTACGCAAATTGGATAGTCTTCTTCCAAAGCTTAGGCTGGTGCCGACCGGTAGGGAATGAAGGAAACCAATTAGCATAACGATGGTGTGCAGAAGGTATTAGGTTAGGACAAAGCAAGGGATTAGTAAGAGGGCAAAGTAAATTGCGACTGCTATTCACAACCGAACCAAGTATTTCTTCGCCAATCCTAAATCACCTTTGTATTTCTCCAGGACACTCCGTATCACTACGAAGATCCACAGTTTATTTGGATACTCCATCGTATGGTTATATACGAACTCGAAAGGAACTTGTTCCAGTTCGGGGATGGATTCTGGTTCAGGAGAAATAGGAATAAAGTACATTCAGGTGTCTTTTATCTTCACCTTCTCTCGCATTGCGAGTGTTCCTAGGATTAGGACAGTACACCCTTTATGCTTTTTGGATAGTCTTCTTCCAAACCATAGGCTGGTGCCGAACGGTAGGGAAGGAAGAAAACCATTTGGCCTAAAGCGGTGTACAGAAGGTAATGACTAAAGACATAGAAAGGGATTTAGAAAGATGGTAAAGAATTATACGGTTACAGTTGTGAATCTGGATAATGGAAGAGGCATTACTAGGAATACCAGGATACCCCATTGGAACATTTCAATGTTTCAGTTTCACTGTGTACTGTTAAAAGAAAACTGATTTCCCGATTAGATACTTACTCCAGGGTATGTATTTACCAGGTTGGATTCTCACATCTGTATGGTTTTACAGATGATGAGTGGGAGTAAGTTATTGGAAATTGAGTGATCATCCTCATTATATCGGGATTCGTTGTAATCGGTGATATTTGAGGAAGTCACCTGGGTTGTTTGCCGGACGGCAATTATTTGGTTTTGAATATCCGCGGTTATGCACCAATTTCAAATTGATATATCTGTACGTCTATTTTTCATAGAGTGAGATATACCTTTTGATATTATGTCGATGACATTTACCTATATCAGTGGATGGTTAGGTAAGGAGCATTAAACAGCGGTGTAATTCTTCTTAACCATAAGTACAGTTTTCAACCTACGACATACAGTGAAAGAGTTGTTAGACTCAGCGGACTTATACAGAGTATTGTATATTGTCCAGTGTCCATTAGGACAGAGGGGTTGGTCCTCATACTATATTCTGTTACTTTTAACTTCTCTAGTTCTTAGACATGTGTTTCGTAGAAACACAGGGTCTAAGTTTTGAGGAGTTATAGGTATTTGAATAGAGTAGAGAACCAGGTATAGCAAGTATCGGGATTCTTCAAAGTGATCGAAGATGTAGATACTTGTGTATGATATTCAGTTGATAGTAATGATAAAGAGAACTAGCTTCTCTTTCAGGTTACTCATAATTGGAAGCATTCCTAAGTTGAGTAACGCTGATCGGCCTCCTTCCATTTAGTTGACATGTACTGGAGACAGCTGCATGATTTGAATCTGGTTCAATTAAATCTGTGCCTCTGTTTCTATATTGGATATAGAACAGTTCATATCTTGACATTGTTAAGGTACGGGGAGTTGTCCGGCTTATGCTTAAAACCAGACACTGGACAACTCAAGGCACGTTTCTGTAATGGCTGTTTGTGGGTTGACCCAGGCTATGACGAGGGTTGACTTTCCACCATCTGGAAGATCAATAGAGATATTGTTCTTGACTCGCCACATTTTTTAAAGAAATGGATTTCAGAAAACAGTAGTGGGAGTATGGTAGAACTGGAAGTGATTCCAGAACCGCAAACGATTACTGAAGATTTGATAAGGAACCTAAAGATTCAATCTGGCTTGACATTCCATTGGCCACTCCGCAGATAAGGTGGGTAACTTCAGGCACCCGAGAGGTGCTCCGGTAGCCTCAAGGACGGTGACAGGGAAGTTCTTGTTTACCCACACTTGCCATTGCTGTTGTTCCAGGCTGCGAGACCCGGCAGGAGGATGAGTATAGCGTCGTTCTGAACTAGCTTCAGAAGTGTACGTGTATATGACTCTGCCAGAGGGTTGTCGTAGTCAGTGGGAGCAGCGGAAGCATTGGTGGACAGGTAGCTTATGTCTATTTATAGACTAAAGCAGATATAGCGGAGATAGATCATCTATTTCTGACATGACAGTCATAGGTTTGACGTCATCAGAATAGGGGATGGATCTGTTGAGAAGGTAGTAGGGTGTGATGTCATGGTAATTGGATGACATACACAGAGTAGGAAGTGATATTCCTATACTACGATCGGTTATACTTTGGTTGTCACACAGTTGTTTCTCCACACAGGACTTGGTTATTATATCAGACATTATGGTTACTAGATCTATGGTTTTAGATCTAGATTTGGGTGGTTTCCCAATCTGGGTACCTTGACAGCATTCTATGAGTATTTAGAATGGACGACTCCTGGCATGGTAGTGTACCTGCAGGTAATGGAGTCACCCTCTCTAAAGGTGTCTTACAGACTAAAGGGGAGAGGGATGTGCATGATTGGCAGATCACTTGCTTAGGCAATTGAGTCAATCATGAGATGTCAAGTACCACACCAGATGTTGTTCTTGCACTAGATGCAATAAGTTGACATTGATCCAATCCTTGAGAAACAGTCGGAAGCAGTTTTAGAACATAAGTGGATGTTCTAGGGATATGATAACGACAGCCTCTTTTGGGAGACAGTTATCATTCCAGGCTTCCAAGGTGACATGGACGACAAGGAGGTTGTCAGAGTTATAGTTTTCCTTCTGACGAGGGGCAGTATTTTGGACAGGTGGTCCACGGCAATACTGAGGGTGGCATGGCGCAGGATACTGATTAAGTTCAGTTGATGATACAGTCTAAGAAGTTTGGATTTGGAGTTCATTTATGAGCTAGGTCCCATCAGACATCCAGACATTCTAAGACAGGTATTGCTCATTTCGGGAGATGGCTTTCTCCGCGAACTTGAGATATAGAGAGACATAGAAAGAAACATCACAGCGGATCCACTCACTGAGGCTATTCCTCGAACGCAAAAGTTTCGCAAACTAGCTTTGTGAGACTGACTAGTAGAGGAGTTGGGTGTTCGGTATCACACGGGCTGTGAGTATGCGACATCGCAATAATTAGCCTTGAGTGCAAGTGGGAGATTGTTGGAGATAGTGCCCTCGGAGTCAATTATTGGATCACAGGCACGTGATTGCAATGATTGAGGGAGGACCTATCCCGGTAGGACAGTCTTACTCGAGATGATAGTATGCTATCTGGTTTACCTTTATCATCGTGTACTGCTTTAGGTGACCTGGCATGTCGCTATTACACGTTGATAGAGCCCCTAGGATTCTTGCTTGACTGCCAGCAGTATGATGGCGATCATATACGTGGGAGCTGGTAGTCTATAAGCACATCCTTAAAAGGTCCCTAGTCGTAGGAGTTTCGAAACAGGGCATCGTTTCTCCAGAGTAGACTAGTGTATACAGTCGAGACCCCGACGAGGGGCGGTGGCCGGTCTCACAAGCCACTGGTGTCAGTTGGTTCACCTAAGATGTATACAGGTGCTCATTGGGTTATGAGTACACCGGACAGGACTCGCCGGGAACATGCTAGTTGGTCTTATACCTGACGTCAGATAGCAGTTCCCTGGTGACATGTGTACAGGTTAGTTCATCGACCTGAGGATCGTCATTTGTCTCGTGTGAGTTCCCACTGTGCTTTGATTACTACCCTACCACGGCTCAAAGGAGTCGTGCAAACAGGTTTTAGTTGGGTACAGTCCCGAGCCACATGGAGGCAGTGAGCGGATCTGCAGGGGTTCGTCTCTCCCGGTATTGGGGGTGAGGTCGCGCTATGTCTAGGAGAGCCATTACGCAAAGCCCTCGGCCGAGGCAGGAGATTTACTGGTAGGTATTCCAGTAGTATCTCAAGGCGTTCTGGGCTACACTCCGACACGACTTGTACCGCTTTTGGGGGTCTGACTTTTACCAACCCCCTAGGCCCGACATGCGATGCTCATAGACGAACCGACCGGACTGTACGGATATTGTCACTGACAGGCTCAGGAGGGTGTCAGGATGAGTTCGCTCATCGACGTCCCTTTTGGTCAATAGCTGGTGGCCCGTCACGTATTGGCTAATACCTCTGACGTGCTAGTGGTTAAATCCACAGCCATAGTATTGATGAGTCTTTAGAGTCCACCACACTTACAGTTACTCAAGCTTTCGGGCGAAACGCTGTAGAGGCCGTATGGAGATATGGCAGGGTCCGATCAGATACGTGCGGTATTGCACGGATCAGGATCGGACAGTTTTGTACTAGTGGCCGTATGGATATATGGCAGGGTTCGATCAGATACGTGCGGTATTGCACGGATCAGGATCGAACGGATATTACTAGCCGGCTTTGGCTTAAGCCGGTCCTAGTTTAGTACAGTGTAGATTTTGTCTCATTGCATCTGTATCCGGTCGGAATACAGATGCGGGTGTGTATGCACAGTATCGGGGTTTTCCTGTAATTTATTACGGGACCAGTTTTTTGGAGTTGCCAGTTTGCATTCCGTTCCGGCCGGTTTTTCTTTGTTCTTTCCCGGCCGGACTTTTCCGATGGAGGGGGTTATTTGCAGTTTTGCAAATAACACTTTGTGGAGGTTTTTCTTGCAAAAGTATTTATCATGATAGCATCTTTAGATGCCATTCTTTTCCTTCATCTTTTCATGCTTTATTTTGATTAGTTGTGATAAGAATGGTTGATGTGAGTTTGTGATGATTATGTTTGGATATAGTCACCACTTGCTTTTACTACCATGACCTTCCTTCTATGGTTGTGTTTTAGTATTCCCTCCTCCACCATTCTCACTTGATGAAAATGGTAGAACACTTGAGAGAGGAAAAAGAATGAGAGAGTTCATCTTTATTTTTGTGAGGAATTCTTCATCTCCTTCTTCTTCTTGTTTTGGAAAAATGAAAGCACAATTTTTCCTAACCCCATTCCTCCATCAAGGCAACTACAAACCCCAAATAAGACTAGCATGATCTACTACACATTCTACAGCATATCTTGAGCATGTCGAGTTGCCGGCTTCATGCCCGAGTTGCCTCGGTATTGAGGCGGGAGCCCGTAAAAGACGCAGGCGATGTGGTGCCCTTCCGGCGAGGAGGCGACGATGTGGAGGCAAGACTTTCCGCGGGAGATCGGGACGATGACGAGAAGACCGGAGGACTCGGATCACTCGGTATACTTCTCTTCCCCTCTCTTGATTGCTAGCATTAGGTTAATGGTAAACGATCCGGGTTTTCTTTGTCCGCGGTATCGTCGGTTTCCGAGTAAGGAAAATTTTTGATTCCGCATTTTGGCCTTGAGTACGAGGCCGGGGCGCTGCCGTGGCGCAACAGATTTACGATCTTTGCACAGTGTTGCACTTGATATCGTTTTCGTGCTTTAGTTTCACATGTTTGTGATTTTACGGTTTTAAACAGTTGAGTTGATTTTGTGCGTATGCACGCACGCGATTTGGTTCCTGCACTCTGTATAGTTTATATATGCTGGCAGTGCAGTGACATGTATTTTGTGCACTTGGATACACTGTATTTCGATTTCGAGGGTGATGCTCGACATTTGTTTTGTGCATTTTATGCACCGGATTGGATTTTTAGCGCCTGTTGGGCTCCTGTTACGAGATGCGATTTGGTGCACACCAGATGCACTAATTCGAGATTTTTCATGCATGTCAGATGCACCTGATTTTGCTGTCAGGCACACATGTTGCCTACGACAGATGTTTCGTGCACACCCGATGCACTTAGATGTTGTTTCTGTGCGCATGTATGGCACATTCATGGATTTTGATTTCCGTGCGCACCAGACGCACGTAGCATTCATGTGCATATTTTGGGATTGATTTCGTATAGAGCAGTACGTTTTTATGATATTGCTATGTGTTTTCGTACTGAGCAGGACTAGTCAGAGGACAGTACCTGAATATATTTTTGCATGCATTGATAGTTATTGAAGGGATTTCCAAAAAGCGAGCTATAGCCTCAGTATTTACCTACGTGTCTGATATGACACGAAATATTTAAAACAAGGAGACCCTTCTAAATTGTTTCCAAAATGGCGGAACGTACATTTCAAACAAAGGTATATATGTATATAGTTATTTTCTTATGATAGACGTCCGCCACTGTGCAGTGTTATACGCGTTGCACAGCGACTTAAAGAGATTTGGCATGCATTTCCTTGAGATACTTACAGATATAGATTCGATATTTACATGTATAGTTTCGAGTTATGTCATATTGGTTTTGATTTGGATTTGGCATTGATGTCTTCTCCATGACTCCGATGATTGCGGGATGCTTGACGGAGTTTTGATTTGAGTTATATGCTCATTTTTCAAGCGCATGCGCTGCGCTACGATTTGTTTTATGTATTTACAATTTCGGAGCCCCGACGACTTGATGGGTTTTCTTAGATGTTTTAGTATTTGGGGGAGTTTGAATTTAAATTCGGGGACCGAATTTCTTTAAGGGGGAAGATTGTAACGTTTTGAAAATCGTTTGGGTGAAATTTCGAAAAAATCGGTAAAATAAGGGGGTTTCTGTAAAAAGTCAAAATACAAATATCTTATTATAAAAATTAAATATACATATTCTAGCTATATAATTGCTATTATTTGGTGTTTATTGAGCCGCTGGTGAAATTTTAAATTTTCTGAAAAAAAATATTATTTTATTATTATTTTAAGCCGTCACTAATACATTTAATTAGGGAAAATTACAAATTGGAATGAGTTGAAACAAATTTTGTGCATCATAAAACATTAAATAAAATTTTATCATGTGGTTTTTGGAACGAAATCATTTGCCAAAACGGTTTAGAAATTATTCAAGAAAAAAGGCTTTTTTTAGCGTAAATGGATGTTTGGGGTATTGTATTTATCATTTTTCATCACCCCACACCCGTACCCACACCCACACACCCCCATTCACTTCTCCCCTTGGCTGAATTCAGCAGCACCCTCTCTTGTCCCCACTTGGTTTGCAAAAGAAAAGAAACGAAAGAAAACAAAGGAAATGAAAGGAAATTGTAAAATGAGTTGGACCTCTGACTTTATGCCTTGACTTGGACTATTTCCTCACCTCCCTCTCTCTCCTCTCCCCTCCATTTTCAGCCGAGGCCCCCCCCCCTTGTGCAGCCCCAATTTTCCCCCTCTCTTTTCCTCATCAAAAAGTCTTCAAAATCCATCAAAAATTAAACCAAAACTCAAATCTAACTCCTACCCATTTTTCATTAGCTATTCTTGCATGGATCTAGGGAGCAAGTTGGCATTTTAGAGGCTTTGAATTTCATGTTTGATCTCTTGATCATGAGGTATAAATTCTAACCTTTTCTTAAATTGTGTTAATTGTTTCATGTTAGCTTAATTAGGTTTTTTTAATTAGTTCTAGGTGCTTGAATTAAAATTCAAGAGAAGGGTATTGAATTAATGATTAGGGTTTGTGATCAAGTGAGGTTTTTATCAATTGGTTATGGGTGTAATGAGGAGATTAACATGTGGTTGTATGCAAAATCTAAGTT
Organism: Agapanthus africanus; assembly: GCA_030015575.1. Lineage (NCBI taxonomy): Eukaryota > Viridiplantae > Streptophyta > Magnoliopsida > Asparagales > Amaryllidaceae > Agapanthus > Agapanthus africanus. Next base: position 38,104,962 of record JASDDO010000016.1, on the reverse strand, counting down.
AGTTGCTATTTACTAATTTGTTAATTTAAAATTGTGATAACTTTGCTAATTGCTAACTAGGTTTTTATAATTAGTCTAATAATTAGGTTTAAAAATCTAATTATGGTTTCATAGCATTATTAACATTATAATGAGTGGTTTAATACCTTAGGTTATTCAAATCTAAGCTTAATTCTTAAATCGAGAATCTTTTTGCTTGAAAATTGTTAAAATTGGATAATTTGTAAACTAGGTTTTTGGGGTTTATGGAATTTAATGAGATTAAATTATGGGAATCATTTTTATGAATTATTTAAGATATTTAGTGAATATTGTGGCCTCTAGATTCGTCTATACATCGAGTTTTGTACAAAAACGGTGATTTGTGCTTGCTAGATTTTCGGAAAAATGACTTTTTAAGTGAAATTGGGGTTTTCGTGAATTTTAAGCTATTTTATATTATAATTAGTGCTTGTAATTGTACAAATTAGTGTGTTGGGAGCTTTCTCGATGGTTTGGCGTTTGTAGGCCGACATCGAGGGTTTTTGGGTCGATTTGTGAAGCAACCATAGGTTTTGACCTATGTGAGATTCGTGCGTCGTTTTGGTCATGAGGCGGATTTTAATGCGATATGGTGCGTTATGATATGTAGGTACCCCATGTGGACTTCGAGACGACAAGCAAGCGCATGGCAACGTCGGCACCGGCTAGCGAGGACCAGGTGAGTAGATTTATATCTACGGGGAGAAGTCGGTGGATGGCGTATAGCACCCCCGCAGTCCGTGGTGGTGTATACGGATGCGTATACACACCAACAATTATTATATGTTATTTGGGATTAATAACGATGCTTAGGATGGATATTGGTGTGTTGGATTATTTTAGCGTTGCGAACCCTAGGGTAGTGTTGCTCTACACATACATACTTGCATACATTCCTTATTTCATATGTGCGTGTATGGGAATATATATTTATGTGTTCACATGGGTATGGGACTATGTGTTCATATACTGGATTTGAGGATAGTATTTGGAATTTGAGATGAGTCGATGAGATTGGGCTTGAGGCCAGGAGATCGGTGATGTGATTTGGTTCGTATTGAGATACGACATGATGTTTTAGCGGGTCTTCTGACGTAGTAATTCTTACACCCGCATGCATACATAGATGGCATCAATATTGTACTAGACGTAGGACATTATTCCGGATTTTGATATTTGATAAAGAAGATACCAAATGAATAGTGTGATTGATGTGACTTTGACCCGTACCCAGATTTGGGGATGCCGTACGACGGATTTACGTACGAGCTATATATTGATGATTGATCCGCACTCTTGACTTGGGATGTCTGATTATAGATATGGTATCGGATATGATATTATTGAGGCGGGATCACCGACTAATATATATACAGGTATGTATATACATCGACTCAGATGTTAGGCAGTTTCCTTACCTGTAGTCCAGCTGGTTAGCTTAGCCCTTTAGTTTAGTTCAGTTGTTAGATTAGATTCGATTCTTACCTATTTCAAAAACTAACGAATCGTGGGTATTTTAAAAGACAGCCCAAGAGATCCTACGGATATTTCAAAAGACGTATCTTTTCATAAAAACACCGTAGCCCCTATTTTCAAAACCCCATGATTCATGTTATTTCAAAAGGCACCATTTGTAGGACTTATATTAGATTAATGCAGATTAGTTATAGTTGCGTCTAGTTTTCAGCTTCCGCTCATTATTGCTGTTCGCTCTGCCTCGCATACTTATTTTGTTTCATATTCCATTATTGATATCATGTTGTTAGGACACCAGCACCATTACCGATGATGTGTATGTACTACGTACACCTACTTGCCAGCTCACACACATCTTCATCGGTAATTGCCATGTCACGTACACTTTAGATGATATATTTGCTTGACTTAGCTTGTTAGCTAGTAGTTTTGACATGATATTAGTGTACTTCCCTTATATGCCATATTAGACATTGTAGTTATTACTTGTCGCTTCATGCATACTGTTATTCATTGTTATGCCGTATTCATGGATTCTCATGCTTATATTCATGGTTTTACATCCTATTGATGATTCGGATTTCCATGATATTTTCTGGATTTGGAGGAAAACCGCAAAACATATATAAACTGTTTTCTCTCTTTTAAAATAAAAAGTGCGGTTTTCCCATGATGTATGAGTCGTCCACCATGAGTTTGCTGATAGATTTCGAGACCCGATTCGAGGAGGCAGATGAACCGTTTCGGGTACATGGTGGACCCGGTAAGGTACCCCGGGGCAAGAAGCGCGTGATGATGACGATGTGAGCCTGGCAGGGGAGCACTACCTACCGGTGATTTTACCCGACGTGTCGGATATCCGGAGGATACCGTCGTGGTCTTGAGATGGATGGTAGGGGCCGGTCTGGACTGACGGCGCCCTAGATATTGAGATTGAGACATTGATATTTCGAGACATTGAGATTTATGTTTTGTGTCGATGCTGGACACTGTTGATACTGATTTCATTTATGATACCTCAGTTTAAAAATACGAAGGAAATCTCACTAATTTATGAAAACAGTTTCTTCATTTACATGTATTTTGTTTTCATGCATTCATACCTCATTCATATGATATATTGCTACCTGAGGCACTGACACGGGCACATGAGTTTTCACTCGGGTTAGATATTTACCCTAGCCATTGTTATAGGCTGCATGTTATATACATTTTTGAGGATATATTATGATCATTGACCTAGGATTGCGTTATTTATGCGATTTCTGCGCGTAGATGTTTTTCTATTCACGAGTTGGAAACTCACCCCCGTTGTGCCCCAGTTTCTTGCAGGTTTGCCGTACAGGTTTCATTACGGCTTTGCGGGCTCAGTTTCATTCGGGTGATTTGCCAGTAGGTGGGTTTTTTCTTGTATCGTACCCATCCTATTAACTTGTATAATATTATTTCGTTGTATCTAGTAAATTCCATCAACCAAACATGTATTTATTTTGAAATAGAGACCAGTGATGTTATTCCTTCGACCTTAGAGTCGCGCGTTATTTTTCTGCGGTTTTCATGTGGATTTGAGTTTCCTTTTGAATTTTGATCCTCGCCGTTGGCGTTGTATATTATATTGCTTGTGTGGTTGTGACCGTCGATTGACGAAGAGCTAGCTCCCGCTTGGGGATGCCTTTTTATTGATTTCGTATTCTATTCATGTTGTATCCCGTTTGGGGGCCAGTATTTACAAAGGAGACTCTGCCGTAATTTTCAGTAAAATTTTGATGTTTTAAAAAAAAACCGCATAATTCGGCTTATGCTATTGAAACTACTTGCTTTAAGTTGGTTTTTCCTGCACTCTACTATTTTCTTGGTTTGGATCTCTGGGTTTTCGGTTTACTTAGATTACGTACGCCTCGAGACGTTCGTAGTTTAAGTGCCGGTCATGTTCCGTACTTTCGGGTCGTGACAGAATATAGGCATAAAACTCCATAATACTGCATAACAGTGAATAATAATATGCATGAAGTAGCAAGTAATAACTGCAATGTCTAAACTGGCATATAAAGCAAGCACACTAATATCATATCGAAACTATCAGCTAACAAGCTATGTCAATGAAATAGTATTCTCTAAACTGTACGTGACATGGCAATTACCGATGATGATGTGTATGAGCCGGCAAGTAAGTGTATGTGAAACATACGCATCATCGGTAATGGTGCTGGTGTCCTGACAGCATGATCTCAATAATGGCATATGAAAACACAATATAAGGAAACGATGCGATACGAACAGCAAGAATATGCGGGAGCTGAATAATAAACACAATGATAACAAATCAGCATTTATATAAATATGAGGCACACGGTGGTGCCATTTGAAATAACACGAATCGTGGTGTTTTGAAAATAAGGGCTATGGTGTTTTTAAGAAAAGATAAGTCCTTTGAAATATCCGTAGAATCCCTTGTCCCGTTTTTAAAATACACACGATTCGTTAGTTTTTGAAATAGGTATGAGTCGAATCTAATCTATCATTTACAAGTATACTACAGGGCCAAACTATACAGACTGATCAAAAGGTAAGGAAACCGCCTAACATCAGATGCGATACATATATATATATATATATATATATATATATATATATATATATATATATATATATGTTTCCTGATTTAAAATCGGGAAAAGTTACGAAGGAGGGATCACGTGCTAGCATATGACCAGTAGTCACGTGCTGGCATGTGACATTTAAAAGCAGCGGAAAAAGCAGACTCATTCTCTGATTAAATCAAGAAAAAGGCTCCAGACGAGGGTCACGTGCTCACACGTGACCAGTGGTCACGTGTTGGCACGTGATGACCAAGCAGCGGCAAAGAGATAGCGCAGAAGAAAAAGAAAGCTTGTTCCAGGGGGGTCACGTGCTTACACGTGACCAAGGGTCACGTACCCACACGTGACCATGGGTCACGTGGTCACACGTGACCGGCTTTCAAAGCCCATTTATTTAACAGAATTAAATTCTGAACGGCATTCAAATCTTTCCAAAGGAAAGTGATTATTTGGAACCAATTGGATTAAAGATTTAAAGGTGATTAAATATCATCTATTTGTGGAAAAAGCCTGAACTTGGAAAGATTTCCCCTTAAAATCTAACCGAAATAACAAAGGAGAATCTCTGGATTTAAAATCCAATGGTGAATAAAATTCGCCTAATAATCCAAAGGTCCAAACGAATGGTGAATACAAATTAAATCTCTCAATGAAAGATTCACCAAAACTAATTGATTCTGCTTCTTCTCCTATAAATAGGAGCCAAGAAACACAAAGAAAAAAGAAAGGAAGGAAGAGAAAAAGAGGACACACAGAGAGAGAGAAAAAGAGAGCCTTGATACTTTGGAGGAATTTGTATCTTCTGCAAAAGAAAAGCTTAGGTAAGAAAGGGAAGGCCTTTAAAAGAGAATTTAATTCTCAGCAGAGTTTAACTCTGATATTAAACAGAAGAACATAGTTCTCTCTTTAGTGGAGGATCTGCAGAGTGCATATCTCCCCTTGAATTGAGAATTTAATTCTCATTGGGTTGAGATCCTGCCATACAGATCCGAAGCATAGAGAGGGAATGTGAGTTTCAGAATTTAATTCTCACAGAACTATAGGAATTTAATTCCTTTAAAATAAAATTAGGGTTTAACTCCATGTTACAGGAATTCAATTCCTTCAGAATGAACAGATTCAGGGTTCAACCCTAGTTAAGAACTGAGTTCTGTTAAAATAACAGGAATTTAATTCCCTTAAGAAAGAAGAAATTAGGGTTTCACCCTACGACAGAATCTCATTCCTCAGAATAAGTCTCTAAAAGAGAGTGGGAACTTGATTCCTTAAAACTGTTATTAGGGTTTAACCCCATTCAGAGTTCGACTCTATCCCAGAATATAAAGGAAATAGGAATTTAATTCCTCTAAAATTATTGTTAGGGTTCAACCCTATGAAGAGCTTAATTCTTAAAAAGGATTAACAGATCTTCTAAAAAAAACATACATAGAGGCAGGGTCACGTGCCACCACGTGACCCCCGAAAAGATCCGCAGAAAAAGCCCTTTGAGGCAGTGCCTCACGTGACCCATGTGACCCTTGGCAGAAGCTTTAACATACAAGCATTTCAATGCCCGTCACGTGATGTCACGTGATGCTCCAAAAGATACGATATTCTCAGCAGAACGAATGAAGGGAGGGTGACCTCACGTGCTACCACGTGACCCCTCTTGCCTTAGTGTTTAACACTAAATTGGAATCCCGAAATCCAGTGTTAAACACTGTTTGGCCTTAGTGTTCAACACTAATCAAAGAACTTTATTTGCAGTGTTTAACACTGAATTTCTTAGTGCTTAACGCTAAATTAAACCCCTGTTAACAGAGCTTAAGATTAATTCCCTTAGTGTTCAACACTAAATTAAAATCTCCGTCACCAGTGTTTAACACTGATTATTCTTAGTGTTTAACACTAATCTGAAATCTCTGCTGCTAGTGTTTGACATTGATTTGCTCTAGTGTTTAACACTAATTTGAACCCCTTGTTGCTGGTGTTTAAACATCAACTGTCTTTTAGTGTTAAAACACTAACTTGTTCCCAGTGTTCGACACTGCTGATCTTTAGTGTTTAACACTAACTCCAGCCCAATTGGTTAAATGGCTAAAGCCAAAGCCTCTCCTTCAATGGACCAACAGAAAGCCAGTATTTTAAACATGATGGGACTTAGCCCAAGATGGCCATAAGTCCTCAATTTAAACTTAACTGGGCTAATGGGCTCATAACACAATTAATTGGTCTTGATCCCAAATTGGGCCAAAGACTGTTTAATCCACCCCGGTCCAAGGGTACATCTCTTCACTCCTTTGATACTTGGCGTTGTAATTCCTCAACGTCTTCAAAAAGGTGACGGGTCCCGATGACCACACATTAACAACGGACTGTGAGGTCCTTAAACCCATGGACTATGACGTCCTTAACCTTGACCGCAACGTCTTAAAACTAACTATGGACCGCAATGTCCTTAAACTACCTATTGACCGCAAAGTCACTAAACTAAACAACAGGGCTCCCTTAACCGCTCTATTGTTGGATCTAAATGATCCCGTTAAGTCGATCTTAGTCTAAAAACTAGACTAACGTGTCCTTAACAAACGTTTAAGTCGATCTTAGTCTAAAAACTAGACTAACGTGTCCTTAACAAACGTTTAAGTCGATCTTAGTCTCAAACGAGGCTAACGTATCCTTAAACCCAAACCCCCAAACCCAAATCTAAGATAATACGGATTTGGACTAGTCCACGCCCTACGGGCGACGACATAACTCAGTCTCCGAATACAATCCACGGGCAACCACAAACAAAACAAACACCCACGACACGAAGTGACCATCTGGAGAAGGAGAAAGTTATTACCGCAATGCGGTAGCATAATTAACTGCAGGGGCTTGCGCCTGCAGGGAAGAGCGTCCCCACAATAAAAAACCCCTCAAGCGAGCGGGAATCTGACGAAGTCTGCTACATCGGACGCATCCGTTTAAACCTCCGATACACGGTGCCATAAATCAACTTGGCATCTTCGGAGAGGTGGACGGATAGCACCAAATAGCAACTGCCCCGAATCTCAGGCGAGGCGCCTACGTCTCGGCCGCCTTTCGGAGAGGAACAATATATATATATATATATATATATATATATATATATATATATATATATATATATATATATAATATAACAGTCGGTGATCCCTCCTCAAAAGTACCTCATACGATACAATATCTATAATATGACATCCTCAAATCAAGAGTGCGGATCTATCATCAATATAGCTCGTACGGTAAATCCGTCGTACGACATCTCAAATCTGGGTACGGGTCAATATCACATCAATCACATTATTCATCTGGTATCCTATTTATCAAACATCATGATCCGAAGTACTGACCTACGTCTAGTACAATACTGATACCAACTATGTATGCATGCGTGTGTATGAAACACTATGCCAAAAGACCCGCTAAAACATCATGTCGTATCTCAAATATGAACCCTGTCATATCGCCGATCTCACGGCCTCAAATCCAATCTCATCGACTCATCTCAAATCCCAAGTACTATCCTCATAATCCAGTATATGTACACATAGTCCCATACCCATGTGTATATATATACATATCCCCATATACGCCCAGGTAAAAGAAAGAATGTATGCAAGTATGTGTGTGCGTGTGTGGGTGCAACCACTACTCTAGGGTTTCGCAACTAACACTAAACCAATCCAAGAACACATAACCATATCCTGAATATCCATGTCTCACAAAAAGATATCATATATATAGTATATATATATAATATTGTACATCGAACTGCGGGGGTGCTATACTCCATCCACCCGACTTCCTCCGTAGATATATATTTACTCACCTTGTTTCTTGTGTGCCGATGCCGATGTCGCCATCTTCATCTTCAACGCCTTGACGCCACGTGGGGTACCTACACATATAATCCAATCGCAAATGCGTATTAAAATCACATCGGAAAACCAAAAACGGCACACGCTACGCTCATAGGTAAAAACCTATAGTCTCACATGCAAACACGATCAACAATCCTAGTCGTTGACGTTCAAACGCCACACGACAGAAATGAAATATCAAATACAAAAATCCATGTTAAAACAAGTCGTAAAACAATGTGCCAACACAATAAAATGATCCCAGATTTTACGCTAGGTCAAATCAGACAATTTTGCATATGCCAAGGGTCTAGTTTACAGGAGATAAAGCTACAGAACCAACACGGATCCCAGAACCCATACTCTGGCCGCAAATTGCGGCTAGAAAGAATAAATCGACGGCCAGGTTAGGGAGTTAGGGCTAGGGTTTTGGGTATATGGTCTAGGTTGCCTGCTGGTCTCTCTGTGTTTGCAAAATAATTTTCAGGTCACCCGGATGTTAGCAGATTTCAATATACACTCACAGAATCCACAATTTCTCCGATATCGGGTTTCTAAATCCGTATTCCGGGGTTCTAGTCTCTTGTTTAGGTCTGAATTCTAGCACTAGGGGGTTTGTGAGGCCTCCTCGAAGCTCAATTACACATTACAACTCTCAAATTCCATAAACCCTAACTAGAATTTCCCAAGTCTCATTAAACATCACTATATTGGTTCTAATTTAACATGGATGTAAAAGCAATGGAAATACTAAGCTAATGGTTCAGAAAATACCTCATTTGGAAACTCAAGAAAATTTCTTGAGTTGCCCCAAGTGTCCAAAATGCAAGCTTTCTTGGTCTAGTGTGTTGCTTGAGAGCTTGTGCACATTTTTTGTGAAGAGGAGATGGGATTTTGATGAGGGAAATGAGGTATTTGTGAGGGTTTGATGAAGAGGGAGATGAGGGGAGTAGCAGCAGCAGCAAGGGAGTTTAGGGGAGAGATGATGAGGGTGAAGGAATGAAGGAGGAATGTCCAAAGTCAAGGGTAACCCCTCTCACTCTCTCTCATGCCCATACCTCTATTCTTTAATCATATTCCATTTCTTTTCTTTTCTTTTCTATTCTATTTTCCTTCTCTCCTCAATAGTGAACCCAAAGCAAAGAATGAAAAATGATGATAAAGCCATGTAGGAAAATGTAACACAAGTGTGAAAATGATATGTGCACAAAACACGCTTAAAGTCCGATTAGCGATTTTTAATCGCGATTAGCACTAAAATAGTGTCAAATAAATCATAAACTTTCATAATTTGCATGAATCGCATAAAACACCCTCTTTTCAGTAATTTCCATAATTTTTTCAAATTTTCCCCCATTTATCGGTATTTAATAATACCGCCCTATTAAAATATTCAATATTTTATTATAAAATTATAAAAATTCCCAAAAATAATATTTTATTTTTCTGAAATGTTACAGCTTCTCATAATAGAAAAAGAACAATTAAATAAAACAGAATTCATATTAAAAATAACTTACAAAATATTCTTGAACTCTCCCAAAAACCACAACGACTAACTAAAGAGAAGATGAAACCCTAGATCAAATATACAGCAGTATTTATAGGCATTGAGGCCGATTACAAAGGATGGAAAGAAATATTTTCATATCAGAAAGCTAACCCTAAAATTTCCAAGCCTAGGTCTTCTAAAAATAGGAAAATTCCGGTAAAATTTCGGAAAATTCTGAAATTTGGAAATCTCTAGTCCAAATTCGGTCTGTAGTCTTGGTTTAGTCTTGTGATTCCTTTGGTTCTTCTTGCTTGATCGATAACTTTCACCCCTTACTTCAGTTTTTGTGGTAAGTTGTCCACATCAAATGCACGTAATACGTCTTTTGTGCACTTTTACCCTTTAAACCCTATATTCTGCATTATTCAATAGAACATACCAGGAGTAGCATTAAATAGGCAAAATAAAGATGAATACGGATATAAAATATGTATTAAAATGCACCAATCATCCTTCCTTGTTGCATTCAAAACAACGAAGAGTTTTATTAGTATTAAAACTTTTATTTGATGGGTATCTTCTGGATTTTACATACTTTCTTAAGTTTCTTGTAATGTTGCCTATTTCTTCATCACCACTTTCATCATCACTAGATATTTTCTTAGCCTTAGACAAGATGCTTTCAGAGCGATGTTCTTCTTTTGAGTGTCATTTTCTTGCTTTTGCTTCAAATCGCTTAGTTGCATTTCGTATGTCTTCAACTTGCCTATTAGGGAGTCGACTTGCAATGTTGTTATATTATTCTCTTCCTCGATGGCAGTGATCTTTGGTTTCTAGGAGATTGTAAGAAATCTCAACAACTTATAGCACTTCTTTTTCTCATCAAATTTCTTTCCTAGGTTGAAGATTTCTGTGATGACATTGTTGAATCTAGAGTATGTATAGTCGATCGTCTCATCGTTTCTCATTTGAAATATCTCATACTCGTGCATGAAACGATTGATCTTACTCTCTTTTACTTGACTGGTTTCTTCATGAGCAGTTTGGAGAGTAATCCAAATCTCATTGGCCGTTTAACACATAGAGATTCTATTTGTAACATTTCAGAAAATATAAAATATTATTTTTGGAATTTAAATAATAAAATAATAAATTTTACGAAAACTATACGAGTATGGATTTGAGTTTTCATAGGATGGTGTAATTATATACCAATATTTTGGAAAATATTGGAAATTAATATGAATTATTGATTATGGAGGCATTTATTGGATTTGGACATTTTACAAATAATTATACAATTATTTACATACACGTTATGTTAAACTTGATTAGTGCATTACTAATTATGCATTAAGCCAAATCCATTTTTGTTAACCATGACTAATGCACCATGACACATTGTATTTTATTACATGTTTGGTTTCAGTCGTATTTGTTGTTATTTGGGTTTTAAAAAAAAGAAAAGAGAAAATGAAAAGATATATGAGAGGGGGACAAGATGTGATTTGTAATTATGGGTGAGAGAGGGTGAGAGAGAGATGTGTTGGATATGTATGCCCTAAAGGCCATTATTGTATATGTATACATGTGGATGTTAGGGATATGTATGTACAGGACTTTCTTGCTCGGTTATATAGTATATTGTTTCTGTTGTCTTTATCAGGATATGTGTATTTGTTTTTATTGTTGCTTTATCCAGCTTACACATATTGATAAAGACATGATTCGGTGGTATACTATTATGGTTTGAATTAATCTTAACATGGCATATGTTATACACATTATTACATATTGTGGTTACATGTTGATAAAGCCCGTAGGATCTTACTTGACTACCTGCGTTGTGATGGCGATCATACTTGTGGGAGTAGGGTAGTCCATAAGCATATCCTTAAATGGTCCCTGGTCGCGTGAGTATCGAGACTGGGCATTGATACTCCAGAGTATACTGGTGTATATGTTTCTAGTCCCGACAAGGGGCAATAGTTGGTCCCGCAGCCATTGGTCAGATACACCTAAGATCGTATACAGGTGCTCACTAGGTGTGAGTACACAAGACGGACTCGCGGAGAACTTCCAGATGGTACTATACCTATCGTCAGATGGAAGTTCTCAGATGACATGAGTACAGGTTAGTCTTCGGACCTGAGATCGTCATTTGTCTCATGTGAGTACCCACTGTGCTTTGATCACTACCCTACTACGGCTCTACTGTGTCGTGCAAACAGGTTTTTGGTTGGGTACAGTCCCGAGCCACATGGAGGCAGTGAGCGATTGTTGGGGATTCGTCTCTCCCGGTATTGGGAGTCTATGTCGCACTGTGTTCGATTGGTCAGGACCATAATACCTTGGCCAAGGCAGTTGGGATTTACTGATAGGTTGATCAGTAGTTTTCCGGATTGGTCATGAGCCACATCAGCACGAATTATCGGATCATTAGGGTCTGACGTTTACCACCCCCTAGACCCGATATGCGGTACTCTTAGACGAAGAGACCGAACTGTACGGAGATTGTCACAAATAGGCTCAGTAGGAGTTCGGATGAGTTTGGTCTTCGGCCTTCTTATCGACATATACCTGGGTAGCCGTTACGTACAGCTAGTACCGCTGACGGCTTATGGTTAAACCTACTGCTAGCGTAGTGTCGAGTCTTTAGAGTCCCACACAGAGGATTTCCCTGCATCGAGCAAAAGATGTAGAGGTCGTATGATTTTATGACAGGGTTCGATCATGTACGTGTACTTATGCACGGATGATGATTCGGACAGATAATACTAGTGGGCTTTGGTTTAAGCCGGATCCTAGTATTATACTGATGGATTGTTTTCGTCTCTTTTGTATTCGTATTTTTCGGAATACGGATATGGGTATGTATATACGGATGAGGGGCATTTTTGTAAATTGTTCAAAGATGCTTCTAGAAGAGACACCTCATAATTTGTATTTATCATTTTAGGTTAAATGATTATTCTTTTATGAGGTGGAGGAAATGAGGTGTGTTTTGCATAAATTTGAGTATGGCTCTTGGTGACACTTGTGGGGTTTTCCACCCATGACTCACCAAATTAAAGATGAACCATATTTCATTTTGTAATATGTATTATTCATGGAAGAGGGGTATGGTTCAGATTTGAGAAAATAGTGTTCATTCTTTTTCTTATGCAAACTTCTTCACTAGCTTTTTCCTCAAGTATTCTTCTTCTTCCTCGTGCCATTCTTGTCTCATTAGTTGAGAATCCTATGGATATGAGAGACAAACCATTCCATCTGCATTCTCTACATCGTCTATGACATCTAGTGTAGCGATCTAGGTGCCCTATTTACTTCAGTTGAGGTGGGAGCTTGATCTACAAACTCTCGGGTGGATTGTCTTTGACATGAGAGGACCGACGAAGAAGCCCAACCCAAACGATCCTAGGAGCCTATGACGACGAGGAGGACAGCGACAAGAAGACCCGAAGGACATGTATTCATGAGGTAATAACTTATTTCCGAGTAGTTAAACCTCTTGCATGTTTGCTAGTTAGCGTTTAGCATCGATCCGGCATAGGGTTATTCTAGCGCCAGTTTTGAATCATTTGAAAACTTTTGTTCCGCAATCGGCCACAGGTGATGGCCAGGGCGTTAGCATAACCTTTCAGTGGTATCAGATCCTACTAAACCCTTTTACTAGCTCGTTAGCAAGTGTTAGAACTTCGATCGTCGGAAAAACCGGAAAACGAAACACCAATACCCTAAACTTTCTGTCGATTTTTAAAGTGCCAGAAAAATTATTTCAGATGTATTAAAAATGTGTGCAGGGTATTCTAAGAAGACAGAAAAAAATTGAGCCTCTGAATTGCCAAGACCACCGCGGAACCGCAGTGAATCGGTGAGATTTGCCGCCGTTCCGCGGCCGAGTCGAGGCCGATTCAGGTCAAATATCTTCTGTTATTTCTTGTTTTGGGTGTTTTGTCTTCTGGAATATTTGGTTTCTACCCAGTATTTTTTCTGAGTGCTGGTTTGCACTTGGGGTAGACACGGAAAATATATTTCAACCGAAATTCTAAATGTTCTTGGCTAACCGGATCTTCTGTGTTGTTATATGTGTTTTTAAACTTCAGCTAATTGCTATATGTCAGTTAGTTTGAGATTGCACATATCTGTTGGTTTGTGTATATGAATTTTATTGGATCGTCGATGATAAATAGCCGGGAATGTGAGAAGAGAGTTGTTTTTCTTTCATTCAACGTAATTTGATGTAATATTATTTTGCGGGGCATATCCAAGTTCAGATTGTAGCCACCGTTGTATTATTTCTTTTACTATTTTCTGCTCCTAGGATAGACCCAAGATGGGGTGCAAAAACTACTGGATTATTTGAAGTGCCGAGTGGCCTACTCACTTTGCTGAGAGAGCTTGCTTCACTTCGGGAATTTGGCGGGTAGTTTGCTGCACCCGTAAGGGTCTGGGATGGGGTTTGGCTATTCATCATGACCGTGGAATCCGTTTTTCGTTACAGGCTTAAACGAAACGCGGAATTCCTAGTATATCCAATTTGTTCATCTGTGATCTGGAATGCCTATTATTGCATAAGATGAATGATTATTATATATATGCTATATAGTAGACGTTGCTTATATTTTGCATCCGCGCTAGTTCATCCCCCAGCTCTGGCATTAGTTAAGTAACCTAACGGTGTAAGACGGGGCCCAGTGGCGAATACGGATGGCATAAGCATACGTCATATTTTCGTTTCTTTCTGTAATGATAGGTGTAAATTGATGAGACCGCATTAATTTTTATTAATGCAAGAAAATAAACCTAAAAAATGTTGGAACAAATTTCGAAAAAATACAGTTATATTCTTTCTCTTTGCATAGTGGTATTCGGTTGTGAATATCCAGCACCTCATTCCAGGAGCCGAGATCCCTTCGCGGGGAGTGACCTCTTGAGCAAAAGTCTATACTATAGATTACTCGGTTTTCTTCAAAACCAGAAGTTTTCAAAAAGCGGAGCCTAAACCACTCCTTTTCAAAACTTATCAGGTTCCTTCAACTATATCAAGTTCATTACGTTAAAGGGTTTTTCGCCAAAAACCCAGCGGTTGCCCTCCGTCATTTCTTACAAGTATTACTTAATATTCATGCTACGTATGTTGACATCTGTCAAGGCATAGTGAATGGTAGCTAAGTAATGCTTGTTTGTTGTATAGATATGCGATTATTTAGGACAGTCGCATGGTCATTTTAACCTCTGTCAAGGGCTTGTACGTATGGTTCTAAATCAATCCAGGACAATTACGGGTTGAACTTGACTTGGGACTTATGACATGTTGACCTCTGTCAAGGTCATGAAGCCGCTTGGGGCAAAAACCACATCGGGAGTTTCAAACATACGGGAAACTTGCAAATTTAGCATACCTTTTGGAGTGTGGTGACTAAAGTGGATTCCATCTAAGTCATCACACAATGATAGTTGGATCCCGATCCCACTGATGAGTAGGATTACTCTCGGGAGATTATTTCACTTAACAATCAATGCTATAAACCAAGTAGGTGTCTAGAAAGGTGTTAGCGGGGCTACGCCTCCAGGGAAAAGAGATTATATAATTAAGGAACTTCGCGAAAGCGTTGGAAAACCTCCCTCGAAGTACCGACACTAGCCTGGCTGAAAGGTTAAGCATGTATTGTGACGTGCAATTAATTCTGACTAGTTCTTCTTTTAGGGTTTGAAGAAGAATTTGAAAAAACAGTGGGAGCCATCCTGATTAGATAAATTAATAACCAACCTAATCTTGCAAGAGCGCACGCTAAGTGTTTTCTTTTCTCTCTCTCTCCAGGTAGCAACCATTTCACGCTCTAATCAAGATAATAAAATATATCGCTTGACCGATCCGAATTCTTATTCGGGGCTGGGGAACGTCAGTCCGTCTCTAAATTATGACAGTCCTCATGAGTATGAGCAAGGAAAAGAGGATTGCATGAATTCCTTGATGATCCCAACGAAGAAGAAGCGCTCTATTGCGTCTTCTTCAGGTGTTCTTGTTATTGAGAACTATATTTCGGTCAGTCCTATCTCCTGGATACTAGATACCGAATCAGGATCTCATATCTATAATTTATTGCAGGGACTGAGAAAAAGTAGGATGGTTGGACCGGTGATATGTCCCTCAGAGTAAGGAACGAAGCACAAGTTGATACTGCAGCCGTAGGTGAATATCACCTTGTGTTGCATAATGGCAATACTATGATTTTGAACAATTGCTACTATGTACCTTCTATGGTTTGCAACCTCATATCAGTTTCTTTACTTGATAAAGATGGATATAAGTTTTTTCTTGATAGAAATATCATGAACATTTACCTTAATAAGGTACTGGTTGCAGAAGGTACAATGTGTAATGGTATCTATGTTCTAAATCAAAACACAGTTCTCAATGTACAAACACACGCAAGAGAAAAAGTTCAGATACGAAAGAATCCTACTTGTGGCATTGTAGACTTGGTCATATCGGAGAGAAAAGACTAAGTAAGTTGCATAAAGATGGACTTTTGAATATGTTCGAATTTTCATCTTATGAAACTTGTCAGTCTTATCTCAAGGGAAAGATGACAAAATCTCCATTTACCGGACACGGAGAAAGAGCAGCAGAGCTCTTGGGACTCATACACACTGATGTATGTGGTCTGATATCTATACATGCAAGGGGTGGGTTCCCGTACTTCATCACATTCACTGACGATCTCTCTAGATTCAGGTATGTGTATCTTATGAAACACAAATCTGAAACTTTTGAGAAATTCAAAGAATTCAGAATGGAAGTAGAGAAACAGACTGGCAAAAGTATCAAGATCCTCCGATCTGATAGAGCAGGGTAGTACATAAGCACGGAATTCCGGGATTTTCTAAAAGAGAATGGTATTCTCTCTCAGCTTACTCCTCCGTATACAACACAGCACAATGGTGTATCGGAGCGGAGGAATCGTACCCTATTGGATATGGTTCGCTCCATGATGAGTAGTGATGAGTTGCCTCTTTCATTCTGGGGACTTGCGCTTGAAACAAAAGCGTACCTATTGAATCAGGTTACGTCTAAATCTATGCTTAAGACTCCATATGAAATATAGAGTGGAAAGAAACCATGTCTTGAAAGGGTTAAGATATGGGGTTGTCCGGTCTATGTGAAAAACCAGAATCCGGACAAACTTCAGGCACGGTCAGTTTTATGTAAGTTTATAGGATATCCCAGGCATTCAAATAGATATCTGTTCTACCACACCGAGGAACAGAAGGTGTTTGTTGCTTAGCACGCCACTTTCTTAGAGTGGCAATTTCTTGCAAAAGAAATTAGTGGGAGCACGGTAGAACTGGAAGAACTTCCAGGAGAACAAACTACAACTAAAGATTTAGTAGAACCAGAGGATCCAATAGTCCCAGACGAACCTCAGCCACTCCGCAGATCTAGTAAGATTTCTCATCCGCCCGAGAGATGTTATGGTTTTCTTATAGACAGGGATCGAGAGAATTGCATCTTGGAAGAAGATGATCCTACTAGTTTCAGGCAGGCCATTATCAATAGGGACTGATAAATGACTGGATGTTATACGATCCGAAATGGAGTTCATGTACACCAATAAAGTGTGGACCTTGGATATTGCTCCACCTGGGGTAAAACCCGTTGGATGCAAATGGATCTACAAAAGGAAATTTGGTGTAAATGGGCAGGTGGAAACCTATAAGGCTAGACTCGTTGCAAAAGGTTTTCGTCAAAGACCAGGTGTGGACTATGACGAAACCTTTTCTCCAGTGGCTATGCTCAAATCCATTCGGATCCTACTTGCCATTGCTTCCTTCTATGACTATGAGTCAGGCAGATGGACGTAAAAATGGCTTTTCTAAACGGTAATTTGGAAGAGTGTGTTTATATGGATCAGCCAGAAGGTTTTGTAAACGGTGGGAGCAGCGGGAAGGTGTGCAAGTTGCTCAAATCCATTTATGGATTGAAGCATGTATCGCGGAGCTGGAACATCTGTTTTGATGAAACAGTCAAGGAATTTGAATTCATCAAGAACGAGTATGAGCCATGTATTTATAAGAAGATTGTAGGACGAACTGTCGTATTCCTAGTCTTGTACGTGGACGGCATTCTTTTGATAGGAAATGAAATTCCTATGCTACAATCGGTCAAGCTATTCTTGTCACAACGGTTCTCCATGAAGGACCTGGGTGATGCCTCGTACATTCTGGGGATCAAGATCTACAAAGATAGATCAAGAGATTATTGGGACTTTCATAGTCCAGGTACATAGAGACCATACTAAAGAGATTTAGTATGGAAGATTCCAAGCGCGGTAACATACCCGCATTATACGGAATCACCCTCTCCAAGGAGATGTCTCCCAAAACTGACGAGGAGAGGGTTCGCATGAGCTCTATACCCTACGCTTTGGCGGTAGGATCTATAATGTATGTGATGCTATGTATAAGACCAGATGTAGCTTACGCACTCAGCGTGGTGAGCCGGTATCAGTCAAACCCAGGTGAGGATTATTGGACGGCTGTGAAGAACATTCTCAAGTATCTAAGAAGGACTAAGAAGATGTTCTTAGTGTTCGGTAATGGAGACCTCAGGGTCAAGTCCTTTACCGATTCCAGATTTCAGAGTGACAAGGATGACAGCAAGTCTGTCTCGGGTTTTGTGTTTACCCTCAACGGAGGGGCGGTGTGTTGGAGGAGTTCCAAACAGGACACCGTCGTAGACTCGACGATGGAGGCTGAATATATTGCTGCAAGCGATACCGCAAAAGAAGTGGTCTGGATGAAGAAGTACATTGCTGAACTTCAGGTGGTTCCGTCCATTGTTGATCTGATACCTTTGTATTGCGATAACAATGGGCCTATAGTTTTAGCGAAGGAACCACGGTCCCATCAAAAATCCAGACACATCTTAAGGCGGTATCACCTGATCAGGGAGATCATTGATCGCTAGGACATCGAGGTAAGGAGAGTGGACACTAAAGAAAACACGGCAGATCCATTTAAAAAAGCCCTCCCTCAAGCGCAGTTCGAGCGACTTTTTGAGATGTTGGGTATGCGGTACGCAAGCAGCTGGCCTTAATGCAGATATTGGGTATTCGGTACACCAATTACTCGCCTTTAGTGCAAGTGGGAGATTATTGGATATGTATGCCTAAAGGCCATTATTGTATATGTATACATGTGGATGTTAGGGATATGTATGTACAGGACTTTCTTGCTCAATTATATAGTATATTGTTTCTGTTGTCTTTATCAGGATATGTATATTTGTTTTTATTGTTGCTTTATCCATCTTACACATATTGATAAAGACATGATTCAGTGGTATACTATTATGGTTTGACTTTATCTTAACATGGCATATGTTATACACATTATTACATATTGCGGTTACATGTTGATAAAGCCCGTAGGATCTTACTTGAGTACCTGCGTTGTGATGGCGATCATACTTGTGGGAGCAGGGTAGTCCATAAAGCACCTCCTTAAATGGTCCCTGGTCGCGTGAGTATCAAGACTGGGTATTGATACTCCAGAGTAGACTAGTGTATATGTTTCTAGCCCCGACAAGGGGAAATGGTTGGTCCCGCAGCCATTGGTCAGATACACTTAAAATCGTATACAGGTGCTCACTGGGTGTAAGTACACTGGAAGGACTCGCGGAGAACTTCCAGATGGTACTATACCTATCGTCAGATGGAAGTTCTTAGGTGACATGAGTACAGATTAGTCTTCGGACCTGAGATCGTCATTTGTCTCATGTGAGTTCCCGCTGTGCTTTGATCACTACCCTACCACGGCTCTACTGAGTCGCGCAAACAGGTTTTTGGTTGGGTACAGTCCCGAGCCACATGGAGGTAGTGAGCGATTGTTGGGGATTCGTCTCTCCCGGTATTGGGAGTCGATGTTGTACTGTGTTCGATTGGTCAGGACCATAAGACCTTGGCCAAGGCAGTTGGGATTTACTGATAGGTTGATCAGTAGTTTCCCAGATTGGTCCTGAGCCACATCAGCATAAATTATCGGATCATTAGGGTCTGACGTTTACCACCCCTAGACCCGGTATGCGATACTCTTAGACGAAGAGACCGGTCTGTACGGAGATTGTCACAGATAGGCTTGGTAGGAGTTCGGATGAGTTTGCTTATCGGCCTTCTTATCGACATATACCTGGGCAGCCGTTACGTACAGCTAGTACCGCTGACGGCTTGTGGTTAAACCCACTGCCAACGTAGTGTCGAGTCTTTAGAGTCCTACACAGAGGGTTTCCCTGCATCGAGCAAAAGATGTAGAGGTCGTATGATTTTACGACAGAGTTCGATCACGTACGTGTACTTGTGCACGGATGATGATTCAGACAGATAATGCTAGTGGGCTTTGGTTTAAGCCAGATCCTAGTATTATACTGATGGATTGTTTTCGTCTCTTTTGTATTCGTATTTTTCAGAATACAGATACGGATATGTATATACGGATGAGGGGCATTTTTGTTAATTGTTCAAAGATGCTTCTAAAAGAGACACCTCATAATTTGTATTTATCATTTTAGGTTAAATGATTATTCATTTATGAGGTGGAGGAAATGAGGTGTATTTTGCATAAATTTGAGCATGGCTCTTGGTGACACTTGTGGGGTTTTCCACCCTTGACTCACCAAATTAAAGATGAACCATATTTCATTTTGTAATATGTATTATTCATAGGAGAGAGGGGTATGGTTCAGATTTGGGAAAATAGAGTTCATGCTTTTTCTTATGCAAACTTCTTCACTAGCTTTTTCCTCAAGTATTCTTCTTCTACCCCAAGCCATTCTTGTCTCATGAGTTGAGAATCCTATGGCTATGAGAGACAAACCATTCCATCTACATTCTCTACATCGTCCACGACATCTAGTGTAGTGAGCTAGGTGCCCTAGTTACTTCAGTTGAGGTGGGAGCTCGATCTACAAACTCTCGGGTGGATCGTCTTTGACATGAGAGGACCAACGAGGAGGCTCGATCCAAACGATTTTAGGAGCCTATGACGACGAGGAGGACAGTGACAAGAAGACCCGAAGGATATGTATTCATGAGGTAATAACTTCTTTCCGAGTAGTTAAACCTCTTGCATGTTTGCTAGTTAGAGTTTAGCATCGATCCGGCATAGGGTTATTCTAGCGCCAGTTTTGAATCATTTGAAAAATTTTGTTCCGCAATCGGCCACGGGTGATGGCCACGGTGTTAACATAACCTTTCAAGAGGGAGCATGATCACTTACAACCATTCATTTCTTTTCCTTCTTCATTTCACTCCTCATCTTCACCTCCTTCATCTCCATTCTCATCCATTTCCTCCACCTCACTACCCCATGAAACCATCCATAAAACTTCATCAAAACCACACAGCACCTTCACAAAAATTGATCATCACCTCATCCTACACCCCATGGTGAGATCAAGTTGGATCTTTGAGCACTTTGGATCATCTTGGAATTGTCTTCAGTTGCTCCTTGAGGTAAAACCTTCACCTTCCTTCAAATTATCAAGTTTCTTAACCTCCTACATGTGTTTAGAGCTCAAAAGTGCAAGTTTAGTGAACTTGGAAAATTCTAGAGTGAGGGTTAGGGGGTAAAACTTGTAGTGGTGCTTAGTAGAGGGTTTAGAGAGTGTTTACAAAACCTTTAGTGATAAGTGAGGGTGAGATAGTGGAGAGATTCTCGGATTCGACGAACTTGGAATTTTCCGATATCGAGTTTTTGTTGGAATGAGATGATCAATTAGAATCTGCTATGAGTCGGGGACTCTAAAAATTAAGTTGCAAACACAGTTAGATGTGCAGGCTTTTTAGAAGATACCCTAGAAACCCGATGTTAATGTATATGCCCTAGAGGCCATTATTGTATCATACTAGCTTGTATATTACTTAATGGAAACTTGGGATATTCACAGTTGTATTGACAGTCTTGCTAAAAATGGTAGTATGCTACTTAGTTTGTGTCTACTTTAATATGTGCATATGTTTCTTGTAACGTATCACTTATACATATTAGTAGAGCCCATAGAATCTTTGCTTGATTACCAGCGTTGTGATGGCAGTCACACTAGTGGGGGCTGGGTAGTCTATAAGCAACATCCTATATAGGTCCCTGGTCATTTGATTATCGAGACAGGGCATCGATACTCCGGAGTAGACTAGTGTGTACGCTTCTCATCCCAGTTGGGGAGATGGTCTGTCCCACAGCCATCAGTACGTCGTACTGGAGATAGTATACAGGTGCTCGTTAGGTTACGGGTACACCGGACAGGACTCGCAGGGGAACTGTTGGTTGGTATTATACCCGTCGTCAGTTAACAATTCCCAGGTGACATGAGTACAGCATAGTCCGCAGACTTGACACTGCTACTTCGCCTCGAGTGTGTCCCACTGTTCTTAGATTGCTACCCTACCATGGCTCAAAGGAGTCGTGCAAACAGGTAGCAGTTGGATGCACTCCCGAGCACTTGGAGGCAGTAGCGGTTAGATAGGATTCGTCTCTCCCGGTATTGGGAGTTGATATTGCGCTGTGTCAGAGAGCCATTACGCAAAGTCCCTGGCCAGGGCAAGCGAGATTTACTGGTAGTTTCCAGTAGTTTCTCAAGGTGTAATGGGCTACGCTCCGACACGACTTATACCGCTATTAGGGGACTGACGCTTGCCACCCCCAGGCTCGATATGCGATAGTCTTAGACGAACAGACCGGACTGTACGGAGATTGTCACATCAGGCTCAGTAGGAGTTCGGATGGGTTTCCTCATCGGCCTTCTTATCGACATCTACCTGGGGACCGTTACGTACAGCTAGTGCCGCTTGCGGTCTGTGGTTAAACCCATTGCCAGCGTAGTGTCGAGTCTTTAGAGTCCCACACAGAGAGTTTCCCTGCTCCAGGAGAAACGATATAGAGGTCGTATGGTTTTACGACAAGGGTTCGGACGCATACGTGTTTAAACGGACGTGCGACGTTCGGACAGTTTTTACTAGCCGCCTTTGGTTTAAGCCAGATTCTAGTATCGGGTTATTGGATTTATACAGTCTAAAGTTTTTCCGTGTTTTCACGGATTGGAGGGGCGTTCTCATAATTTTCCGGGAAGCTTCTAGAAGCATGGTGAGTTGGAGGCTAAGGTGGAATTTGCATTAATTGGATTAGTGAGTCATGTATTGATTCATACATTGAGTTAATGATTCATTTAATGATTTATATGACTCATATGATAAATCACTTAGTGCATTAATGAAACATGATGATAAATCAATATTTATTATTTACTTAATAATATCATATGTTTCATATATACACAAATGATTTCATTCATCCAAAAGGATTCACTTTCTCACCTTCTCTCTCCTCAAGCTCTCTCTCTTCAAACCCTAACCCTAACCTCTCATGAGTTGAGATCAAGGGTTAACTAGACTAATATATCCATAACCTCACTCTATATCCCCTAGGTAGCTTAGATTAGCACTTTGAGCAACCTAGTTATCTCAAGTTAGAGATCAAGCTTGGCGTAGGAGCTCTCGGGTGGATCGTCTTTGACTCGAGGAGGCCGTTGAGGTGCCGATATTCCAAGGAGCCTACGAGGAGTGGAGGAGAGCGATGAAGACCTGAAGGACATGTAACGTGAGGTATAACATCGAATCCGAGTAGTTAAACCTCTCGTAGATAGTTAGTAACGGTTTAGATACGATTCATGCGCTCAAGTCCGTGTTACGAAGCTTTGATAATCGTTTTTCATATATTCCGCCTCCCCGGAAGTTCGTGGGGTGCGTGACATGGACTTACAGTGGTATCAGAGCCAACTAAACCATTACTAGCTTATTAGCAACTGATTAGAACTTCGATCGACGGAAAAACACGAAAACGAAACCCCGGAACCCTAATAGTTTCTGTAAATTTTAAACGTGTCGAAAAAAATATTTGATATGCCTTAAAATTCACAGCAGGAAAATATAAGAAATCTAGGAAAATATGATGTTCTAACTCGGCAAGATGGCCGTGGATCCTCGGCAAGATGGCCGCGGATCCGCGGCAAGATGGTGCTTTTGGCCGTGAATCCGCGGCGCAGTCAACTCCGAGTTGACTCGGATTTTCACAGAAATTCATATTTTTTGGTTTTTTGTTTTCCTGTATATTCTGTTTCTACCCAGGTTACTTCTGTGCTGATTTGCTTTTGGGGTAGACACGGATAAAGGTAGTCGATCGATGTTCTAAGTTATTTGCTAATTAGGTTTTTATTTGTAATGTTTAATGTGTTCGTAAATATCCCCAACTGCTAGTATGTCGGTTGGCAGGGGGTTGCACATTTCTGTAATGTTTACTGTTTGTGTATATGGACTTGATTGGAATGTTGTGATGATTAGCCGGGGTTTGAGATGTGTTTTATATTCATTCATTCAATGTAAATTGTAATATGATGTAATATTCTTTTGCGGGGCACATCCAGGTTGCGGTTGTAGCCACCGTTGTATTATTTCTTTTTACTGTTTTTGCTCCTAGGATAGACCCAAGGTAGGGTGCACAAACTACCGGGTATTTTGAAGTGTTTAGTGGCCTACTCACGTTGTTGAAGGAGACCGCTTCACTTCGGGTACTTGGCGGGTAGTTTGCCGTACCCGTAGGGGTCTAGGATGGGGTAATGGCTATTCATCACAACTGTGTAATCCGTCTTTTGTTGCAGGCTCAAAGCAAACGCAGATTGCTTGCATATCCAATAAAGTTCATCAGTGATCTGGAATGCTTATTATTGGGTCGGACGAATATGCAATATCTATATATGATAGCTATTAGACGTCACTTATGTTTTACACCCGCGCTAGCCTAGCCCCCGCTCTGTCGTTAGTTAAGTAACCTAACGGGTGATGACGGGACCCAGTGGAGAATGCGGATGGCATAAGAGGACGTGGTATTTTCGTTATTTTCTGCAATGATAGGATAAATGATGGGACGCATTATTATAATGCCAAGAAAATAAACCAAAGTTAAGTCGTTGGAACAAATTTAAAAGAAACCACTCGGTTATTTTAAAAGATCAGAATTTTTTAAATTGTGGAGCTTTAATCACTCCTTTTAAAAAGTATCAGGTTCCTTCGATTATATCAAGTTCACTACGTTCACGGTTTTTCCAAAACCAATCGTAGCCCTCCGTCATTTCATATAGATACCTAATAGTATTCAAGCTATGTTTGTTGGCCAAAGTCAAGGCACAGTGTTTGGTAGCTATTGAATATTCATATGCCGCATAGATAGATGCGTTGGTTTGGGACAGTCGTACTGCCTTGTTGGCCAAAGTCAAAGGTATGTACGAGTGGGTTCAAATTAACCTGGATAATGATGGGTAGAACTTAACATGTGACTTATGATTTGTTGGCCAAAGTCAAGGTCATAAGAGCATGGGGCAAAAATCCACATCGGGAGTTTCTAAAGAAACTAAAACTTGCTAGTGTTGCATACCATTTGGAGTTTGATGAAAGTTGGTAGGATTCCTTCAACATTATCATACGATGATATTTGGATCCCGATCCTACTGTGAGTATATATTACTTATCAGGAGATTCATCACTTAACGATCAATGCTATAAACCAAGTAGGTGTCGAGAAAGGTGTCAGCGGGGATATGCCCCCTGGGAAAAGAGGTTATTTAATTAAGGAACTTCGCGAAAGCGTTGGAAAACCTCCCTCGAAGTATCGACACTGGCCTGGCTGAACGGTTAAGCAAGTATTGTACGGTGAGAATAGTCCTGGCTAATTCTTCTTTTATGGTTTGAGGAAGGATTCGAGAAACAGTGGGAGCCATCCAGTTTAGATGAACTAAAAACCAATCTAAACTTGCAAAAGCATCATGCTAAAATGTTTTCTTCTCTTTCTCTCATTACAGCGACCTTGTGACCATGACTAGGTTACATCTAGATAACAAATTGACTGAATCTGACTTATATGACTGGCAAAGGTCTGTCCAGATGTCCATTGCTTATGACAAGCTGGACCACCATATTACTACTCAAGATCCCGCCGTCCCAGGTCCAGTTTCCACCGTCACGGATATGGATATCCGTCAGACAAGGGAAAAGGATAAAACGAAAGCCAAGTGCCTCGTGTTAGCTTCAGTTGATGGTGTATACCAGAAGCAGCACGAGAAGATGGACTTAGTTTCTA
Source organism: Agapanthus africanus (assembly GCA_030015575.1). Classification (NCBI taxonomy): domain Eukaryota; kingdom Viridiplantae; phylum Streptophyta; class Magnoliopsida; order Asparagales; family Amaryllidaceae; genus Agapanthus; species Agapanthus africanus. The sequence goes on along the minus strand of JASDDO010000016.1, from coordinate 38,079,319 downwards.
TCTTTCTCCATAACAAAGATTTATATGGAGAGCAATCTCATATCGCAAGATATGAGACCTCGACCGAATTAATTCAAGCGAGGTTGGCAGTCGGGTCATCTGTAGGGGACAACGTCCTTATAATGACTAGCTATATTGATGAGCTCAAGGACCTAGAGACCACGTTGGGAAACGGGTCAGATACTGACTTGATTCTACAGTCTCTACCTTCTACCCTGAAGGAAACCAGGGAAGTAGAAGGAAAGAGAAAGGCAATAGTTTCGGGACTGAATGTAGTAAAAGAGGGACGTTCCTATTGTTATGGGATTGGGTATTGGCAGAAAAATTGCAGGGCTTTGGAAGCCAGTAGCCAGGATACAAAGCATGTTGTGGCTTCGGCCTCAAGTGTGTTTGTAATTGAGAACTGTTTGTCAATTAACTCTACTTCCTGGGTACTAGATACCGGAGCAGGATCTCATATCTGTAATTCATTACATTCTTTGAGAAACCGTAGAGTTATAAAGGTAGGTGATTGGTCTCTCAGAGTTGCAAACGGAATGAGCGTGGACGCTGAATCCGTAGGAGAATATCGCCTAGGTTTGACAAGTGGGAAGATATTGATTCTACGTAACTGTCTGTATGTACCTAGTATGACTTGTAATATCATATCAGTGTCCTCACTTTCGAGAGAGGGATATGATTTTACATTCGTAAGCGATGTAGTTCACATCCACCTAAATCAAGTTCTGATTGGGTCCGGTACATTAGATAACGGCATATACGTATTAAGTCAAGCTCAGGTTTTCAATGTCCAGAACACACTTAAAAGAAAGTCTCCGGAATTAAAACAAGCTTTCTTATGGCATTGTAGACTAGGTCATATCAATGAGAGAAGGTTGACTAAGCTACATAGAGAAGGATATTTGGATCCGTTCGAATATCAATCTTATGCTATGTAACGTTTCGAAAATCGTTTCGGTGAAATTTCGGAAAATCGGTAAAATAAGGGGGTTTTCCGTAAAAAGTCAAAATGTAAATATCTTTAATATAAAATTAAATATACATATTCTAGCTATGTAATTGCTAGTATTTGGTGTTTGTTGAGCCCTGGTAAAATTTCTAAATTTCTGCAAATTTTTCCGAAATTAATTATTTTAATATTATTTTAAGCTGTTAAAAATACATTAATTTAGCGATAAATACAAATTTGAATAGGCTAATTACACCCTACAGAACCATGACAACTAGAATCTAGTTAGTAATATAAATTTTTAGCAATTTATTTCATGTTCTAATTGGTTATAATTAAGGGAAAACTAAAATTTAAATAATTTAACTAAAACTTGCAATTTAGTAACTTGAGGGGGGTCTTTTTGCATGAAATTTCTTTGTAACCTCTCACATTTCCTCACCCCTCCACCATGGCCGGCCCCACCACCATCAACAGCCCATATTTTCTTCCCTCTTGTTTGTCTTCATCGCATGTGAAGGAAATGGTTTAAAAAGGGTTTTATATATATTATTTTGAGGTAAGGGTATTATGGCAATATGAGAGGGCTTTGACTTGGAATTTTTTTTCACCATTCCCTCACACTTTCCCCATTCCCCTTGGCAGAAAATTCTAACAGCAGCAACCCCCATTTCTTCTTCTCTTTTCTTTTCAAAACTCCATCAAAAAAATCATCTAAAATGCTTCAAAAATCCCACAAAATCAAAATCTAACTCCTGTCCATTATTTCTTTGCCCAAGCTAGCATGGATCTTGGAGGAAATTTGGCATTTTGGTGGCTATGATCTTCATGTTGATCTCTTGATCATGAGGTATAAAGATTCATCCATATTTGTTAGTTATTAATTGAATGTTTAAATCAAGCTTAAATTGGTGTTTTAAAAAAACAAATAAAGGGGTTTGGAATTCAAGTTTGAAATTTCAAGTGGATGGTTTTGAAGGGAGATTAGGGTTTGGTTATTGGATTATGGTTGTGATGGGTAGATTAACATGTAATTGCTTGCTAAAATTAATCTAGTTGCTAGTTTGCATTTTTGTTAAATTAAATTTGTAATAATTATATAAATTGCAAACTAGTTTTTTTTAAATGTATATATTTTAGTGAGATAAAATAGTAGTGCATATTTGTATGACCCAATTATGTTAATTAGTGAGCATTATGGCCACTAAAATTTGTTAAAATGTTTTTATCGGTTAAAACATCAAGTTTTGAACAAAAAGGGTAATTGTGCTAACTAGATTTTGGTTTAAGGAAATTTAGCAAGATTAAAAATATAGTAAATATTTATGTGGCCTATTTAGGCTATTTAGTGAGTATTGTGAACTCTAGTTTGCTAAAACATCAAGACTTGTAGTAAAACGGTTAACGACCCCTCTTTACTAGACTTTTTGGAAATAAACCGATTTAATCAATTTATTGGTTTTGATGATTTCACCCTATTTCATATATATGTTTAGTGTTTGTGAATGTGCAAATGGGTGTGTTTGGGTTTTTCTCGATGGTTTGACGTTTGTACGCCGACGTCGAAGGTCTTTGGGTTGATCTGTGAAAGCAACCATAGGTTTTGACCTATGTGGGATTCGTGTGTCGTTTTGGTCATGAGTCGGATTTTAATGCGATACAGTGCGTTATGATATGTAGGTACCCCATGTGGACTTCGAGACGACAAACAAGCGCATGGCGACGTCGGCACCGGCGAGCGAGGACCTGGTGAGTAGATTTATATCTACGGGAAGAAGTCGGGTGGATGGCTAGCACCTCCGCAGTTCGTGGTGATGTATACGAATATGTATACACACATATATTGATTATTTATATATTGTTGAGTTTATTAATGATAAGGATAGATTTTAGGTGTGATTGGATAGGTTCAGTGTTGCGAGACCCTAGAGTAGAGGTTGCACCACATTTACACACACGCACCCATACTTGCATACATTCTTCTTTCATATGTGCTTATATAGGGTTATATTGTTATGTGTTCACATGGGTATGGGACTATGTGTTCACATACTGGATTTGAGGATAGTATTTGGGATTTGAGATGAGTCGATAAGATCTAATTGAGACCGCGAGAACGGTGATATGGCAGGATTCGTACTTGAGATACGTCCTGATATTATAGCGGATCTTGGGACGACGTTACATGTGAATAGTGTTATACATTGAATGGTTGACATGTGATCGTGATATGAGATAAGATATAGTAAGATATTTATAATAGGTCGCATTAGGCGATGTATACCTCTTTATGACGATACATGATGATGATATCGGTTTGTATGAGGCTGTAGATCAGCAGTCAGATCATGACTATATTGATGATATTAGTATCGTACTAGACGTAGATCAGTACCCAGATTATGATCTTGGATAAAGAGGATACCAGATGAATAATGTGATATTGACCCGTACCCAGATTTGGGATGCCAAACGAAGAGCTAGCTCCCGCTTGGGGATGCCCTTTTTGTTTGATTTCGTATACTATTCATGTTGTATCCCGTTTGGGAGCCAGCATTTTCAAAAGAGACTCTGCCGAAATTTTCAGGAAATATTTGATGTTTTTTAAAAACGCATAATTCGGCTTATGCTATTTAAAATACTTGATTTAAATTGGTTTTCCTTCACTCAACTACTTTTCTTGGTTTGGTTTTCTGGGTTTTCGGCTTACTTAGATTACGTACGCCTCGAGACTTTTCGTAGTTTAAGTGCCGGTCATGTTCCGTACTTTCAGGACGTGACAAAGTTGGTATCAGAGCGTTAGGTTTACCTTCGAAGAGTAGGATGACCCTTGGTTGATGGAGTAGGTGACTAAAGTAGAGTGACGTACCCTGGGTATGTTCCGCGGCATACTTACGATAGGCTACTCCACTTAAGAAGCCTTAGGATGTACATTTCTTTGTTCGGTATTATATTCTTTCCTATGATCTAGCCTCATCGGTACCAGTTATGGTTTGCTGCTATGATCACGGGCAGGGAGAGCTACGGCTAGAGTTGCGGCCAGCACGAGCTCGTCACGAACGAGGACTGACCAGGGCGTAATTCCGGCGACACACGATTGCAGAGATGTGTCTTTTTATTGTATTTTCGCGCTACGAGCGTGGGATGGATCGCTGTATGAGGTTACTCAGATATGCTGATCGGCACCAGAGGATTGGGCCACCGACAGAGGTCAGCCAGATTTTGATGACCGTTGATGTATGGATTATTCATGATGATTGAGGCACTGTTCAGCGTGCAGGCGAGTGAGCCAGTTGTTGCTGTGAGCGACGAGATATCGCCCAGATGTTAGAGCTATTGCAGTACGAGTTCTACTAAGAGATGAGAGAAGGTCGCTAGTCACCAAGGATGAATGACTAGGACATGTGGTTCGTTCGCTACCCCGATGCGAGGTCATCAGATAGATTGATTCCAGCTAGAGACGACTTCACGCGGATACGTTGAGAGTCGATAGAGACGATCGAATGTCAAAAACCTATTATTCCAAATTTAAAGTATTCGGAAGAGCATGCAGGCAATTCTATGGACCCTCTAGAAGAATGAAACCCTAACTCGACTTAATGACCGTGTGAAAACCTTTGAACCTTAGGGTTTGCGGCAGTTCCGCGACGCCATTAGTGAAGCTTGGATTTGCCCTTCTACGGCTGGACCATCGATGCTGTGGTATATACTCGATACTGTTAAATTGTACCCAAGATGTTGAGCTCTTGGGGGATTATGTGGTTTTGACGAATCGATCGGATGGTTCGACTTCATTCGGATGCTTGGTGGTGAAATGCATTTCTTGGGAGACTCCAGTTACGAGGATAGCCGTTGGAGCTCAGTCCATGCAGCCACGACGAGGCGAGTCCAAAGCAGTCGACATTAGAGAAAAGTGGAGTAAGAGGTTCATACGAGATCTTGATGAGGTGACGTTCCACTCCGCCGACATCAAAGATGTGATACGCAAGCAGGAGCGTTGACTATGGATATATATATATATATATTCCAAGAGGAGTCGTGATGAGTATGCAGCCGTTCTGGAACAAGAAATAGATATAGTAAAAGGATGATGACTTCTGGGCAGCTCGGCAGAAACGAGACTTGGGAGAGACCTCGACAGGACCTTTCTGGAATAATTTACGAGAAGACTTGGACCCAGGAGGGGTCATGTTACACACACCAGCAGGCCAGAGTTCAGGATCGTCGACGAGACATGCTATGAGTGACCACGATAGTTGGCCAGAGACTCTTAGAGGATGTGCTTGAGCGGGACTATTCCGCCATACTTGATTTCGGTATTTTGGGTGATCTATTCGCATGACTAATTTTGATGATTGAGTTTCATGATATTTGTTTTCATGCACCATGGTTGCACCTACTGAGTATTTACGATTTTTTTGCACAGTTGTTGCACTTGATATCGTTTTCGTGCCTTGGTTTCACATGTTTATGATTATATGGGTTTCATACAGTGAGTTGATTTTGTGCATATGTACACACACGCTTTGGTTTTTGCACTCGGTATAGTTCACATATGCTTGTAGTGCAGTGATACGCATTTTGTGCAATTAGATGCACTGGACTTCGATTTCAATTGTGATATTCGATATTGTTTTGTGCACCTTGTGCACCTGATTGGATTTTACGCATGTTCAGCGCTTGATATTGGATTTCATGATTTCGTGCATGATGGATGCACCGGATTTGGATTTTCGCGCATGTTGAGCGCATGTTTTGAGATGCGATTTTAGTGCACACCAGATGCACTAAATCGAGATTTTTCGTGCATGTCAGATGCACCTGATTTTGCTGTCAGGCACACACGTTGCCTATGACAGATGTTTCGTGCACACCCGTTGCACCTTGATGTTGTTTTGTGCGCATGTATGGCACATCCATGGATTTTGATTTCCGTGCGCACCAGGCGCACGTAGTATTTATATGCATATTTTGGGATTGATTTCTTATGGGGCAGTACGTTTTTATGATATTGGCTATGTGTTTTTGTACGGAGCAGGACTAGTCAGAGGACAGTACCTGAATATATTTTGCATGCATTGATAGATTTCAAGGGATTTCCAAAAAGCGAACTATAGTCTCAGTATTTACCTACATGTCTGATATGACACGAAACGTTTAAAACAAGGAAACCCTTCTAAATTATTTTCAAAAACGGCGGAACGTGCACATTAAACAAAAGGTATATATGTATATGGTTATTTTCTTATGATAGACGTCCGCCACTGTACGGTGTTATGCGCATTGCACATTGACTTTAGTAGATTTGGCATGCATTACCTTCAGATATTTGCATATATAGATTTGATATTTACATATATAGTTTCGAGTTATATCATATTGGTTTTGCTTTGGATTTGGCATTGATGTGTTCCCCATGACTCCGATGATTGCGGGATGCTTGACGGAGTTTTGATTTTGAGTTATGTGCTCATTTTTCATGCGCATGCATTGCGCTACGATTTGTTTTATGTATTTATGATTTCGGAGACCCGACGACTTGATGGTTTTGCTGAAATGTTTTAGTATTTGAGAGGAGTTTTAAATTAAATTCAGGGACCGAATTTCTTTAAGGGGGGAAGATTGTAACGTTTTAAAAATCGTTTCGGTGAAATTTTGGAAAATCGGTAAAATAAGGGGGTTTTCCGTAAAAAGTCAAAATGTAAATATCTTTAATATAAAATTAAATATATATATTCTAGCTGTGTAATTGCTAGTATTTGGTGTTTGTTGAGCCCCTAGTAAAATTTCTAAATTTCTGAAAATTTTTCCGAAATTAATTATTTTAATATTATTTTAAGCTGTTAAAAATACATTAATTTAGCGATAAATACAAATTTGAATAGGCTAATTACACCCCATAGAACCATGATAACTAGAATCTAGTTAGTAATATAAATTTTTAGCAATTTATTTCAAGTTCTAATTGGTTATAATTAAGGGAAAACTAAAATTTAAATAATTTAACTAAAACTTGCAATTTGGTAACTTGAGGGGGGTCTTTTGCATGAAATTTCTTTGTAACCTCTCACATTTCCTCACCCCTCCACCATGGCCGGCCCCACCACCATCAACAGCCCATATTTTCTTCCCTCTTGTTTGTCTTCTCTCATGTGAAGGAAATGGTTTAAAAAGGGTTTTATATATATTATTTTGATGTAAGGGTATTATGGCAATATGAGAGGGCTTTGACTTGGAATTTTTTTTCACCATTCCCTCACACTTTTTCCCATTCCCCTTGGCTGAAAATTCCAACAGTAGCAGACCCCATTTCTTCTTCTCTTTTCTTTTCAAAACTCCATCAAAAAAAATCATCCAAAATGCTTCAAAAATCCCACAAAATCAAAATCTAACTCCTACCCATTATTTCTTTACCCAAGCTAGCATGGATCATGGAGGAAATTTGGCATTTTGGAGGCTATGATCTTCATGTTGATCTCTTGATCATGAGGTATAAAGATTCATCCATATTTGTTAGTTGTTAATTGAATGTTTAAATCAAGCTTAAATTGGTGTTCTAAAAAACAAATAAAGGGGTTTGGAATTCATGTTTGAAATTTCAAGTGGATGGTTTTGAATGGAGATTAGGGTTTGGTTATTGGATTATGGTTGTGATGGGTAGATTAACATGTAATTGCTTGCTAAAATTAATCTAGTTGCTAGTTTGCATTTTTGTTAAATTAAATTTGTAATAATTATATAAATTGCAAACTAGTTTTTTTTAAATGTATATATTTTAGTGAGATAAAATAGTAGTGTATATTTGTATGACCCAATTATGTTAATTAGTGAGCATTATGGCCACTAAAATTTGTTAAAATGTTTTTATCGGTTAAAACATCAAGTTTTGAACAAAAAAGGTAATTGTGCTAACTAGATTTTGGTTTAAAGAAATTTAGCAAGATTAAAAATATAGTAAATATTTATGTGACCTATTTAGGCTATTTAGTGAGTATTGTGAACTCTAGTTTGCTAAAACATCAAGACTTGTAGTAAAAAGGTTAACGACCCCCCTTTACTAGACTTTTTGGAAATAAACCGATTTAATCAATTTATTGGTTTTGATGATTTCACCCTATTTCATATATATGTTTAGTGTTTGTGAATGTGCAAATGGGTGTGTTTGGGTTTTTCTCGATGGTTTGACATTTGTACGCAGACGTCGAGGGTCTTTGGGTTGATCTGTGAAAGCAACCATAGGTTTTGACCTATGTGGGATTCGTGTGTCGTTTTGGTCATGAGTCGGATTTTAATGCGATACGGTGCGTTATGATATGTAGGTACCCCATGTGGACTTCGAGACGACAAACAAGCGCGTGGCGACGTCGGCACCGGCGAGCGAGGACCTGGTGAGTTGATTTATATCTACGGGAAGAAGTCGGGTGGATGGCGTATAGCACCCCCGCAGTTCGTGGTTATGTATACGAATACGTATACACACATATATTGATTATTTATATATTGTTGAGTTTATTGATGATAAGGATAGATTTTAGGTGTGATTGGATAGGTTTAGTATTGCGAGACCCTAGAGTAGAGGTTGCACCACATTTACACACACACACACCTATACTTGCATACATTCTTCTTTCATATGTGCTTATATGGGGTTATATTGTTATGTGTTCACATGGGTATGGGACTATGTGTTCACATACTGGATTTGAGGATAGTATTTAGGATTTGAGATGAGTCGATAAGATCTAATTGAGACCGCGAGAACGGTGATATAGCAGGATTCGTACTTGAGATACGTCCTGATATTATAGCGGATCTTGGGACGACGTTACATATGAATAGTGTTATACATTGAATGGTTGACATGTGATCGTGATATGAGATAAGATATAGTAAGATATTTATAATAGGTCGCATTAGGCGATGTATACCTCTTTATGACGATACATGATGATGATATCGGTTTGTATGAGGCTGTAGATCAGCAGTCAGATCATGACTATATTGATGATATTAGTATCGTACTAGACGTAGATCAGTACCCAGATTATGATCTTGGATAAAGAGGATACCAGATGTATAATGTGATATTGACCCGTACCCAGATTTAGGATGCCGTACGACGGATTTACGTATGAGCTATATATTGATGTTTGATCCGTACTCTTGACTTGGGAATATTTGATTATAGATATGGTATCGGATGTGATATTATCGAGGCGGGATCACCGACTAATATATATATATATATATATATATATATATATATATATATGTATGTATGTAAGTATGTATGTATGTATGTATGTATGTATGTATCGACTCAGGTTAGGCGGTTTCCTTACCTTTAGTTTAGCTTGACAGCTTAGCCCTATAGTTTAGTGTAGTTGTTAGCCCATATTAATTGTCGTTGTGTCTAGTATTCAGCTCCCGCTCATTATTGTTGTTCGCTCCGCCTCGCCTGCTTACATTATGATTCATATTCTATTGTTGATATCATGCTGTTAGGACACTAGCACCATTACCGATGACGCGTATGTACCACGTACACTTACTTGCCGGCTCACACACATCTTCATCGGTAATTGCCATGTCACGAACACTTTAAAAATACTATTTCATTTGACATAGGTTGTTAGCTAATAGTTTAGACATGATATTAGTGTACTTGCCTTATATGCTAGTTTAGACATTGTAGTTATTACTTGCTACTTCATGCATGTTATTATTCATTGATATGCCGCATTCATGGATTTTTATGTCTATATTCACTGTTTACATGCTATTGAGGATTTGGATTCGGATTTTCATGAGATTTCCTAGATTTAGGGGAAAACCGCAAAAACACTTATAAAATTCTTTCTTTCTTTTTAAAGAATAGTGCGGTTTTCCCATGATGTATGAGTCGTCCACCATGAGTTTGCTGATGGATTTCGAGACCCGATTCGAGGAGCTGGATGAACCGTTTCGGGTACATGGTGGACCCGGTAAGGTATTCCGGGGCAAGAAGGTCGTGTTGCTGACGTTGAACCTGGCAGGGGAGCACTACCTACCGGTGATATTAGCCGACGCGTCGGATATCCGGAGGATACCGTCGTAGTCTTGAGATTGAAGGTAGGGGCCGGTCTGGACTGACGGCGCCCTAGATAGTGAGATTGAGACATACAGAGATATTTGAGATATTGAGGTACAGAGATTGCGACACAGAGATATCGAGATATTTGGATATTTGTTTTGTGTCGATGCTAGGCACTGTTTATGTCGATTTCATTTATGATACCTCGTTTTTAAAAAGATACAGAAATCTCACTAATTTATGAAAGCAGTTTTCTTCAGTACATGCATTCTGTTTCATGCATTCATACATTATCCATATGATATATTGCTACCTGAGGCACTGACACGGGCATATGGGATTACACTCGGGTTAGATATTTACCCTAGCCATTGTTATAGGCTGCATGTTATATATTTGAGGATATATTACGATCTTATGACCTAGGATTGCGTTGTTCATGCGATTTTTGTTCGTAGATGTTTTTTCTATTCAGGAGTTGGCAACTCACCCCCGTTGTGCCACAATTCTTGCAGGTCTTGCCGTACAGGTTTCATTACGGCTTTGATGGCACTGCTTCCTTCGGGTGATTTTGCTAGTAGGTGGGTTTATTGGTGTCGTACCCATCATTATACTTTGTATAATATTATTTAGTTGTATCTAGTAAATTCCATCAACCAAACATGTATTTATTTCAGAGATAGAGACCAGTGATGTTTATTCTTTCGACCTTAGAGTCGTGCGTTGTATTTCTATGGATTTCTTGCTGTTTGAGTTTCCTTTTGAGTTTTGATCCTCGTCCTTGGCGTTGTATATTATATTGCTTGTGTGGTTGTGACCGTCGATTGACGAAGAGCTAGCTCCCGCTTGGGGATGCCTTTTTTGTTTGATTTCGTATACTATTCATGTTGTATCCCGTTTGGGAGCCAGCATTTTCGAAGGAGACTCTAACGAAATTTTCAGAAAATATTTGATGTTTTTTAAAAACGCATAATTCGGCTTATGCTATTTAAAATACTTGATTTAAATTGGTTTTCCTTCACTCTACTAATTTTCTTGGTTTGGTTTTCTGGGTTTTCGGCTTACTTAGATTACGTACGCCTCAACACGTTTTGTAGTTTAAGTGCCGGTCATGTTCCGTACTTTCAGGACGTGACATGCTACTTGTGAATCTTGTCTCATGGGAAAGATGACAAAGACTCCGTTTACTGGACACAGAGTAAGAGCGAGCGATCTCTTGGGACTCGTACACAGTGACGTGTGCAGTCCAATGTCTACACATGCGCGAGGTGGTTATTCCTACTTCATTACTTTTACGGATGATTTCTCTAGGTATAGATATGTCTTCTTAATGAAGAATAAATCCGAAGCTTCTGAGAAATTCCAAGAATATAAGAATGTAGTGGAAAAACAAACAGGCAAGAGTATAAAGACACTGAGATCTGATCGAGGTGGTGAATACTTGAGTGTCGAGTTCCTGGTTTACCTAAAAGAGAATGAAATTCTCTCTCACCTTACTCCTCCATACACCCCACAACATAACGGTGTATCGGAGAGACGGAACCGAACCCTATTGGATATGGTTCGTTCCATGATGAGTAACGCTGAGTTGCCGCGATCATTCTGGGGATATGCACTAGAATCAGCTGCATACCTTTTAAACCGAGTTCCAACTAAGACTGTGCCTACCACACCATATCAGATATGGAGTGGGAAGAAACCCTATCTTAAGCACATTAAGACATGGGGATGTCCAGCTTTTGTAAAGAAGCAGCATGCGGACAAGCTCGAGGCACGCTCAGTAAAGTGCAAGTTTGTGGGATATCCAAAGAACTCCAAGGGATATTATTTTATTACGCAGAGGAACAAAAGGTTTTTGTTTCTCGTCATGCCTGCTTCTTGGAAACTGAATTTTTAGAAAATCAGATAAGTGGGAGCGCAATAGAACTGGAAGAAATTCCAGAACCACAAACTACTACTGAAAGTTTGGTAGAATCAGTAGTTCAAGAAGAACAGGACATACCAGCGCCTATCCGCAGAAGTAGTAGGCAGTCTCATCCGCCTGAGAGATACTACGGTTTTCTCATAGATGGGGATAGAGAGGATTGCGTCATTGATGATGATGACCCTACTAGCTTCCAGCAAGCCATTCAGAGCGGCGACTCGGTGAAATGGCTGGATGCAATGCGGACCGAAATGGAGTCCATGTACACTAACAAAGTATGGACTTTGGACATTGCTCCAGATGGGGTAAAACCCGTAGGATGCAAATGGATTTTCAAAAAGAAGATTGGTGTAGATAGACAGGTTGAAACCTATAAGGCTAGACTTGTTGCAAAAGGTTTCCGTCAAAGACCTGGTTTGGACTATGACGAAACCTTTTCTCCAGTGGCTATGCTCAAATCCATTCGGGTCCTTCTTGTTATTGCTGCCTTCCACGATTATGAGATCTGGCAGATGGACGTAAAGACGGTCTTTCTAAATGGTAATTTAGAAGAGTGCGTCTATATGGATCAACCAGAGGGATTCATTCAGAGTGGGAGCAGCGGTAAAGTATGCAAGTTGCTTAAGTCCATTTATGGACTAAAGCAAGCATCGTGGAGTTGGAACATCTGTTTTGATGATGCTGTCAAAGAATTCGACTTTATCAAAAATCTAGATGAACCATGGATATACAGTAAGATTGTAGGGAGAGCTGTAGTATTCCTCGTCTTGTACGTGGATGACATTCTCCTAATAGGAAATGATATTCCTATGTTACAGTCAGTCAAAAGATTCTTATTATAGAAATTCTCCATGAAAGACCTGGATGATGCTACCTATATTCTGGGGATCCGGATATATCGTGATAGATCAAAGAGGATGTTGGGACTTTCGCAGTCCAGGTACATAGACACCATATTGAAGAGATTCAGTATGGATGATTCTAAGCACGGTAACCTACCGGCTTGTCACGGAATCACCCTCTCCAAAGAGATGTCTCCCAAGACTGATTTGGAAAGGAATCGCATGTCAATTATACCCTACGCTTCTGCGGTAGGCTCTATAATGTATGCGATGTTATGTACCAGACCAGATGTAGCATACGCATTGAGCGTTGTAAGACGGTATCAGGCAAACCCAGGAGAGAAACACTGGATAGCAGTAAAGAACATTCTCAAGTACCTGAGGAGGACTAAGGAGATGTTCTTAGTGTATGGCGGAAAAGACCTCCAGATCGAGGCCTTTGCCGACTCCGGCTTCCAGAGTGACAAGGATGACTCTAAATCCATGTCGGGTTATGTATTTACCCTCAATGGAGGGGCGGTCAGTTGGAAGAGTTCCAAGCAGGAGACCGTTGCCGACTCAACGATGGAAGCAGAGTACATAGCTACTTGCGATGCCGCAAAAGAAGCTGTCTGGATGAAGAAGTTCCTCACAGAACTTCAGGTGGTTCCTACCAGTGTTGGTCCAATACCTCTGTATTGTGACAACAACGGCGTTATAGCTTTAGCGAAGGAACCCAGGTCCCATCAGAAGTCCAGACATATCTTAAGGCGGTATCACCTGATCAGGGAGATCGCAGATCGCCGGGAGATCGAGATAAAGAGAGTAGAGATGAAGAATAACATTGCTGATCCATTCACAAAAGCCATTCCTCAGACGCAGTTCGAGAGGCTATTCGAGATCATAGGTCTACGATATGCCAGCTCATGGCCCTAGTGCAAGTGGGAGATTGTTAGTGTATATGCCCTAGAGCCATTATTGTATCATACTAGCTTGTATATTACTTAATGGAAGCTTGGGATATTCACAGTTGTATTGACAGTCTTGCTAAAAATGGTAGTATGCTACTTGGTTTGTGTCTACTTTAATAAGTGCATATGTTTCTTGTAACGTATCAATTATACATATTAGTAGAGCCCATAGGATCTTTGCTTGATTACCAGCGTTGTGATGGCAGTCACACTAGTGAGGGCTGGGTAGTCTATAAGCAACATCCTATACAGGTCCCTGGTCGTTGGATTATCGAGACAGGGCATCGATACTCCGGAGTAGACTAGTGTGTACGCTTCTCATCCCAGTTGGGGAGATGATCTGTCCCACAGCCATCAGTACGTCGTACTGGAGATAGTATACAGGTGCTCGTTAGGTTACGGGTACATCGGACAGGACTCGCAGGGAAACTGTTTGTTGGTATTATACCCGTCGTCAGTTAACAGTTCCCAGGTGACATGAGTACAGCATAGTCCGCAGACTTGACACTGCTACTTCGCCTCGAGTGTGTCCCACTGTTCTTAGATTGCTGCCCTACCACGGCTCAAAGGAGTCGTGCAAACAGGTAGCAGTTGGGTGCAGTCCCGAGCACTTGGAGGCAGTAGTGGTTAGATAGGATTCGTCTCTCCCGGTATTGGGAGTTGATATCGCGCTGTGTCAGAGAGCCATTACGCAAAGTCCCTGGCCAGGGCAAGCGAGATTTACTGGTAGTTTCCAGTATTTTCTCAAGGTGTAATGGGCTACGCTCCGACACGACTTATACCGCTATTAGGGGACTGACGCTTGCCGCCCCCTAGGCTCGATATGCGATAGTCTTAGACGAACAGACCAGACTGTACAGAGATTGTCACATCAGGCTCAGTAGGAGTTCGGATGGGTTTCCTCATCGACCTTCTTATCGACATCTACCTGGGGACCGTTACGTACAGCTAGTGCCGCTTGCGGTCTGTGGTTAAACCCATTGCCAGCATAGTGTCGAGTCTTTAGAATCCCACACAGAGAGTTTCCCTGCTCCAGGCGAAACGATATAGAGGTCGTATGGTTTTACGACAAGGGTTCGGACGCATACGTGTTTAAACGCACGCGCGACGTTCGGACAGTTTTTACTAGCCGGCTTTGGTTTAAGCCAGATTCTAGTATCGGGTTATTGGATTTATACAGTCTAAAGTTTTTCCGTGTTTTCACGGATTGGAGGGGCGTTCTCGTAATTTTCCGGGAAGCTTCTAGAAGCATGGTGAGTTGGAGGCTAAGGTGGCATTTGCATTAATTGGATTAGTGAGTCATGTATTGATTCATACATTGAGTTAATGATTCATTTAATGATTTATATGACTCATATGATGAATCACTTAGTGCATTAATGAAACATGATGATAAATCAATATTTATTATTTACTTAATAATATCATATGTTTCATATATACACAAATGATTTCATTCATCTAAAAGGATTCACCTTCTCTCTCCTCAAGCTCTCTCTCTCTTCAAACCCTAACCCTAACCTCTCATGAGTTGAGATCAAGGGTTAGCTAGACTAATACATCCATAACCTCACTCTATATCCCCTAGGTAGCTTAGATTAGCACTTTGAGTAACCTAGTTATCTCAAGTTAGAGATCAAGCTTGGCATAGGAGCTCTCGGGTGGATCATCTTTGACTCGAGGAGGCCGTTGAGGTGCCGATATTCCAAGGAGCGTACGAGGAGTGGAGGAGAGCGATGAAGACCCGAAGGACATGTAACGTGAGGTATAACTTCAAATCCGAGTAGTTAAACCTCTCGTAGATAGTTAGTAACGGTTTAGATACGATTCATGCGCTCAAGTTCGTGTTACGAAGCTTTGATAATCGTTTTTCATATATTCCGCCTCCCCGCAAGTTCGTGGGGTGCGTGACATGGACTTGCACCCGAGCCCCTAATTCCCACTCTTGGCCGCAATTTTAATCCCCCTGGCCGCAAATTGCGGCCTGACCATAGAGTTAGGGTCCGGTTCTTGTTCCATGGTTCAATCATCTAATATATAGACCTACCCTATATGCAAAATGTCCTAATTTCACCTGAGTCAAAATCTGGGAGTGTTTTTCAAAGTTGCTGATTTCGTTTTGCGGCTCTTGAAAACTTGGATTTGGTATTTGTGTTTTGACACGGTCGTTGGACGTTCGTACGTCAACGCCGGGGGTTATTTGGTTGTTCTTCCATGGGTGAGCCATAGGTTCTACCCTATGTGCACTTCGCGTGCCATATCGGTTTTCGGATTTGATTTTGATTATTTTACGATATGCATTGAATTGTAGGTACCTTCGCGTGGACTTCCGAGATGACGAAGAAGAACAAGACGTTCATCGACTTCGGCTAGAGCAAGGATAACAGGTGTGTAGATGTATATCTACGGGGGAAGTCCGGTGGATGGTGTATAGCACCCCCGCAACCATAATACTAGGAGCCCAGAGATGTAGCATATATATAGAAACATACGCTTATGTACATACGGATATAACCATGAGGACATGATAAAACGAGATGGCATGAGTCGATATGTTTGATATGAGGATGCGAGGCGATATATATACATATATACATATGCTAAGATATGATATGAGATGAAATATATATATATGAGAATATGAGATAATATGAGCTACGTGACCATAGATATGTACCTTGATTAATGATACCGTACGATGGATTATACCGTACGCGATATAATGTACAGGACGATAGGTCCTTACATTGATTGATGATACCGTACGATGGATTATACCATACGTGATATAATGTACAGGACTATAGATCCTTACTTTGATTGATGATACCGTACGATGGATTATACCGTACGTGATATAATGTACAGGATGATAGATCCTTATTTTAATTGATGATACCGTACGATGGATTATACCGTACGTGATATGCTATACCGGATGATTGATCCGCACTCTTGACTCGAGGATGACATACGACGGATTATACCACATCTGATGCTATGAGACTGGATCGCTGACTTATGGATTATCTCGATTTGGAAAATCATTGCTTTCTAATCACTTGGTAGATAATAGATTACATTTGAAACATACTTAATTTTCATACCAACGAATCGTTAGGCACTTTAAATAACAATCTCAAGGGACGCTATGGATTTCCAAATGGTATCTCTTTTTCAAAACACCGTATCCCCAGTTTCAAAAACTACGATTCGTATTATTCAAACTATAACCGTATGGTTCATGTGTAGTCACGTATTTTATACCGTTCATATTTACGCTGTATTATTTCCTCGCGACATACGTACTACGTTCGCGGCACTTATCTTTATATGACTTCGTCTGCTATGACACATGCACTATTACCGATGATGCGTATGTTGCACGTACACAGATTTGCCGACTCACACACTCATCATTCGGTAATTGCCATGCCACTTACATATTAGAACTGCTATATCGCCGTATTGTTCTTAAACTGTAGAACTATAGTCGTTGTTCAGTACTTATTACTGCACATGCTAGTTTAGATATTGCACTTCCTTACCTGGTTACACGGCTTGCTTACATGTGTTCCCGCCAAATTTTTGGGCTAAAAGCTACTTATTCCCTTATAAAAAAGGGGGGAGTCCTCAAAATTTGGCCTCACGTGTTAAACACGTGGGTGCTCATATGCAAAACATATGAGCGCTGAAAACAAACAACTAATGGCCAAACATGCCTTACGTGTAAAACACATGAGCGCTCATATGCAAAGCATATGAGTGCTGAAAATAAAATAACTAATGGCCAAACAGGCCTCACGTGCTAAACGCGTGAGCGCTCATATGTAAAGCATATGGTCACTGAAAATAAACTAAATAAAACAACAAATGACCAAACAGGCCTCACGTGTAAAACACGTGAGCGCTCATATGCAAAGCATATGAGCGCTGAATATAAATAACTATTGGCCAAACAGGCCTCACGTGCTAGACACGTGAGCGCTCATATGTAAAGCATATGGGCACTGAAAATAAAATAAATAAAACAACTAATGGCCAAACAGGCCTCACGTGTAAAACACGTGAGCGCTCATGTACAAAGCATATGAGCGCTGAACATAAACAGGCTAAAACCCACAGCAGGGTCACTTGTTAAACATGTGAGTTCTCTTGCCTCTCACATGCAAAGCATGTGAGCGCCCCAATTTAAAATGTTCCCATTAAATTCTATGTGATAAAATTAAATCTTATTTGGGAAATATTTTCTCTGATTTTTCTAATATGGAAAGATCTTTTTCTAACAGAGAATTCTGGATTTAAAATCCGATGGTGATAAAATATCACCAATTAAATCATCTGATAAAATTAAATTCTATTTGAGAAATATTTTCCTGATCTTCCTCAAACTAGAAAGATCTTCTCTGTTAAACATAGAACCTTTGGATCAAAGATCCAATGGTGATCATCTGGTAGAATAAAATTATATCATAGGAAAATATTTTCTTAATCTTGTTAAACTAACAAGATATTCATAATCTTGTTAAACAAACAAGAAATCTTCTCTGTTACATAAAGAGCCTTTGGATTAAAAATCCAACGGTGAATAAAATTCATCGATTGATCTAAAAGATCATGGAATCAATCATGATCTCTCAATGAGAGATTTTCTTAACAAATTGATTCTTTTTCTTCTCATATAAATAGGAGCAAGGAGAGGGGGAAAGAGACAGAGAGAGGGGGGGAAGAAAAATACAGAGAGAATTTAATTCTCTAAAAAGAAGAGACCACCCCATAAGCTTTCCAAAAAACTCTCACAAAAACAAAAGAGAATTTAATTCTCAAACAAAGGGTTTAACCCTTCAAAAAAAAGTGAACTTAGTTCTTCCTCTGGTTGAGATCTGCAGAAGCAGATCTCCCCACAAGTTGAGAATTTAATTCTTATCGGGGAGATTCTGTTATGCAGATTCAAAACTCAGGAGAAAGAACTAAGTTCAAAGAATTTAATTCTTACAAAAGTATATAGGAATTTAATTTCTCTGATAACACTAGGGTTTAAACCTGTGAAAAGAATTTAGTTCTTATAAAACAAGAGACTTGAAATTCTCATGCACATAGAGGCAAAGACTGGTGATTCATTAGTGTTCAACACTATAACGAAACCTCACGTGTTTCCCCACGTGAGCGCCTCTGATGAACAAAAAAGAATGGCTGAGACCTAGTCACGTGTTTCACACGCGAGCATTTAAAAAGAACAAGAAGTGCATCCTAAGACAGTCACGTGTTTTCCACGCGACCCCCAATCAAATGCTTAGCACTTATATGAAAAAAGGAATACACCCAAAAACAGCGCTCACATTTTGAAGGCACCTCACGTGTTCGCACGTGAGCACCACAGGGTCTAAGTGCTTAGCACTTATAAAAGAAAGAGAAATAAAATCCGGAGAACAGTTCCCATTTCGGGCGACTCACGTGCTCACATGTGAGCCAAATGCTTAGCACTTATAAAAGAAGAGGGAAGTAAAACCCAAAAGGGCAGCACCCAACTTTGGGGCACCTCACGTGCTCATACGTGAGTGCCACAAGAATTAAGTATTTAACACTTATATATAAACGGGGACTTGAACCCAATGAACAGCGCCAGCTTTAAGGTGCCTCACGTGCCACACGTGAGGACCACAAGAATTCAGTGCTTAACACTGCTTTAGAACCTCACGTGGGAATACGTGAGTGCAGAACGTATACTAGTGCTTAACACTTTGGGAAGTCAACTCCAGCCTCAAGTTGGCTAAGTCTTCTTGAGATTAAAACATCTTTGATCTTCAATCAATCGAGCTCCCCATGCTCATGTCTTCCTGAACCGATCCTAGTCCCAAACACGACTAATGATCTTCCGACGGATATCCATCCCGTATCTTCCCTCAATCTGGAAATTGGTTCAAGGGTACATCTTTCCACACCTCTGATACATGTAGTTGTAATTCTTCAACGTCTTCAAAGAGGTGGAGAGTCCCGATAACCAACAACTCTTTGGTGCACTCCCAAACCGATGAGCACATCCCAATATGGACCGCAACGTCCTTAAACTACAACGGACTGCAACGTCCTTAAACTACAACGGACCGCAACGTCATTAAACTAGTTACGTACCAAAACGTCCTTAAACTAACAACGGACCGAAACGTCCTAAAACTAAAGCAATAGAGCCCAAATGCTCTTTTGTTGGGTCTGAATGATCCCAAAATCCTGTTGAGTAGATCTTAGTCTCAAATTAGACTAACGTATTCTCAACAAACATTAAAGTTGATCTTAATCTCAAACGAGATTAACGATCCTTAAATCAACCCAAACACAAATCTAAGAATATACGGATTTGGACTAATCCACGCCCTACGGGCAACAAAATAAATTAGTCTCCGTATACAATCCACGGGCAACCAAAAATAAAACAAACACACACGACACGAAATGAACTTCTGAAGTAGGAGAAAGTGGTTACCGTGATGCAGTAACGTAATTAACTGCAGGGGCTTGCGCCTGCAGAGAAGTGCGTCCCCATAATCAAAAAACCCCTCGCAAACGAGGGGGAATCTGATGAAGTCTGCTACAACGGCCGTATCCGTCTAAACCTTCGATACACGGTGCCATAAATCAACTTGGCACCTTCGGAGAGGTGGACGGATAAACCCAAATAGCATCTGCCCCCAAATTCAGGCAAGACGACCTACGCGGTTTCGTCTCCGTTTTCGGCGGTAAACAACATGAAAACACTTGCAATACTTTACAGTACTGTTATGTACTTGCATTTATTGTACCTTTATGGTTGCATGCATATGAGATTCTGTTTTCATGAGATCTCTGGATTTGTGAACCGCAGATATACTTTAAAAGTCTTATGATTGTTGTAAAAACACGGTTTCTCTTGATATGATTTATGGCGTCCATCATGAGTTTTCTCAGCTCTGAGCTATATGTATACTCGTTTGAGGAGAGAGGAGGCACCATCTGTGGGTATATGGTAGACCCAGTATGGTACCCCGGGACAAGAAGATTGTATAGAGAGACGATGAGCCCGGCAGGGGAGCACTACTGACCGGTGATAGTTTGGGCTCGACGAATATCCGGAGGATACCGACCGGAGTCATGTGATCAGATTGATATAAGGGTCGATCCGATGAGACGGCGCCAGAGATATGAGGATTTACGTATCGAT
Organism: Agapanthus africanus; assembly: GCA_030015575.1. Classification (NCBI taxonomy): domain Eukaryota; kingdom Viridiplantae; phylum Streptophyta; class Magnoliopsida; order Asparagales; family Amaryllidaceae; genus Agapanthus; species Agapanthus africanus. The sequence continues at coordinate 38,058,386 of JASDDO010000016.1, read as the reverse complement.
GCTGGATACGGGTTTTTATGATATCTTTGAGTGTCGATGTTGTACACTCAGCTTTTATGATGATTTGATGTGTCGTTGATGGATACATGTTGGATGATACACATGTATACATGCATATGATTCAGATGATTTGATATTATATACTGTTACTGGCACGACCTTGTTATCGTTACACATATGTATACACGATCACTCTAGATACCACAGTATTACTTTTATATTACAGTATGACCTAGGAGATCGTTATACATTCGATTTCTATCTGCTGATATTTTTTACTCACGAGTTGGCAACTCACTCCCGTTGTGCCACAGTTTTCTTACAGGATCGACCTCTCGGACCAGTAGCGGCTCGCTGGCACACCGCTTCCTTCTGAGTGATTTGCATTGGTAGGTGTGGTACACTTTGGATCGTGACCACCTTTGTATATATTTATTCTGTTGTATCTAATTAAAAGCTCTATCAACCAGTATTTGTATTTTTGGTTGACCTAGACACCAGACTTGTATATTCCTTGAGATTTAGAGCGAGATGGATGTATTGTCCTTTATTTGAACCCGATGATGTCTTGGTCTTCTTTATTTTCTTTCTGTGATTGATCTTCGTCTTGGGCATCGTATATTTGAATATTGTGTGGTTATAATTCTGCCAATTAGTGAAGAGCTAGCTCCCGCTTGGGGATGCCTACATTATTGCTGTGATATATTGGTTTTGGATCAAAATTTACAAGGGAGGTGCTGCCCAAATTTCAAGGACAAAAATGTTTTCAAAGATAGTATACAAACCATTGCATTTTCAAATAATATTACTTATACTTTTAAAAGAAGGATTTGAATTCATTATGCCGATATTTCAAAACTGCACCTCCATTATTTTCCGAAAAAAGTATAGATTTCTGGGCTTTCGGCTTACTTGGATCACGGTAGGGTCCTATAGACTTCATGTGATTCTCGTGCCGGTCACGCACCAATTTTGGGTCGTGACACTATTGAATTCTTCTGAATTCAAAGAGAAATGAAATGCATTCATTGTTGTGACATTTAATGTCACTAATCTCTTGTCGATTTCAGATAATGGATTTGTGGTTGGAATGACAAAAGGTTGATTGATGATGTCTAAGATTTCTAGATCGATATATTGAAGGAAAACTTTTATCTTAGTTTTCCAGAATTGATAGTTGGTGCCATTAAATATAGGAGGACGATTAGTGGATTGTCGTTTCATGTGGTTTGCCATAGGATCAGATACCCAAGAGGTTAATATTAGAAAACAGAGTAACCTTACTCTGATACCAATTGAAAACAGCCTTAGAGGGGGTGAATAAGGTTTTATGGCAATTTTAATACATTTGTGTTAATTTGAGAAATTTCTCAACGGAATGTAAATCGGTGTTTAAGAATAATGAAATTTCCACAACACAGAGATGCGGTAAAGTAAATAACACAGATGATTTGTTCACTAGGGTTCACCAACTCTATGGCTAATCCCCGCTTGAGGCACCGGCTCAAGAATTCACTATCTGTGTGACATTTCAAAAAATATAAAATAATATTTTGGGAATTTAAATAATAAAATGATAAATTTTATGAATATTATGCAAGTATGGAAATAAGTTTTAGTAAATGGTTTAATTATATACCTATATTTTGGCAAATATTTAGAAATTTAAAATGAATTATCATTTATGAAAGCGTTTATTGGATTAGGCTTTTATAAATTATTATACAATTATTTACATACAAGTTTATGTTAAACTTGATTAGTATTTCATTAAGTGTGCATTAAACCAAATCCATTTTTATTAACCATGTTTTGGGTGCCCCGACACATTGTGTGGTGATGTATAGTGTTATGTGTTGTTTTTAAAGAAAAGGAAAAGGAAAATGAAAGAGGAGACATGATATGACTAGGATTTATGAGGGGAGAGAGTGAGAAAAGAGAGAGAGTGGGGGGGGTTGCCTCCAACCATTCATTTTCCCCCCTCTTTATTTCATTCATCATTCTCCATCTCCTCCTTCATCCTTCTCTTTCACCTCCACCACCTCACCACCACCACCAAAACCCTCCCAAATCTTACTCAAAACCATACAAAACTTCCATAAAAATTGTTCACAACCTCATCCTACACATCATGGTGGGATCAAGTTCTTGTTTTGAGCACTTTGGACCATCTAGGAATTTTCTTGAGTTTCTCCCTTGAGATAAAACACCCACCTTTGTTCAAGTATTTAGTTTCCTAACCTCATTTTATAGTTTAGAGTTATATAAGTTATGTTAAGTGAACTTGGAAAATTCTATCGTGAGAATTAGTGGATAGAACTTGTAGTAGTGTTTAGTAGAGAGTATAGGAAATGTATACAAGACCATTAGTGATAAGTGAGGGTGATATAGTGGAAAAATTCTCGGATTCGACGAACTTAGAATTTTCCGATATCGGTTTTTTATGAAATGTGGTGATCAATTAGAATCTTGGATGAATTGGGGACTCAGAAAATTTATTTGCAGAAAAAGTTAGATTTGCAAACACTTAGGAAGCTACCCTAGAAGCCCGAGCCCTCATCTCCCTTTCTTGGCCGCCAAAAAATTCATTTTGGCCGCAAATTGCGGCTTGATCTTGGAGTTAGGATTTGGGTTTTGTTGTGTAACACACACATATGATAACTAGGCCAATCCTATATACAAAAAGGTCTAATTTCACTTTAGGTAGAATCTGGGAGTGTTTTACTAAGTCTTTAATTACGTTTTGCGAATTTTGAAAACTTGATTTTTGATATTTGAGTTTTGACTCGGTCGCTTGACGTTCGTACGTCAACGTCGGGGGTTGTTTTGTTGTCCTTGCATGCGTGGACCATAGGTTCTAACCTATATGCGCTTCGCTTGCCATATCGGTTTCAGGATTTGATTTTGATTTCGATACAATATGCTTTTATTTGTATGTACATTTGCTTGAACTTTCGGAGCGGCAAAGGAGAGCAAGGCGTTCATCGACTTCGGCTGGAGCGAGAATAGTAGGTGAGTAGATATTTATCTATGGGGGAAATCGGGTGGATGACGTATAGCACCCCTACAGCCGTAGTACTGGGATACTAGAGATATAGTATACATAGATATTTTAGATGTGTAAACCTAGCTAATAGGGTACTATAAACAATAGTAGTGTACGTGTAGGAAGGTATATCCCTAGTTCTAGTTTTTCTTTGTCCATGGGTTTTATATATATATATATATATATATATATATATATATATATATATATATATATATATATAAACATGAGGATAATTATGATATGAATTATGAGATGAGGATATGATCAGACATGATGACCCGAGTCAATATGGTTTGATGTGAGGATACAAGGCGATATATATATGATATGATATGACATGTCATGACACGATATGACATGAGATGATATATGATGATATGAGGTGATGTACGTGACTATAGATCCGTACTATTGATTAATAATATCGTACGATGGATTATACCGTACGTGATTTGATGAAGATGGATCGCCGACATATATATATCGACTCGAGAAATATCGATTAAAATCATTAGGCAGATATTAGGATATATTTATAGCCATACCTATTTTCAAAACCAACGAATCGTTATGCACTTTTAAATGATAACTTCAAGGAATGCTACGAATTTTCAAATGGTATCTTTTTCTAAAACATCGTAGCCCTTATTTTTAAAAACAATGATTCGTACTATCTTAACTTTAACTGTATGGCTTATACGTGGTTACGTATTTTATATTGTTCACGCTACGATATCTTATTTTCCGTAAACGCTCGTCCTATTTTCCTTTACGACATATATATCCTACGCTCCGTGTACTTACCTTATTATGACTTTATCTGCTAGGATATATGCACCATTATCGATGATGCGCATGTTGCACATACACCTACTCGTCGGCTCACACACACATCATCTGTCACGACCCGGAATTTGGCATGTGACCGGCACTTAAATCACGTAACGTCTAAAGGCGTAACGTAATTCAAGTAAGAAGAAGCCCAGAAATCTAAACCTTTTTACGGAAAATAGTGGAGGTGCAGTTTTGAAACATCGGCATAATGAAATTCAAGCCATCCCTTTTTAAAATATAAGCCATATCATATGAAAATGCAACAGTTTGCTATCTTTGAAAACATTTTCGTCTTTGAAATTTGGGCAGCACCTCTCTTGTATTTTTTATCCCAAAACCACATACATGCAATAAAAAGGCATCCCCAAGCGGGAGCTAGCTCTTCGCTAATTGGCGGAATCACAACCACGCAATAAGCATATATACGACGCCTTACGGCAGAGATCAAACACAGAAAGAATAATAAGTAAAGCAAGACATCATCAGCTCAAATAGCGAACATACACCCATATCGCTCTTAGTCTCGCAAATATACAAGTCTGTGTCTAGGTCTACCAATATACAAGTCTAGTTTCTGATTGATGGAGCTTATCTAGATACAATGGAAATATTAGGTATAAGAGTGGTCACGATCCAAACGTGTATCCTACCTACCAAAGCTAAACACCCTGAAGGAAACTGTGTGCCAGCGATACCGCTACTGATCCAAGCATCCGAACCTGCAAGAAAACTGTGGCACAACGGGGGTGAGTTGCCAACACGTGAGTAAAAAATATCAGCAGGTAGAAATCGAATAGACCACAATCCCTAGGTCCTACCGTATTATGAAGGTAATACTATGGTATCTAGGATAACCATGTATGCATATGTATCAACAATAGAATCGTGCCAATAACAATATGTAATGATAGTCATCTGAAATGTATGTATGTATGCATGTGCATCAAGTAATGTGTGTCCATCAACGACACATCAACATCATGAAACCTGAGTGTCCAATATCGACACTCGAAACATTATGCAACGCGTGTCCGGTATCGACACATCAACATCATGAAACCTGAGTGTCCAACATCGATGCTCGAAACATCATGAAACCCGTGTCCAGCATCGACATGCAATTCCTCATATCTCAAGCGCCGCATCATCGGATCGGCCCTCATATCCATCTGATCTCACGACTCCGGTCGGTATCCTCCGGATAACTGCCAGGTCCATACTATCACCGGTAAATAGTGCATCCCCTGCCAGGCCCATCGTCTACTCCACGATCTTCTTGCTCCGGGGTATCTTACTGGGTCCACCAAGTACCCGCAGATGGTTCCTCCTAACTCCTCGAATCGGGTATCACATAGCTCAGAACCGAGAAAACTCATGGTGGGCACGGAATATCATATCACGATAAACCACATTTTTAAAATAATACATAATTTCCTTTGAAATATAACCGCGGTTCTTAAGTCCAGAGATCTCATGAAAACAGCATCGCAATGCATACAACCATGAAAACAGTATCGCAATGCATGCGTGGACTATAGGTTCTAACCTATGTGCGCTTCGCTTGCCGTATCGGTTTTCAGGATTTGATTTTGATTTTGATACAATATGCTTTTATTTGTAGGTATATTTGCGTGAACTTTCAGATTGGCAAAGGAGAGCAAGGCCTTCATCGACTTCGCCTGGAGCGAGAATAGTAGGTGAGTAGATGTTTATCTACGGGGGAAGTCGGGTGGATGGCCTATAGCATCCTCGCAACCGTAGTACTGGGATACTATAGATATAGTATATATAGATATTTTAGATGTGTATACCTAGCTAATAGGGTTCTAGGATACTATAAACAATAGTAGCGTGCGTATAGGAAGGTATATCCCTAGTTCTAGTTTTTCTTAGTCCATGAGTTGTGTGTGTGTGTGTGTGTAAACATGAGGATAATTATGATATGATATTATGAGATGAGGATATGACCAGACATGATGACATAAGTCGATATGGTTTGATGTGAGGATACGAGGCGATATATATATATATATATATATATATATATATATATATGACACATCATGACACAATATAACATGAGATGATATATGATGATATGAGATGAGGTGATGTACGTGACTATAGATCCGTACTATTGATTGATAATATCGTACGATGGATTATATTGTACGTGATATGATGAGGATGGATCGCCGACATATATATATCGACTCGAGAAATATCGATTAAAATCATTAGATAGATATTATGATATATTTATAGCCATACCTATTTTCAAAACTAACGAATCGTTATGCACTTTTAAATGATAATTTCAAGAAATGCTACGGATTTTCAAATGATATCTTTTTCTAAAACATCGATCCCTTATTTTCAAAAACAACGATTCATACTATCTTAACTTTAACTGTATGGTTTATACGTGGTTACGTATTTTATACTGTTCACGCAACGATATCTTATTTCTGCAGACGCTTGTACTACTTTCCTTTACGATATATATATATATATATATATATATATATATATATATATATATATCCTATGCTCTGTGTACTTACTTTATTATGACTTTGTCTGCTAGGACACATGCACCATTACCGATGATGCGCATGTTGCACGTACACCTACTCGCCGGCTCACACACACATCATCGGTACTTGTCATGCCACGTTCACATTAAAAATCGCTATGTCACTGTATCGTCTTCTAACCTGTAGAATTATAGTTATTGTTTAGTACTCATTACCGCACATACTAGTTCAGATATTTCACTTACTTACCTAGTTGCACAACACGCTCATATGAAAACATTTGTTATACCTTGCAGTATTGTTCTATGCTTGTACTTACTGTTCCATTATGGTTATATGCTTATGAGATTCTATTTTCATGAGATTTCTGAATTTGAGAAACCATAGATATATTTTTAAAGTCTTATGATTGTTTTAAAAACGCGGTTTCTCTTGATATGATATTTTGTAACGACCCCAATATTACTATACCTTCGTGTTTTCATTTTTAGTAAAATATTGTATTTATTTATTCTTAGTATTTTTCCGTATATTTTATTTTCTATTAAATATATTATTTTATTATTCCATCTATTTTTCCCAAACTCATTTCTTTAAACTAAATCCTAACCTATTTCAAATTAAACGCACGACCCGACCCAGCCCATAACCCAAATCCAATCTCATTTTTCATTTTCTTTTATAAAACTATGAGCCCAAAAGCCCACTTTCTTTCCAAGCAACAACATATATCTAATTCTAATTAAATATGTGCATGAACAACCTTGTAGCTCATTGGTTAAGTCCTTACATTATTATTCTATAGGTCACATGTCCAAATCCCTATTCTTGCAATTATTTTTATCTATTTTTTTTAAACTCTCTCATAGCCTACAAATGAGACCGTTCATTTCATCTTCCTTTTAACTCTCAAAATGAATGCATATAATAATTAGTATGGTTATGATTATGAATTATTATAATGATCATATTAATATTTTTTTATATGTTCTCTCCTTCATTGTTCATCCTCCTTCAAAAAAATTATATCAAATCTTCATTCTTAGAGCTGTCAAAGTTTCGGCACCACCGGAGCTCAGTTCGTCCCTAAGAATTCAAAACCAAAGTATTGTACCATTCACAAATTTTGTAAGCATCGCTTTACATTTCTTTTCTTTTCTCTCAAAATCTATATAGAGAATACTTTTAGAAACTAACTTGATCCTTGTCTTGGTTGCTCAAGCCTAGATCATCTAGACTTGTTGTTGCCTCTAGAATCAAATCGGTGAACCGGTTGTTATACCGACTCACACAACCCGTAAATCCCCTCTCCTTCTCCTTTTCTCTACTTGAAATTCATCCCCTTACCATGTCTCCATCATGCCGAATCTTGAGATAACTACTTAGTCTCATGATAAAGTTTTTTGTTAAATTAAAAAATGGTTGAAATAAAGCATATATGTTTAGTTATAAAATCTTGCATGCAATGCTTGATAACATATTAAGTATTATTGTTTTAGACGGTTAATCATTACCGGATCATATGTTTGCTTCACATATGTTAATTCATGTTATTTATCGCTGAAATTTTAATTATTTATATTTATTTTTGCATACAAGAAAACAAAGTTATAAATAAATACTATAGATTTATCATTTTCAAATACGATCTTACAAAACCTTTATCTTTAAAATAATTTTTATAAATTAATTTCCACTTATGGAAATTCTTGAAATATTAGGATAAAATAATAGATAGAATTCCAAATCTACAGTAAAAATTTTATATCAAACCGAATAACGGTTTAGGAGTTACGTGGTTTTTTATTCACTGTTTTTAAAACCAGAAAACTGTCATTAAGGGTCTTCTTCAAGAGACCATAAATCTATAATCATTGATCCAAATTAAGTGTTTTAAGATGTTTTAAAAATATACATCGAAAGATCTAGATTTTCATAGTTTTAAGTTTTTACTGAAAACCGACGAAAAATATAGAAAATTGCGTTACAATATTAAGCGACGAATCTAGACAAAATCTGTCCTGATTCGCACAATGTTTTTAAACAGGACATAACTCGAACTTCCGATGTCCGTTCGTGACAAAATTTATATGTGTAGATGCACAATTAAAAGAGCTATAATTTTATGCATATTAGATTACTTAGAAATGAATGAAACAACCCGATATAGGCTTTACAATATAACATATAGTTTCTGTCCAGAAATCCGAATTTCTGTTTTAAACGCTGGTGTTAAAATGATCATAACTAGAGCTTCAGAAATCCAAATCGTGCGAATCTTAGTGTTTTGGATAAGTTCATCGAAAAACCTACAATTTTATAATAATCATCATAACCTGAAACCTGATATAAATTAACTCAAGCTGCATTTTAAAATATACGACGGTGCTGGACAGAATCTGATCTGTTCTGCACGATAAAACGACAATGGGTATATTTCCCAAACCGGCAGTCGTATTTAGGTGCAACTGGAACTCACGCATGAACAACACATAGTGCTATATTTTTTATTATATTCCATATTCGTTTGATTTGATTAATTGCTCGTACATAACACTTCCTTATAGCATTGTTTATGGTCGTTACTTAAATAACTCACTTGCCTCATTTCATGCTATTCGAACATGTATACCTCGTTTTTTCCTAATCTCTGAATTGTCGCGTGTATATGAATATATAATTAGATATTATATGTTTTACTTGAACCTATTACATCATATACTTTACTTGACTTTGAACTTGAACACTTGAACTTAATACTCGAATATCCAAACTTGAACTTGAACACTTGACTTGACTTGACCGAACCATGAATATAACTTGATATGAACTTGACATGAAAACCTGAATACATGATTACAACTTGAACATGAACTTGTACATTTTTTATATTCATGTATTCGGCCAAGACCTATAAACTTGAACTATACAATACAATACGCAGGGATAAAGGGGTAGATTGGTACGGAACGTATCTCATGGCACGAGAGGTCACTTATAAGATACCTACATGAATTCACGTGCCGTTGTCCCGTGGGTTATGACGGGGCCTTTTACTGCATGTTACCATAGTCCACGGGGTAAGATGGACACTTCTTGTATACATGAATACCTTTTTTATCAAACCATAAACAACCATGTTAGAATAGAATAACCATATTCATATAATTGCCATGCTTATATACGTTGTCATGCTTATATACTTGTTTTCCAAGCTCATGTTATACTGCATGTTATATAGATCTGTAATGCTACATAGAATTGCCATACTTAATTATAAGTGTTACTCGTTCACAGCTTAATGATAGTAGTTCTTAATTTATACACTTGTCATTATCATTTCTACACTTATCCTTTTTTGTGACTTACCGGGCTCTAGTTCGCTGACAGACATTCCACCCACATCTTGCTATTCTTGGAATATTCATCAGGTGACATTAAGACAGAGAAGATATAAGTGGTCGAAAAGGAGTACAACCAGTTCGCATCACAAACGGACGTATAGTTTCATTCAGCTTTTTATTTCATTTCATCTTATTTCTGTATGCCTCCTTGTTAAGGCTTATCATGTTAAATATCTTGTATTTGGATATTTTGTCAACTATGAATTATGAATGTAATAAATCAGAGTTGGATTTTATTCTTTTGTTTGTTCTTGTTACACTACGTTGCTTATAGACGCTTAGCGTATTTATTTCGAGAAATGGCATTCTCATAATAAATACGTTGAGGGCATGCCACGTCGTCGTTTCCATCTACTGGGAAGCGAGGCGTGACAGGTTTTGTTGGTGGCCCATACAGGTCAGTTCTGCATGAATATCGTAAGCAATATAATACAAGAATTATGAAATCCAATTATTACATTCGAATTTTCTTTTGAATCCTACCATATTTCTTGAATCCATCTTGAACTCCACCTTCAGCTGCCTTAAATACCATCTCTCGACTTTTGAATTCTTAACTCTTGTTCACCATTTCTACTTATATCTCGTAGGCCTATTAGCTCAATTGGTTAGAGTATCGATCGACGGAGCTCGAAGACGACATCATCCTTAGCTTTCCAGTACCTTGTTGCAATGTACTTCTTATGGGAATTTCAGGGACGAAATTCTATTAAGTAGGGTAGACTGTAACGACTGCACCATAATTTCATCCCTTTGAATCCTTTCTTATTTTCTCCGATAATCGTGTCTCGACGTAAAGGAAATGAAACTGCGAACCATTCATCTCCAGTTGATATTATTTTGTTAATCTTTTTAATTCCTTATTGTTTTTTTCTATTGACTCTGATAGTAGAATTTGAGTGACTTAAATGGAGTTATGTGATTGTAACTATGAACTGCAGCATAGTTATAATGCGGCACTCTATTTGAGTTTCTTAGAGTTCTGCATTTCATTCTCTTTTCTCTTGATTTAGTTATGTTCTACTGCGTATCCTTATTCTTGATTATCGAATCCTATCTTCTTTATTAACTTATATCCTTCCTTAATTTTTAAATTCGATTTTCATCCTTATCTTTGTACCATTCTTGAATTCAATCCCTAATTACTTTTCTTCTATTCGAGTACTTGCTTTTGGGTTTCTTGTAAACTACTCTCGAATTATCCTGACAACAATTCCTCGTCTTCCTGGTTGTCATATAGCGAATTACATAGAGTACCGACTGACGGAGCGCAACGACGAAACGCGACGACATCATCCTAATCTTGTTTCCTTACTCTGTTGCAATATCCTTCTTGAGTAATTTCGAGGACGAAATTATTTTAAAGTGGGTAGGATGTAACGACCCCAATATTACTATACCTTCATTTTTTCTTTTTTAGTAAAATATTGTATTTATTTATTCTTAGTATTTTTCTGTATATTTTATTTTCTATTAAATATATTATTTTATTATTCCATTTATTTTTTCCAAACCCATTTCTTTAAACTAAATCTTAACCTATTTCAAATTAAACGCAAGACCTGACTCAGCCCATAACCCAAATCCAATCTCATTTTTCATTTTCTTTTATAAAACTATGAGCTCAAAAGCCCACTTTCTTTTTAAGCAACTACATATATTTAATTCTAATTAAATATATGCATGAACAACCTTGTAGCTTATTGGTCACATGTTCAAATGTTTAAGTCTTTACATTGTTATTCAATCTCCATTTTTGCAATTATTTTTATCTATTTTTTAAACTCTCTCATAACCTACAAATGAGATCTTTCATTTCATCTTCCCTTAACTCTCAAAATGAATGCATATAATAATTAGTATGGTTATGATTATGAATTATTATAATGACCATATTAATATTGTTTTATATATTCTCTCCTTCATTGTTCATCCTCCCTCGAAAAAATTATTTCAAATCTTCATTCTAAGAGCTCTCAAAGTTCCGGCGCCAACGGATCTCACTTCGTCCCTAGAAATTCAAGACCGAAGTATTGTACCATTCACAAATTTTGTAAGTATCGCTTTACATTTATTTACTTTTCTCTCAAAATCTACATAGAGAATACTTTAAGAAACTAACTTGATTCTTATCTTGGTTGCTCGAGCCTAGGTCATCTAGACTTGTTTTTCCGCTAGAATCAAATCGGTGAAAAGGTTGTTATACCGACTCACACAACCCGTAAGTCCCCTCTCCTCCTCCTCCTTTTCTCTACTTGAAATTAATCCTTTTACCATGCCTCCAGCATGCCGAATCTTGAGATAACTAGTTAGTCTCATGATAAAGTTTTTTATTAAATTAAAAAATAGTTGAAATAAAGCATATATTTTTAGTTATAAATTCTTGCATGCAATAGTTGATAACATGTTAAGTATTATTGTTTTAGACGGTTAATCATGACCGGATCATATGTTTGCTTCACATATGTTAATTCATGTTATTTATCACTGAAATTTTAATTATTTATATTTATTTTTGCATACAAGAAAACAAAGTTATAAATAAATACTATAGATTTATCATTTTCAAATACGATCTTACAAAACCTTTATCTTTAAAATAATTTTTATAAATTAATTTCCACTTCTAGAAATTCTTGGAATATTAAGATAAAATAATAGATAGAATTCCAAATTTACAGTAAAAATTTCATATCAAACCGAATAACGATTTAGGAGTTACGTAGTTTTTTATTTACTGTTTTTAAAACCAGAAAACTGTCATTAAGGGTCTTCTTCAAGAGACCATAACTCTATAATCGTTGATCCAAATTAAGTGTTTTCAGATGTTTTGAATATCTACATCGAAAGATCTATATTTTTATAGTTTTAAGTTTTTATTAAAAATCGATGTAAAATATAGAAAACAGCGTTACAATATTAAGCGACGAATCTAGACAGAATCTGTCCTGATTCGCACACTGTTTTTAAACAGGACATAACTCGAACTCCCGATATCCGTTCGTGGCACGCCCCGCTTCCCAATATACGGGGAAGGAGACGTGGCGGGCTGCGATGTATTTACTCAGAAGTAAACACGTTAAGCGTAAATAAGCAATATAAATGTAAAGCACAAGAATGACAAGAGATGTAATAAAACAACAACTTTTTATTGATAATCATTATTTACATACAACTGAAAAGTAAAGTACAATGATAGAAAGCGATGCCTAAACAATAATATATGAACTAAAAAGAAAATAGTACAAGGAAGGCCTAAAAGTCTGCCTCTTCTGTAAACTGCTCCAAGTCGTCCTGGCTGGGCTCGATCTCCTGAGAGTCGGGTCCTCCTGACAACATTCCAAAGAAAGAAGAGACAGGAATGTCGTCAGTGAACTAGCGCTCGGTAAGTCCCAAAAGATAGAATTTAATTGATAGGTAAAGAGAATAGAATAGGTAAAGTATGTGTTTGTTATTCTAACGTAGTTGTTTGTAGCTTGGTACAGAATGTATCAGTGTATACGAAAGGAGTCCAACTTGCTCCGTGGACTAAGGTAACATGTAAGTACAAGGCCTCATCAAAACCCACGGGACAACGGCATAGGATGTTCATGTAGGTGTCTTTTAGTGACCATCATCGTGCCACTTTTAACACATTCTGTACCAATCTACCCCGTTAAAACCCTGTAATGTATATTGTATTGATTGTATTGAGTTGTAGTTATCGGACTTGCCGAGACCATGGTATAAGTTGTTCATGTAAACTGATTCAGGATGTAAACGGTAGTCTTTGTAAGTCGAAGTCGTGCACCCCACATGTTCGCGGGGAGGCGGAATTTGCAAAAAATGATTTTTACGAGCTTCGCAATACCGACTAGAACCAAGGATCGTTCATAAACCCTAGCTAGCAAAATGCGTGAGGTTTAACTACTCGGATATGAAGTTATACCTCACGATACATATCCTTCAGGTCTTCATCGCTGTCCTCCTCGTCAACGTAGGCTCTAAGGATTGATCCGGATCGTAGCTTCTTCGACGGCCTCCTCGAGTCAAAGACGATCCACCCGTGAGTCTATAGTCCGAGCTCCACCTCAAAACCGAGGTAACTAGGGCAACAAGCTTGCTAAACTTGATGGCCTAGATGATGTAGAGTATGAAGATGGATTTATTTGTCTCTTGAAACCCTAGGATTCTCAACACATGAGAGCTTTTAGGGTTTTGATGTGAGGATGAAGAAGAGAGCTAGCTTGAGGAAATAGAAAAGATTTTTGATAATGATAATTGAAAATGAGATGGCTAACTTGACATGACCACAAGCATGGCATGAAAAATATCTCATCCAAAATATCTAGGTCATAAAATAGCTTACAAAAATATCTAAGTCAAATAGTCAAACCAAGTCAAGTGGTCAAGCCAAGTCAAAAGGTCAAACAAAGTCAAGTAGTCAAAACAAGTAGCCATGCCTCAATTATCATTTACAAAAATAACAAATACTTTCCTCCACCTCATAATTGTTTTAATCAAGTCAATGGTCAGAACCCTAATGAGGTGTCTCCTTCTATGCCCCTCTCATCCGTATATACATACCCGCATTCGTGTTCCGAGAAACACGAATACAAAGAAACGAAATCGATCCATCAATATAATACTAGGATCCGGCTTAAACCAAAGCCCACTAGTATTATCCGCCTGAACATCATACGCGCATAAGTGCACGTACATGATCGAAGCCCTGCCGTAAAACCATACGGCCTCTACAACTTTTGCCCGGTGCAGAGAAACTCTCTATGTGGGACCCTAAAGACTCGACACTATGCTGGCAGTGGGTTTAACCACAGGCCGCAAGCGGTACTAGCTGCACGTAACGGTCCCCAGGTAGATGTCGATAAGAAGGCCGATTAGGAAAACCCATTCGAACTCCTACTGATCCTGAATATGACAATCTCTGTACAGTCCGGTCTGTTCGTCTAAGAGTATCGCATATCGGGCCTAGGGGGCGATAATCATCAGACCCATAATAGCGTAATAAGTCATGTCGGAGAGTAGCCCAATACACCCTGAGAAACTACTGGAATACCTACTAGTAAATCTCGCTTGCCTTGGCCAAGGACTTTGTGTAATGGCCTTCCGAACACAGCGCGATATCAACCCCCAATACCGGGAGAGATGAATCCTATCTAACCGCCACTGCCTCCAAGTGCTTCGGGACTGCACCGAAATACTACCTGTTTGCACAACTCCTTTAAGCCATGGTAGGGTAGTAATCAAAGTACAGTGGGAACACACTCGAGGTGAAGTAGTAGTGTCAAGTCGACGGACTAAGCTGTACTCATGTCACCTGGGAACTGCTACCCGACGACCGGTATAATACCCACCAACAGTTCCCAACGAGTCATGTCCAGTGTACTCATAACCTAATGAGCACCTGCATACTATCTCCAGTACGACGTACTAATGGCTGTGGGACAGACCATCTCCCCTGCTGGGATGAGAAGCGTATACACTAGTCTACTGTGGAGTATCGATACCCCGTCTCGATAATCCTACAGCTAGGAACCTGTATAGGATGTGCTTCTAGACTACCCAGCCCCCACTAGTGTGATTGCCATCACAACGCTGGTAATCAAGCAAAGATCCTAAGGGCTCTATCAATATGTATAAGCGATATGCTAAGAAAACACATGCACATATTGAGGTAGAAACAAACCAGGTAGCATACTACCATTTCGAGCAA
Organism: Agapanthus africanus; assembly: GCA_030015575.1. Lineage (NCBI taxonomy): Eukaryota > Viridiplantae > Streptophyta > Magnoliopsida > Asparagales > Amaryllidaceae > Agapanthus > Agapanthus africanus. The sequence goes on along the minus strand of JASDDO010000016.1, from coordinate 38,042,849 downwards.
GACTGTTACTATATCCGTATATATCCCAAGCACCCATTAAGTAATATACAATCCAGTATGATACAATAATGGCCTCTAGGGCATATATCACTAACAATCTCCCACTTGTACTAAGGCCATATATTGGCATATCGTAAACCGAAGATCTCGAATAGCCTCTCGAACACTGTCTGAAGGATGGCCTCTGTGAGTGGATCTGCAGTGTTGTTCTCCGTGTGTACTCTTCTCACCTTGATCCCCTGGGGATCAACAATCTCCCTGATCAGATGGTACCGCCTCAAGATATGTCTGGATCTCTGATGGGACCTGGGTTCCTACCCTAAAGCTATAGTGTCGTATGTTGTCTCAATACTAAAGTATTAGACCAACAAATGGAAGGAACCGCCTGAAGTTCAGTTAAGAACTTCCATATCCAGACTGCCTCTTTTGCGGTGTCTCATGCAGCGAACTACTCCATTTCCATCGTCGAGCTTGCAACGGTGTCCTGCTTGGAGCTCTTCCAACAGACCGCCACTCCACTGAGGGTAAAGCCATAACCCAATATGGACTTGGAGTCATTCTTATCATTCTGGAAGCTGGAGCTAGCAAAGGCCTCGATCTGGAGGTCCTTTTCCGCCACACACCAAGAACATCTCCCTAGTCCTTCTCAGGTACTTGAAGATATTCTTTACTGCTTCTCAGTGCTTCTCCCCCGGGTTTGACTGATACCGGCTTACCACGCTCAGTGCGTAAACTACATCTGGTCTGGTACACAACATCGCATGCATTATAGAGACTACTGCAGAAGCGTAGGGTATAATCGACATGTGAGTCCTTTCCAAATCAGTCTTGGAAGACATCTCTTTGGAGAGGGTGATTCCGTGACAAGCCGGTAGACTACCGCGCTTAGAATCGTCTATACTAAATATTTTCAGTATGGTGTTGTTGTACCTTGACTGTGAAAGTCCCACCATCCTCTTTGATCTATCACGATAGATCTGGATCCCTAGAATGTAGTTGGTATCACCCAGGTCTTTTATGGAGAACCTCTATGACAAGAATCCTTTGACTGATTGTAGCATAGGAATGTCATTTCCTATCAAGAGAATGTCATCCACGTACTCAATGAGGAATTCCACAGTTCTTGCTACAATCTTACTATAAATGCATGGTTCATCTGGATTTTTGATAATGTCGAATTCTTTGACTGTCCAATAAAAACAGATGTTCCAACCCCGCGATGCCTGCTTTAGTCCATAAATGGACTTAAACAACTTGCATACTTTCCCGCTACTCCCACTCTGATTGAAACCCTCTGGCTGATCCATATAGACTTACTCTTCCAAATTACCATTTAGAAAAGCCGTCTCTACGTCCATCTGCCGGATCTCAAAATCTTGGAAGGCGGCAATGGAAAGAAGGATCTGAATGGATTTGAGCATAGACACTGGAGAAAAGGTTTCATCATGGTCCAAACCAGGTATTTGACGAAAACCTTTTGCAACAAGTCTAGCCTTATAGGTTTCAACCTATCCAACTACACCAATCTTCTTCTGAAGATCCATTTGCAGCCTACGGGTTTTATGCTTTCTGGAGCAATGATCAAAGTGCATACTTTGTTGGTGTACATAGACTCCATTTCGGTTCGCATTGCATCCAGTCATTTTACCGAGTCACCGCTCTGAATGGCTTACTGGAAGCTAGTTGTCTCATCATTGTTAATGATGCAATCCTCTCGATCCCCGTCTATGAGAAAACCGTAGTATCTCTCAAGCGGATGAGACTGCCTACTATTCCTGCGGATTAGCACAGTGATGGCCGGTTCTTTTGAAACCTATGGTTCTACCATACTTTCAGTAATAGTTTGTGGTTCTGGAATTTCTCCCAGTTCTATTGCGCTCCGACTATTTCCTTTTACAAAAAATTGATTTTAATAGGAAAGATACCCCCTGGAGTTCTTTGGGTATCCCACAAACTTACACAGTACTGAGTGTGCCTCGAGCTTGTCCGCATACTGCTTTTCAACAAAAGCTGGACATCCCTATATCTTCAGATACTGAAGATAGGGTTTCTTCCCACTCCACATCTGATATGGTGTGGTAGGCACAGTCAAGGTAGTAATCTTATTCAAAAAATATGCAGCTGATTCTAGTGCATAACTTCAGAAGGATCGCGGTAACTCTGCATTACTCATCCTGGAACGAACCATATCCAATAGGGTTCTATTCCTCCTTTCCTATACACCGTTATGTTATGGTATGTATTGAAGAGTAAGCTGAGAGAGAATTCTGTTAGTTATATGTATGCCCTAGAGGCCATTACTGTACATACGATGTATATTGTAATGGATGCTTGGACATATATAGGGAGGACTTTCTTGCTCGACATGATAGTATGCTATCTGGTTGCTCTTTATCTTAACATGTACTCTGATTATCTCTATGTTACATGTTGATAAAGCCCTTAGGATACGTACTCGACTACTGGGACTATGATGAGATCATACTAGTGGGGCCACGGTAGTCGATGAGTACATCCTATAACTATTCCTAGTCGAGGGTGTATCGAGACAGGGCATCGATACACCAGAGTAGACTAGCGTATACGCATCTTGACCCATATGATGGGCGATGGATGATCCCATATCCATTGTTGTTTGACATCAAGGATAGTATACGGGTGCTCAGTGGAGACTGGGTACACTGGACGGACTCGCCGAGAACTCCCAGATGGTATTATACCTCACGTCAGATGGCAGTTCTCCGGTGACACTGGTACAGAGTAGTCTGTTGACCCGAGATCGTCATAGAGTCTTGTGTGATTCCCACTGTACTTTGATTTCCATCATACCACGTCCAAGAGGGCGTGCAAAAAGGTGGCTTTTGGGTATAGTCCCGAATCACATGGAGGCAATGAGCGATAGGAGGGGGTTCGTCTCTCCCGGTATAGGGAGTTGATGTTGCGCTGTGTTCGATTGGCTATAACCGAAAATCCCTGGCCAGGGTGTAAGTCCACGTTGCGACCCCCGGTTCTTACGGGGAGGCGGAAACGGTATAAAAATCAAATTTTTAGCGCATGGGGCAACATGGACTAACAAAGTCGGGATCTTTTCTAAACTAAACTAGCAAGAAAGCTAAAGAGAGTTAGATACTCTGAAAAGAAGTTATACCTAACTTGAACTCCTTCTTCTTGAAACCTTTGTAGGGGTTGATGGTGCTTTCCTCGTTGCCTTCTTCCGTCAAAGATGGATCCACCTGAGGGTTCAACCTTCGGGCTCTTTCTCGAACTTTGAGTGAACTAGGATCTTCGGCTTGCTAAACCTCTAACCCTAGAGTGAGTAGAGAGTGTCTTTGGGGTGTTTTTATCTCAAGGAGAGGGATTCTCAACACATGAGAAGGATTCTCCTTGAACTAGAGGAGGAAGAAGAAGTGAGGAGAGAGAAGTGTTATGATAGAATGAGCTATTCTTTTCATTTTACAACCATATCACAAAATGAAAAGAATTATCAAATTAACAATAATAATAAAAATGAAATAGTTGATGGATGGTTTGGAATGACCATTATCATTACATTCTTTAAATGGTTTTGCTAGAATCAAAAAGCATCTTTGATATGTAATGATGATGGTCAAACCTTCAACCATGGTCAACAAGTCAACAAAACCCAACCATGACACAATTTCATTTAATTAATATTATTAATTGATATATCATAATTCCATTAGGGTTTGGAAAAAGACGACTGTCAACAGTGCATACGCACCCGTTCCGAAACCCTAATGAAAATCCTCTTCCTCCGCCTCAATCAACTGTGCATACACACCCGCATTCTTGTTCCGAGGAACATGAATACCATGAGATAAAATCAACCCCAAAACATATACCAGTATCTGGCTCAAACCAGAGCCTACTAGTAATATCTGTCCGGACTCCAAACGTGCACAAGTGCGCGGATGAGAACGAACCCTGTCGCAAAACCATGCGACCTCTACTCTGTTTTGCCCAGAGGCGAATAGCCCTCTGTGTGGGACTCTAAAGACTCGACACTACGCTGGCAGTGGGTTTAACCACAGACCGCGGGCGGCACTAGCTGTGCGTAACGGTCCCCAGGTAGATGCCGATAAGAAGACTGACGAGGTGAACTCCATCTGAACTCCTACTGAGTCTGAATGTGACAGTCTCCGTACAGTCCGGTCTGTTCGTCTAATACATCGCATGTCGGGCCTAGGGGGCGGTAAAACGTCAGTCCCCTAATAGCGGTACAAGTCGTGTCGGAGTGAAGCCCAAAACACCCTGAGATAACACTGGAAGCCTACCAGTATATCTCTCTTGCCCTGGCCAGGGACTACTCGTGTAATGGCTCTCCTAGACACAGCGCGATGTCAACCCCCAATACCGGGAAAGACGAATCCTGTCTAACCGTCACTGCCTCCAAGTGCTTCGGGACTGCACCCAACCATTACCTGTTTGCACGACTCCTTTGAGCCGCGGTAGGGTAGTGATCAAAGTGCAGTGGGAACACACTCGAGGCGAAGTGCCAGTGTTAAGTCAGCGGACTAAGCTGTACTCATGTCACCTGGGAACTGATAACTGACGATAGGTATAATACCAACTTGTCAGTTCCCGACGAGTCCTGTCCAGTGTACTCGTAACCCAACGAGCACCCGTATACTATCTCCAGTACGACGTACTGATGGCTGTGGGACAGACCATCTCCCACACTGGGATGAGAAGCGCATACGCTAGTCTACTCCGGAGTATCGATGCCCTGTCTCGATAGTCCTGCGACTAGGGACCTGTATAAGGATGTGCTTATAGATTACCCAGCCCCCACTAGTGTGACTGCCATCACAACGCTGGTAATCAAGCAAAGATCCTAAGGGCTCCACTAATGCGTATAGGTGATATACTAAAATAAACACATCTACACATTGAAGTAGAAACAAACCAAGTAGCATACTACTATATTGAGCAAGATTGTTTATACAAGGTGAATATCCCAAGCTTCCATTAAGTAATATACAAACTAGTATGATACAGTAATGGCCTCTAGGGCATATACACTAACACAGGGTTGCTGAGATCTACTGGTAAGTGTTATCAGTAGTTTCTCGAACTGTTATAGACCTCATATCGACACGACTTATCAAGCTACTGGGGTCTGACGTTTACCATCCCTAGGCAAGATATGCGACATACCAGATGACGAGACCGGACTGTACGGGAGTGTTACTGATTGGATTCACAGGAGAATGTACAGGCTTGCTTGTTGATCTTCTGAGCGCTCAATACCTGGGTAGCTGTTACGTTTAGCTGACCGCTTGCAGCTTGTGGGTGTTTGATATGATCATCACCTACTGCCGGCGTATTGACGATTCTTTAGAGTCCTACACAGAGGTTTCTTGACTCAGGCAAAACGAAGTAGGAGCACATATGTGATATGTGCGGGACCGAGGACAATGCGATATGTGATACCATATTGGATTCTCGCGATATGAGATATCGGCTGGGTATATGTGATATAGCCGGATCATCGTATTAGTCGGTTATATGCGATATAGCCGGATTGTCGGATCAAGTGTTGATTCGATAATTTAATGTATAATAATATATATGATATATTAAATTACATTAACTAATATTAGCTCACTAAAAGATTCTTTCTCTCACTCGGGTAATACATTGATATATATGCGATATATGTTAATTGTATTATTTTATTTGGTTATAATATCTATTATATATGTGATATATAATATTGTAACATGATATGATAACTAATGCAACATGTTTAGTAGAGATTAAACAAGATTAGGGTTTGATTTGGGTTAATGCTTTCTTGTTGATTCTAGAAGGTTTAGTTTTGTTTTGTGAAAGATATTTTGTTATGACTCATGCTTTAACCCAAACCAAAACCCTAACCCTAGTTAATTCTTTACATGGGTTTAGTTGACCATGGTTGCATTATTCATCATATTAATCTTTTCATTGTTCATCACAAAAGGATATTCTATCATCATCTTCCTTGAGTTCCTTCTTGGAAAAAGCTTTCTAGCTTTTTGCTAAGTGATGAAAGTGAGTGAGAATATGAAAACAAATGAGAGCAAAAATCCTACTTCATCATCCTCATCTATCCTTACCCTTTAGATGAGGGTGTTCACTTCATTTAGTGAGTGTTAGCTTGTGTTAATGAAACTTCAAGGTAGATCATCTTTGTTATCGAAAATCGGAAGCAAGACTGCATCTTTCTCTTCGTGGAGCCTCTCGAGAGTCCGGGACACGATGATCGCAGCGAAGGGACCTCAACACGGAGCTTAAGAAGTGAAGGACCAGATCTACAAAGGTTGTAATCCCTCTCACTTAGTGTTAAAGTGTTTAACATACTTGTTTTCGCCTAATCTCTAGTTTAAAGATCTCTGTTCCCCTCCGAACGGCGGCAAAGACATGAGGACGTCTTGCCTGAGATTCGGGGCAGATGCTATATGGTTTTATCCGTCTACCTCTCCGAAGATGCCAAGTTGATTTATGGCACCGTGTATCGGAGGTTTAGACAGATGCGGCCGATGTAGCAGACTTCGTCAGATTCCCCCTCGCTTGAGGAGTTTTTGATTGTGGGGACGCTCTTCCCTGCAGGCGCAAGCCCCTGCAGTTAATTACGCTACCGCATCGCGGTAACAACTTTCTCCTTCTCCAGAATTTCACTTCGTGTCGTGTGTGTTTGTTTTGTCTGTGGTTGCCCGTGGATTGTATACGGAGACTGAGTAATGCCGTCGCCCGTAGAACGTGGATTAGTCCAAATCCGTATTTACTTAGATTTGGGTTTGGTGTTTTTTGTTTAGGGATACGTTAGCCGTATTGCGGCTAAGATCAACTTAAACGTTCGTTAAGGATACGTTAGTCCTGTTTGAGACTAAAATCAACTTAACGTGGTGGTCCCTTTATTATATGGCCGTCAGGACTCGTCACCTCTCTGACGTCGTTGAAGAATTACAACGATAGGTGTCAGAGGAGTTCAGAGATGTACCCTTGAACCAAAGTTGATTTGGAGTTTTATAGTCCATTTGAATGTTTAAGGATACGTTAGCCGTATTTGGGGCTAAGATCAACTTAAACGGGACCGCTTAGGTCCGGCAAAAGAGCGTTTGGAGGCTCTATTGTTCCAGTTTAGGGACGTAGTGGTCCGTGTTCCAGTTTAGGGACGTGGTGGTCCATATTCCATTTTAGGGACATAGTGGTCCGTCGCCAGTTTAAGGACGTAGTGGTCCGTCACCAGTTTAAGGACGTGGTGGTCTTTTAGTTTAAGGACGTCTCGGTCCGATATTAGTTTAAGGACGTCTCGATCCAATATTAGTTTAAGGACGTCTCGGTTCACGAGTTTAAAGACCCCGCAGTCCATATTCATGTGTGGTCGTTGGGACCCGTCACCTCTCTGACGTCGTTGAAGGATTACAACGAGAACTGTCAGAGGAGTTCGGAGATGTACCCTCGAACCGGATGTAAATTGATTTAGGGAGCAGCCGTGCTCAGTCAATTTAATTTGAGGACTTATGGCCACGACTGGGCTAAGTCCAGTTTCAATATTCTTTTGTCTTTGGCCTATTGGACCTGTGCTAGGGCCTTGCCCCTTCACTGCATTATTTTTCTTTGTTTTGGTTGGGCTCTTCCCTTTTATAAATGATGCAGAGCATCTATTTTATTTGGGCTCTGCCCTTTCTAAAATGCATAGCATTTTTTATTAGGCCTGTTAGGCCTTTTAATTGGGCTCTGTCCCTTTTCTTAATAATACAGAGCATTAAATACTCTGACAGTGCCCCACATGGCTTGTCAGGTGCTTTGCGCAAATTAAAGAGCACAAGAGCATGTGGAAGTGACACGTGTCATGCTCTGATGAGCGCAACAGCGCAGTGCGCTGCGTCAGTGCGCTGCGCTGTTGCACTGCTGACACGTGGCGCTTCCTGGCGGCTTGCGCAATAGTGCAGTTTTAGCAAGTGCTGGGCACTGTTCTTATTCTTTTGGATCAATTTTAGATGAAAGAAAACAAGTTTTTTTCTTGTTTTCAAAGAACCAGTGGTTCATAAAAAGTGCAAGGCACTGCTATTGTTTATTTTTCTTTTTTCTTGAAGATCATTGATCTTGTTCTTAGATCAATGATCTGTTTTTAAGAGAATTTTCTCTTTTTCTAAAAGTTTTTACCTTTTTCTCTTGTTCTTGAGAAATTCTCTCTAATTCTTCAAAGTTCTCTCTGTTTGAAGTTCTTGATTTCTCCCAAAATGTTGATGCCTTTAATTGAGGTCTGGGGTCCTTTTTATAGTGCTCATAAACTAGTTAAATTTGTTAAAGAGATCTTTCTCTGAGTGATTTGGGGAATTTTCCCCACCGTTGGATCTTTGATCCAAAGGCCTCTGTTTTACAGAAGAAAATCTTCTTGTTTTAACAAGAACAGAAAAGATTTCTTTAAAATCTCAATTCTGTTTTGCGCAAACGCCCCAGCACGTGACACGTGTCGCGCTTCGCTGTGCTTGCGCAACTGCGCAGACACGTGTCGTGCAGCGCTTGCGCAGCTGTGCTTGCGCAGTTGTGCTTGCGCAACTGCGCAAACACGTGTCACGCAGCGCAGCGCTTGCGCAGCTGTGCTTGCGCAACCGCGCAGACACGTGTCACGCAGCGCAGCGCTTGCGCAACTGAAACGTTGTTTCCTTTACTTTTTGTTTTAAAAGAGCCTTGCTCTGATTGGACGCACTGCCTCGGACGCTGTGCTGACGTATCAACTTCTGACACGTGGCGCGTTGCGCGCAGCGCACTGGATTTTGAAGCGTTGCTTCAGAAAATTTGAATTTTTGAAATTCAAACAGAGCCTTGCTCTGATTGGGGGAAACAAATGCCCCCCACCGTTGCGCTCACGTGGCGCGCACGTGAGTGCAGCGGTGGCAAAATCCTGGCCGTTAGATCAAAAGGGGTAAGTTGAAGATGCGCAGGCGCCTATAAATAGGACCCTTGGTACTTGGTAAATTTCACCGTTTTCTTAAATCTTGAATCCCAGAGCCTTGCTCTTGCTTAAGAACTTTTAGAGCCTTACTCTTGTTTCTTTTTAAGAACTTTCAAAGTTCAGAACCTAGCACCATCTTAGGTAAAAAAAAATTTTAAATTACATTAAATTAAGTTTAATTAACAGGGCATTGCTCTCAAAAATCTACAGATCTATAGAGATCTTGTCCATGGGTTTTAACCCATGAACCGAGCTTTGCTCATAGATCAAATGTAGATCTTTTAGATCTGAACATAGAGAACTTCTAAAGGTTTCCATGGATCTTTAAGATTCTAAAAAATTTATTTTTTAGGATTTAAAGTTTTCTTTTTGATGGATTCTTCCATCATTATTATAAAGCTAAGCTCTTTTTAAGAATCTTTACCCTTGAGACCAGAGTTTGACAAGTGTCACTCTGTTGACAGAGCTTTGCTCTAAAAGAGGGGACTTTCTCCTTGTCCTTAGGGATTTCCCATCAATAAGGATATTCTTTTGGGGATCTTTTTCATGAATTAACAGTCTTATCTAATGATGGGATTGTCTTATTAAATGATGCACCGTCATCCAGATTTTGTGGGTCCCCTTTTGGTCCCCTACCCACTGCATTGCAGTGTGGCGTAAGATTTTAAAGTGCCAAGCGTGGGAACACTAACGGTTATTTTTGTCTTTCTACAGGAAACATGTCTGCCAACCTGTCTTTCCCATTTGTTCGCTCGGAGGGAGGGTTTCCCCATGCACCAGTGGACCGGGTGGTGTTCGCTCTTATTAAGGACCATGATCCCGAGTACAAAAATCTTCACTTGTGGGGAAAGTGGTACAATGAAATCATCCAGGGTCATCGCAGTTTCAGTTTCACCACGCCGTCTGAGCCCATAACTTCAATCTCCTATGCGGACAAACCCCCGGTGAAGTATGCCGTGGAGGTTAAAAATTGGAATTCGGATGACCTCCTCCAACCCGCAATTGGTGCTATTCCCGTGTGAGGCGCATCTGTCAGGGTGAAGCACGCCCTTAGGGACAGGCCTACAATATTGGATTGGTGCCGCGACCGCCTGCCGGATACTTGCAGTGGGCCCGATACATCTTATCGGCTAAAAGGACTCATTTGATGAAGATCGGTTTGTATTCGGCCATCTACGTTTCGCTCTTCGAATATCCTTCCCCTCCAACATGGTGGATTAAAACTTTTATCGAGCAATGGAATATCCCTACCCACACTTTCTTAATGATGGATAGGGAGGTCTCTATTTCTTCGGAGGAGTTTGCCGAACTCTCGGGTCTGCCGATGAGGGGGGAGCATTACGAGGAGTTGCTCCCTCCTGACGAATACGTCTTTGCTACCAAGCCGATGGTGTTCGACCTGACTCCGGAGAACGCCGTTCAGCATCAGTATCCAGGCTTGGTGAAGGTGTTGGAGATCTATAAAGGACTCCATCTGGGATCGGGCGACCGGGGCGTCAGTTTTGCAGATTTTATTGCCCGCTTCGTTCGCCCGGAGTTCTTATCGGAGCAGGGCGAGAAGTTCGCCCGGCTCGACGACCCTTTTGGATTCGGTTTGGATTGCCGACCCACATCGGAGGATGACCACCAAGACTTTTACCTCCCCAGTGCCGTTGTCGTCCCTTTTTCAGAAATTGCCGTCCCGGGCTTAGATGAGGAGACTTTTTTATAGGATTCTTGGGCTTGTGGCTGTGCAGCTTTGCGCTCCCTATGCACCCGCGCCACATGCAGCCTTCCGTCTTTTACCCAGCGCATCGGATGGTGGCTGGTTTGCAGTTATCGGTAGGAATCGCTGGGCTAGCTTACCTTTATAATGGACTTAGCGTAGCGGCGTACGCTAGTGAGCCTGGGGTGTAGCCCGCTAACTTCCTGATGCACTATTTCACCTCCTGGATGGAGATGCATATGCAAGGGGTGTTCGGCGCCCATAAGATTCCTCCGTTCTTTAAGAAATGCAGACTCCCAAGAGTCATGCGGTTGGTTGGCGCTTCAATTGTGGCTGCACCCCCATGAGAGTCTAGGGGGCTGCTCCTTCGTCCACATCTGGTGGGAGCGAAGAATTCCTTTGTGGATAAGGTCATAACAATAGGCTCAGAGACCACCAAGTCAGTAGTGTCGCTACGTGATGATTTTAAAGATGGGGCTTCCATATTGAAGACTCGGGAAATCCTCCATCTCTATTCTATTCGGCCGGGCTACTTGGTGTTCAGGCAGAGTGAGACTGCACTCTTTATGAGGTATAACCCGCACCGGTTTGCTCAGCAATCGAGCTACAACTAAGGGGTCCTGATGGAAGCTTTCTTGGAAAAGCCCGTGGTCAGCCGAGAGGGGATAAAGAATGCAATGCACCATTTCACACGGCTTAACACGGGTTCCTATTTCTTTATCAGCGAACCCAGCTGTCACGTCCCGAAAGTACGGAATATGACTGGCACTTAAACTACGAACGTCTCGAGGCGTACGTAATCTAAGTAAGTCGAAAACCCAGAAATCCAAACCAAGAAAAGTAGTAGAGTGAAGGAAAACCAATTTAAAACAAGTAGTTTTAATAGCATAAGCCGAATTATGCGGTTTAAAAAAACATCAAATATTTCCCGAAAATTTCGGCAGAGTCTCCTTTGTAAATACTGGCTCCCAAACGGGATACAACATGAATAGTATACGAAATCAATAAAAAGGCATCCCCAAGCGGGAGCTAGCTCTTCGTCAATCGACGGTCACAACCACACAAGCAATATAATATACAACGCCAACGGCGAAGATCAAAATTCAAAAGGAAACTCAAAACCACAAGGAAACCACAGAAATAAAACGCGCGACTCTAAGGTCGAAGGAATAACATCACTGGTCTCTATCTCAAAAATAAATACATGTTTGGTTGATGGAACTTCTAGATACAACAGAATAATAATATACAAGATATAATGATGGGTACGATACAAATAAACCCACCTACTAGCAAGTCACCCGAACGAAACTGTACCCGCAAAGCCGTAAAGAAACCTGTACGGCGAAACCTGCAAGAAACTGGGGCACAACAGGGGTGAGTTGCCAACTCGTGAATAGAAAAACATCTACGAACAGAAACCGCATGAACAACGCAAACCTAGGTCAACGATCATAATATACTCTCAAATATATAACATGCAGCCTATAACAATGGCTAGGGTAAATATCTAACCCGAGTGTAATCCCATGTGCCCATGTCAGTGCCTCAGGTAGCAATATATTATATGGATGATGTATGAATGCATGAAACAGAATGCATATACTGATGAAAACTGCTGTCATAAATTAGTGAGATTTCTGTATCTTTTTTAAAAATGAGGTATCATAAATGAAATCAGCAAACAGTGCCTAGCATCGACACAAAAAAAAGTATCCAAATCTCTCGATATCTCTGTGTCGCAATCTCTGTACCTCAATATCTCAAAATCTCTGTAAGTCAATCTCACTATCTAGGGCACCGTCAGTCCAGATCGGTCCCTACCATCCATCTCAAGACCACGACGGTATCCTCCGGATATCCGACGCGTCGGGTAAAATCACCGGTAGGTAGTGCTCCCCTGCCAGGCTCACATCGTCATCATCACGCGCTTCTTGCCCCGGGGTACCTTACCGGGTCCACCATGTACCCGAAACGGTTCATCCGTCTCCTCGAATCGGGTCTCGAAATCCATCAGCAAACTCATGGTGGACGACTCATACATCATGAGAAAACCGCACTTTTTATTTAAAAGAGAGGGAAGAAGCTTATACAAGTTTTGCGGTTTTCCCCCAAATCCAGAAAATCTCATAGAAATCTGAATCATCAAAAGCATGTAAAACCATGAATATAAGCATGAGCATCCATGAATACGGCATATAATGAATAACAGTATGCACGAAGTGACAAGTAACAACTACAATGTTTAAACTAGCATATAATGCAAGCAACTAATTATAATGTCAAAACTACTAGTTAACAAGCTACATTAGGCGATAATATTTTCTAAGGTCTGCGTGACATGGCAATTACCGATGAAGATGTGTGTGAGCCGGCAAGAAAGTGTACGTGGTACATACGCATCATCGGTAATGGTGCTGGTGTCATAACAGTATGATATCAACAATGCAATAAGAAATTATAATATAAATATGCGATGCGGAGCGAGCAACCAAAATGAGCGGGAGCTAAATATTAAACAATGGTGCCATTTGAAATAACACGAATCGCGGGGTTTTGAAAATAGGGGCTACGGTGGTTTTTAAGAAAGGATACGTCTTTTGAAATATCCGTAGATCCCTTGACCTATCTTTTAAAATATCCATGATCCGCTAGTTTTGAAATAGGTAGGAGTCTAATCTAATCTAACAACTACACTAAACTATACGGCTGAACTAACAAGCTGAACTACAGGTAAGGAAGCCGCCTATCATCTGAGTCGATATATATACATACCTGTATATATACAGTCGGTGATCCCGCCTCAATAATATCATATCCGATACCATATCTATAAGCAGGCATCCCAAGTCAAGAGTGCGGATCAATCATCAATATAGCTCGTACGTAAATCCATCGTACGGCATCCCAAATCTGGGTACGGGTCAATATCACATTCATCATACTATTCACCTGGTATCCTCTTTATCAAATGTCATGATCGGGGTACTGATCTACGCCTAGTACGATACCGATACCGCCTAAGTATGCATGCACGTGTGTGAAACACTACGTCAAGGACCCGCTACAACGTCATGCGTATCTCAAATACGAACCCTGCTATATCACCGATCTCACGGCCTCAAATCAAATCTCATCGACTCATCTTAAATCCCAAGTACTATCCTCATTATCCATGCATGTGTATATGAATGTACATATGCATAGTCCCATACCCACGCATATATACATATATACACATCCCAATCGGCGCACAAGAAAGTAATGTATGCAAGTCTGTGTGTGCGTATGCGGGTATAACAACTACTCTAGGGTTTCGCAACTAATCCAAAGCTAATCCATGAACACCTAATCATAACATGAATAAACATTCTCGTATCATAAAACACCTATATAAACATATATATAAACTACACTACGGACTGCGGGGGTGCTATACGCCATCCACCCGACTTCTCCCCGTAGATATAAATCTACTCACCTGGTCCTCGCTAGCCGGTGCTGACGTCACCACGCGCTTGTTGTCGTCTCGAAGTCCACATGGGGGTACCTATATGTCACAACGTATCTTTCCGCAGAAAAATCTATTTTAAAACCAAAACGATACCTGAATCTCACGTAGGTCAAAGCCTACGGTTATTCTCACAAATCAACCCAAAAACCCTCGACGTCGGTGTACAAACGCCAAACCATCGAGAAAACCCCAAACGCACCAATCGTGGTTTCAAAACTCACTAATTATATAAGAAATAGGTTTTAATTCATCAAAACCATAAAAGTAAACAATTCGTTTTATTTCCCAAAAACCTAGTTAGCACAATTTCCCATTTCGGTTCAAAACTTGATGTTTTACCCAAACTAAATATTTTAACGATTCTACTGGCCAAAATGCTCACTTAAAAACATAATTAGGTCATACAAATCACCTCCATATTTTTATTTCAACAATTTGTATTTAAACAAAATTTCTAGTTTGCAAGGATAACAATTCTATTAACATTTTTAAAACCAAATTCTCAGTTCAACAACTAGCTAGGTTTTGCATAGCTCTAAAGTGTTAAACTACACACTATGTTGCTAATGAGATGATAAAACCCTAACCATATTCAAAATTCTCAATTTTGAATTAATTACCAAAACCTAGTTTACAAATATGTGTGATTTGGACAATTTACATATAACAAGTGCAATTTAACCAACCAAACTAGGTTTTTCATATATTAAGATGTTAAACTAAACATTGCATCCCTAATGATATAATAAAAACTTTAATTGAAAATACAAACCCTTACTATATTTTTCAAAACATTCAATTAAACCCAAATTATTAACTAATTATGCTAGATTTAAAGTATTCAAATAACAATTTAACAAAAGGTTAAGATTTATACCTCACAAGATTTGAGATCTAGCATGAAAATCTTGACCTCCAATTTGCTCTCTTTTCATCACAATCCAAGCATGTTAGGCTAAGGAAAATGGGTAGGAGTTGGATTTTGATTTTGTGAGCTTTTTATGTTGAATTTCGGGCATTTTGTGGAATTTTTGAGGTGAAATGAGAAGGAGAAGAGGGGGGAGGGGCTGTTGCAGCAGGGAGATGGGAGGGTCTCGGCTGAAAGAAGAGGGGGAGAGGTGAGTGAGAGGATGTGGGTGTGGGTGCAAGTCAAACAAAGCCCATCCTCCAAGTATCCAATCACCAAAATACATTTCTTTATTGTTTTCCTTACTTTTCTTTTTTTGCTTTGACTTTTTTTGTGGGGAATTGAGGGGGGACAGCTTGGGGCTGCTGATTTAGGGAGAGGAGAGAGGGTGTGGGTGAGGAAAAAAGATAAATGTATTACCCCAAACATCCATTTACACTAAATTCACTAAAAAAACATTTTTTCTTCAATAATTTCTAAGCCGTTTTGGCAAACGATTTCGTTTCAAAAACCACATGATAAAATTTTGTTTAATGTTTTATGATGCACAAAATTTGTTTCAACTCATTCCAATTTGTAATTTTCCCTAATTAAATATATTAGTGACGGCTTAAAATAATATTAAAATAATTAATTTCGGAAAATTTTTCAGAAAATTTGAAATTTCACCAGTAGGTCAATAAACACCAAATACTAGCAATTACATAGCTAGAATATGTATATTTAATTTTATAATAAAAATATTTGTATTTTGACTTTTTACAGAAATCCCCCTTATTTTGCCGATTTTCCGAAATTTCACCGAAACGATTTTCAAAACGTTACACCAGCTGTGTCCCTAAGATGCTCAACACGTACGTGGCTTGGTATGCGCATGTGATGGGCCTAGTTATCTTAACGGAAAAGCGCATGCTGGTTGACCGTAGGGATGCGCCTCCTGGCAGTGATCGCAAGGCCCCCTTGAAGCCAAGGATTCCGGTCATTCCTCCACTAAAAGATGCCGGAATCGATCGACCACGCATGTTGAGACCCCCGCGTGGATTGCCGCTTCCTGTTATGGTGAATGCACCACCGACGCCCCGTGCTCCCACGAAGACGGTTAATGTACTATCGCCAGAGTCCGGCGGGACCCGCCGCCCCAAGGTGACTGCCAAGCGAAAATCAATTCCAGGTGCATCTAAAGCTGGCGGGCAAAAGAAGAAGAAGTCGATCCTTTCCCTCGACGCGATCCTCAATTTAGAGCCTGAGGCCCCTCTCACCGAAGGAATAAGTGAATATGGCAGCAATAAGGGCTTCTTGGTAGACCCCGCAGACACCTATTTGGCAGCCGCTATTGTAGCTTCTGAGCGATCAGCAAGGCTTGAAGAGATGTTAAGCAAACTCGCCGAGTCAGGTAACCATTAGCTGCTTTCTTCGTCACTTTATCGCACTTTTTATCACTATTTTTAACTAATACTTTCCCCCATTTTCAACAGGTTTCTCTACCGAAGAAGCTAGTGCTGCCTTTTTGAAAACCTTCCAAGAGGAGGAGGAGAAACGCGCTCTAGCGGGCGTTGGTACGTCCCACCCCCTTTTCTTTTATAAGAAAAATTTGTTATCTCTTCTTATGGTCAACCTAACCTTCTTCCTTTGTTTCTTTGCAGGGGCTATACCAGTTGATGCGAGGATCCTCCCCAAGCCTGTTACTGAAGTCCCGGTCTCGTTGGGGCTGCTGCAAGTGCCTCGTCTTGACAAAACGATGAGGGATGACTTGAAAAATTTGGAGGCATCCCTATTCACGGACGAAGACGCCTCAATTAAAGACGCTCTGTTGGAATCCGTCTCAACGGCTCAGGAGGAGAGGAAGCGATTGAGACGTGAAGCAAAGGCGCGCAGGGCTGCTTTGGCCACGGGAGCGGGCCCTAGCACCATCCCTCGTGCTGATACTCCCTCCGAAGAGGCCCCTGTCGCCTTATCTACTGCTCGTAGGCAAGTGGCGCGCGCGGTTCGGAGTGCAAATGATAAATCCTCTTCAAGTAACATTTCTTTCAGAATCTTGTTGTAAGGATTATAAAGCCATCGGTTCTTATGTATTCTATCCTGCAGGGCCAAGTCCGACCGAGGGGGAGGTGGAGACCGTTGAACCCAGGGAAACAGAGGAGGCGGCACCTGCCGAACACGAGCTGATGGTGGGCAACGTCGTTGGGGCTATAGAGCCTGAAATAGAGGTTGAGGGATCTGCAGCCGAGAAGGTCATTGATGCCGAGCCTGAAGTGGCGGCAGATGAAATGATCATTATAACCGAGCCGAGGGTAGTGGTGGGCGAGGTGCTTGAGGCTAGCGACCTCGTGGTGACGGTGGATGAGCCGATGGAGACGGCGGAGCCCGAAGAAGTAGCGGATGAGATGGGCACGCCTCTTAGGGAAGAGTCAGCCGCTTCCTTCCAAGAATCCGGCAACGGTCCAATCATTGCCCTCCCCGCCTACGATCTCCTGCTGTCTCCTGGTCGCGCAAGCACGACGACGGCCCCTATTGAGTCGGGCGATGAGGCCACGGGCGGTGGTCTTATGTCGATGGAGGGGGGAGTCGTCTCCGTTTCAGCCGGCAGCTCATCAGGTAAATTTTGAGTTACTGTCATTCTTTTTTATATCTTGCAATCTTTTCTAACAAGTTTGTCTTTGTTTTCAACGCAGGTGCGACCAGCGCCGATGCTCCATTGCTCGAAGTAGCACCATCAACTACTACTTTGGCGGTGGTCACCTTCCAGCCTTCCCTTAAGCCATCGCAGATGTTGGAAGGTATGGATCTGCGATTCATTAGTTTATCTTTTAGCCGCATGATTCTTGTACTAACATCGTACCACTGTATCTTTTCAGGAGTGCTTTTTGATCATCTATATCAAGTGTTGCTCCCACACTTCTCCTTCCCATCTGAACTCGCTTCTCCCTCTGACGGTGCTGGTGAGTATAGTCCCCGAATGATACCTTTCTTCTTCTTTTTTGTTGTGATGGAATTATTTCTAACTCTCTCTTGTCCTGACTGCAGTGTTACAAATCGTAGGGGGAGAAGAAAGATCGGTCGCACCACCGGCCCTTCCGGCCTTGCCACCTGCTTCAACCGGTATAGTAAACTATCTTATGAATGACTTTTCCATATCTATTGAATCCTCATTTAATCGCATTTTGTCTTTTCAGCTGTCATTTTGGCCCCGGTCCCTCTTGAGTCTCGCGTCCTTTCACCGGCAGGCCCCTTCTTGAAACGTCCATCTTCAAAGGGTGCCATGATGAGTTTGGGCATGCTGAGCGGGTATATCGAAGAGCTTAATATGGACGCTCTCCCTTCTGCCGCAGATTTCTCTGTGGAGGTTAACCCAATGTTGGCGGCGCTCGTAAACTTTCACAATGAAGGCGTCGTCGAATCTTGGGTTAACCACTGCAGGGAGATCGAGGCCTGCCTGCATCGGTTGGAGTCGACGCGTCCTTCCCCTGAAGTTTTGGCCATAAGCACCCAACGGACAGCCTGGCTTGAGCAAAGCACTTCTTATTTCCACCATTTGGAGCAAGAAGCAGCTTTATGGTTGAAGGAACGTCAGGAGTCCTCAAGCGCAACTGCTCGCCTGCGCGCTGAAGTTAGGACGAATGCTGCCGAGGTGAAAGTTGTCTTTGAAGGCCTCCTGGAGCGTATCTCTAATGGGCTAGCACTGAAGCGGAAGCTTGATGCCGCTGAGCGTGATGCCCGAGGCCGTGAAGCAGCTCAGCAGGTCGTTGGGGAACAGCTTGCATCCTTCATTCAGCAGCGGGCTCAAGTAGAGGATAAACTAGCGGTGGTAGCCGATCGGGAAAAGGCATGGAAGGAAGTGTGCGAACAACTGATAAAGCTACTTAAGACGCTTCCTTCCCAGTAGCTGCCTTTGTATCAATGTATTTGTAAGATTTTCCTTTTAAATAATATATATCCATTCTTTATTCTTTTGTGCGATTCATCTTGTATTTGATTGAAGTCCATGAATAAAGATACACATTTTCTTTTGCAATGTCTTGTATGTTCTTTTGCTTTCTGCCTTCTCTTATTATCAGCATGTTGTCATAATTAGCATATAATAGAGTAGGCATCTTGATTTCTTCATAGGATAGCGATGGCTTAGGCTGCAAGTTCAGATTTGTTGCCTAAGACTTTTCAACTCTATGAGTCGTGAGGGTCTCGTAGAGACTTTTCTCCCTACGGATCGAGAGGATCTCGTAGGTGGGTTTTTTCTCCTTAGGAGTCGTGAGGATTCCTAAGTGTGCTTTCTCTTATAGGTCGTAAGGATCCTGTAAGAAAATTTTTCCCTCTTACGAGTCGAGAGGACTCATAAGCGGTTGTTTCCCTCCTCGTCGAGGGCAACTTTGGAGGGCGAGACCCGTGAATAGCATGCAAGAGACCGTTTAGATCGACTTGCAGGGTCCCATTGTTCAAGAAGAAAGTTTTTTTTTAGTCCATGCTGCCTGAGGCTTCATCTTGTAAGTTGAGACGAATCGGGAGGCTCTCATCAAGGAGTGTTTGTATCCGTGAGTCGAGGAATTTGCTAAGGATTATTTGTTTCCCTAGCGCCAAGGATTATTTGTTTCCTTAGGGTTTGAAACGAGTCGAGAATTTCCCACAGAGGCACTGGTGGCTCTGCGAGTCGACGCGGATCAGGAGGCTCTCGTCAAGGAGTGTTTGTATCCGTGAGTCGAGGAATTTGCTAAGGATTATTTGTTTCCCTAGCGCCAAGGATTATTTGTTTCCTTGGGGTTTGAAACGGGTCGAGAATTTCCCATGGAGGCACTGGTGGCTCTGCGAGTCGACACGGATCAGGAGGCTCTCGTCAAGGAGTGTTTGTATCCGTGAGTCGAGGAATTTGCTAAGGATTATTTATTTCCCTAGCGCCAAGGATTATTTGTTTCCTTGGGGTTTGAAACGAGTCAAAAATTTCCCACGGAGGCACTGGTGGCTCTGCGAGTCGACGCGGATCAGGAGGCTCTTGTCAAGGAGTGTTTGTATCCGTGAGTCGAGGAATTTGCTAAGGATTATTTGTTTCCCTGGAGCCAAGGATTATTTATTTCCTTGGGGTTTGAAACGAGTCGAGAATTTCCCACGGAGGCACTGGTTGCTCTGCGAGTCGACGCGGATCAGGAGGCTCTCGTCAAGGAGTGTTTATATCCGTGGGTCGAGGAATTTGCTAAGGATTATTTGTTTCCCTAGCGCCAAGGATTATTTGTTTCCTTGGGGTTTGAAACGAGTCGAGAATTTCCCACGGAGGCACTGGTGGCTCTGCGAGTCGACGCGGATCAGGAGGCTCTCGTCAAGGAGAGTTTGTATCCGTGAGTCGAGGAATTTGCTAAGGATTATTTGTTTCCCTAGCGCCAAGGATTATTTGTTTCCTTGTGGTTTGAAACGAGTCAAGAATTTCCCACGGAGGCACTGGTGGCTCTGCGAGTCGACGCGGATCAGGACGCTCTTGTCAAGGAGTGTTTGTATCCGTGAGTCGAGGAATTTGCTAAGGATTATTTATTTCCCTAGCGCCAAGGATTATTTGTTTCCTTGGGGTTTGAAACGAGTCAAGAATTTCCTACGGAGGCACTGGTGGCTCTGCGAGTCGACGCGGATCAGGAGGCTCTTGTCAAGGAGTGTTTGTATCCGTGAGTCGAGGAATTTGCTAAGGATTATTTGTTTCCCTAGCGCCAAGGATTATTTGTTTCCTTGGGGTTTGAAACGAGTCGAGAATTTCCCACGGAGGCACTGGTGGCTCTACGAGTCGACGCGGATCAGGAGGATCTTGTCAAGGAGTGTTTGTTTCCCTGAGTTGAGGAATCTGCTGAAGACACTGGTTTCTTCGGAGTTGGACTAAACTGTCGAGATTTGGCTTCGTCTTCTGGTGGAGCCTGTTGGGAAAGTATGGTTCCCTCTTTGTTTACGCCCTTGGATTGTATACAGGGATCGATGTGATCTTAACTGTAGGGCCAAAGTTTTATCATCATTTTTTTTGTTTTATCTCCACGATGCTCTATCATTTCAGCTTTTATATCGCGAAGGTCGTGATTGCCCAATCATTTCGGCTATTTTTCGCGGTGCCCAATCATTTCGGCTATTTATTTTATTTTTACTCGCTGCTTTTTATTGCGAGTTACCCAATCATTTCGGCTATTTATTTTATTTTTACTCGCTGCAGTTTATTGCGAGTTGCCTAATCATTTCGGCTATTCCGTATGCATGTGCGGCCTACTGGCTTTCCGCCGTAAACCTGGAATTAGACACCGATTTCGGCATCAGCACCGCTACAACTGGGATATTGCCAGGAGCGAATCATCATTTGCCTCCGTCGGTGTTGAACAAAGGTGGCTTAGCGAACAGGGTTAAGGTCCCGCCGACTAAGGCTTTTGACTTTATGAGCCGTAAGGGTCCCACAAAAGTATTTCTTCCTACAAGTCGTGAGGATCCTGTAGGTGTATTTTCTCCTTAGGAATCGTGAGGATTCCTAAGTGTTCGTTTCCTCTGTAGGTCGTAAGGATCCTATAGGAGGGTTTTCTCCTCATAAATCGAGAGGACTTACAAGGGTCATGCGAACATATCCCTAGTCATGGATGGGACTTGGTTAGGGAAATTTTTATTCGCGCCCATGGATTGTATACAAGGGTCAGTATTGAGCCACTTGTAGGGCAATATCGGGAGTTGTGGGAGTTGCTTAAGCACAGGTTTAGGTCTCTGTAACTTAAGACTTTCAAATCTTATGGGCCGTGAGGGTCCCATAAGAGAGTTCTCCTTACGAGTCGTGAGGATCTCGCAAGTGTATTTTCTTCTTAGGAATCGTGGGGATCCCTAAGTGTGTTGCTCCCTTGTGAGTCGTAAGGATCTCACGCGGGTGGTTTCTCCTTACAAGGTCGAGAGGACCCTATAAGGGTCTTTTAACGAGGTTGCGCCCTTTCGGGTATTCACAAACACTCGCCGGTAGCCTTGCTGTTTTTACTCACGAAGCCCTTTAGGGTTTTCATCCGTGCCCATTTTGCTCATGGACGTACCGCTTTTTTTTTATTCTTTTTATTTTTATATATTTTTTACGAGGTCGCGCCCTTTCGGGTTTTCACAAACACTCGCCGGTAGCCCTGCTGTTTTTACTCACGGAGCCCTCTCGGGTTTTCATCCGTGCCCTTTTTGCTTATGGACATACCGTTTTTTTATTTTATTTTATTTTTATATGTTTTTTTTATATCTCGCCAGCCTAAAAGATGTTGCGGTAGTAGTTTAAAGACGTTTCGGTCTGCTATTAGTTTAAGGACATTTCGGTCCGACTTTGAGAAGGCTGGCTACTGCTGATAGAGTTTGAGCTTAAGCATAGTATTTCTTTAGGAAGTGACCGTTTATTGGCCTGAAAGACCTTTCACCGTGCATGTCCATGAGTAGATAGGCCTCACCCTGGTAGACCTTATCTATGATGTATGGGCCTTCATAGTTTGGCTCAAACTTTCCCCGCTTGGCGCGATTGGGGATCATAGGCCTTTTGACCACTAGCACGAGTTCGCCTTGGCGAAATGTCCTTGGTCGAGTCAATCTCTCATATGAGCGCGTCATCTTTGCTTTATAAGCTTCCAGATTTTGTTGCGCTATGAGCCGTGTTTCTTCAAGGGCATCAAGCTCCTCAAGCCGAAGGTGAGCGTTTTCCTCATCTGTTAGCTCGTAGTGGACTGCCACTCGTAGAGAGGGTAATTCTATCTCGAGGGGGGGTACTAATTCTGTACCGAATACCAACGTGTACGGCGTTGTGTTCGTGGCCGTCTTGAACGTAGTTCGATACGCCCAGAGAGCTTCTTGCAGTCTCTCGTGCCAGTCTCTCTTATTTCGGGACACCGTCTTTTTCATGATTTTCGTCAGGGTCTTGTTGAAGGCTTCAGCTAGACCATTGGCTCGCGGATTGTAAACTGAAGAATATCTCCAGTCTATATTATGCTGCTGTGCGAAGCGACTGATCTTGTAGCTTCTGTAGGCTGGCCCGTTATCGGAGATGATCCGTCTTGGCGTTCCAAACCGATATATGACGTGCGTCTTGAAGAAATAGAGGATATTCTCCGTCTTAACTTCCCTCAGTGGTACTGCTTCTGCCCATTTGGAGAAGTAGTCAGTCGTCACCAGGATGAACCGATGTCCTCTAGACGATACTGGTTCGATGGGGCCGACTATGTCAGTCCCTCACATTTTGAATGGCCAGCTAGCCACCGTCGGATGTAGTGGATTTGGATGCCGGTGGATGAAGTCCCCATGGATTTGGCATGAGTGGCATTGCTTCGCATATTCGAGGCAGTCCTGGATCATCGTGGGCCAGTAGTAGCCCATCCGTTTTATCTTCAACTTCATCTTTGGGCCCACTTGGTGAGAACCGCAGAGTCCGTCGTGAACTTCCTGAACGACTCTTTTCGCTTCGTCAGATCCCAGGCATCTCAACCACAGAGAATCAAACGATCTCTTGTACAGAGCATCGTTGACGAAGGTGAAAGACAGAGCTCGTTTCATGAGCTGGTGTCTTGCGGACGCTTCTTCAGGCATTCGATGGGATTTAAAGTAATCTATGAAGACTTCTCTCCAATCCTCGGTATTTTCCTAATCTTTTACTTGCAGGGTAGTCTGCTCGTTCGCTCTTTTTTCTTCGGATGATTCCGGAGATATTTCTGCTGGGGCAAGCACCCGACGGCTTTGTACTATGATTCTAACGTCATCGAGGTTCTCGTCGGCCAGTTCTTTAGCAAGTTTGGCCAACGCGTCTACTTTGCTGTTTTCCGCATGCGGTATGCTTTCCAAAGTATAGGAGGGAATTTGGGTCAACAGTTGTTGCACCTTTTCACCGTATTTTACCAATTCCGGTTTGCACGTTTGGTAGTTGCCGTTTACTTGACTAACGACGAGTTGAGAATCTCCGTATATGAGGATGTTTTCAATTCCCATGTCGATGGCGATCTCGAGGCCTGCTATCAAGGCTTCATATTCGGCTTCGTTATTCGTCCTCGGCTCTGTTAAGGAGAAGGTGAAGCGCATAATCCCTCCTTGTGGAGTTACGAAGATGAGGCCTACTCCCGATTTGATTATAGGGGTACTTTGTTTGCGCTTTTTCATGGAAGATGCTCCATCGAAATAGAGCTCCCATCGGGTATCACCACCGTCGATCGCGTCAAACGCATGTTCGTCTGGAAAATCGCAATTCAGAGGAGAATCGGCAGATATCGGGTGCTCAGCGAGGAAGTCGGCGATGGCCTGGCCTTTCACTGCCTTGAGAGGTTGATATGTTATCGAGAACTCCATCAAGAGTAGGGCCCATTTAGCGAGTCGTCCCGTCAACATGGCCTTCAACATCAAGTATTTAAGGGGGTCCACCTTTGAAATGAGACGGACCTCGTGCGCCAACGCATAGTGCCTGAGCTTTGTTATCGCGAAGATCAATGCCAGGCAGTGTTTTCAATGGGAGAGTAGTTGCTTTCTGTCCCCGACAGAACTCGACTTAAGTAGTAGAGTGCTCTTTCTTTCCCTTGATCATTCTCTTGTGCCCATAATGCGCCTAAGAAACTTTCGAGGGCGGTTGTATAAAGAATGAGGGGTTTTCCCTTGACTGGAGCAGCCAACACCGGCTGGTTCTGCAGGTATTGCTTGATCTCGTTTAGCGCGCTTTGACATTTTTGATCCCAGATGAACGGGATTCCCTTCTTCATCAGGTGACTGTAAGGACGGCACTTTCCTGAAAGGTTGGCTATAAATCGCCGTATCTACGCAAGCTTCCCTTGGAGAGACCGCAGCTGTTTGAGAGTCCTTGGCGGAGGCATTTCCATGATCGCCTTGATCTTTGACGGATCTATTTCGATACCTCGGTGTCGGACGATGAATCCCAGGAATTTTCCAGAGGAAACTCCGAATGCACACTTGAGCGGGTTCATCTTCAAGTTGTACTGTCAAAGGCGTTGAAACACGGTCTTCAAATGCTCGAGATGCTCCTCGTATGATTTGCTTTTAACCACGAGATCGTCGATATAGCATTCGACAATTTCGTGTATAAGGCCATCAAAGATTTTCGTCATGGCCCTTTGGTAGGTGGCACCTGCGTTCTTTAGACCAAAGGGCA
This sequence comes from Agapanthus africanus, assembly GCA_030015575.1. Classification (NCBI taxonomy): domain Eukaryota; kingdom Viridiplantae; phylum Streptophyta; class Magnoliopsida; order Asparagales; family Amaryllidaceae; genus Agapanthus; species Agapanthus africanus. The sequence continues at coordinate 38,017,662 of JASDDO010000016.1, read as the reverse complement.
TCACTTTATAACAGAATATTCCCAAAGGGGTCCGGAAAGCGGTATGCTTCTGGTCTTCAGGATGCATCTTTATCTAATTATACCTTGATGAGCCGTCCATGAAGGAGAAAACCTCATGAGTGGACGTATTGTCTATCATCAGTTCGGTGACTGGCACTGGAAAATCGTCTTTCGGGCAAGCTTTATTGAGATCCCGGAAGTCTACGCATATGCGCACTGTCCCATTTTTCTTCATCACCGGGACGATGTTGGCGATCCATTCCGGATATTGAACCTCCTGTATAAAGCCAGAGTCGATTAGCTTTTTGACCTCGGCGTTGATGCTCATCTCAAGCTCGAGCCGCATTCTCCTCGGCGCCTGTTTGACTGACTTGACGTCCGGGGATATCGCCAATTTTTGCACAGCAACTTCTGGATCTAGTCCCGGCATTTCGGAATAGTTCTATGCGAAGCAATCTTTATGTTGTACAAGGACATCTTTTAACGCAGCCACCTTTTCTTCGGATAATAGCTCGCTGACAAATGTCGGTCGCGGGTCGTTTAGCGTCCCCAGCTCGATTTTCTTGAGGTTATCCGCGGTAGTATGTATTCCATCTTCCATTTCTTTCGGAGCTGGCGGAAATTCTGAAATCACCCTATCGTTGCTGTTTTCAAAGCACCAGGGAAGGCTGTCCATGTTCTCGGGCTCTTCTTTTAATATCGTTATCATGTGACAGGTGCGAATCCGCTTCCAATCCCAATGTGGAGTTGGTTCTGTTCTCGTGGCTTTGGGTTCGTGCTTCTGTGGCGGCGTTACCCTCCAGTTGTCAGACAGAGCGAACTTACCGAGCTGGTACTGATCTTCGACCCAATTCTTGAAGGTGAAGCAGTCTTCGAGAGGGTGCTCTATTACTCGATGGTAAGAGCAATAGTTTGGGTCAGAGACTTCGCTTGCTTGTTCGGGGTGCTTGGACTCTGTCGGTGTAAGCATCTGATGTTTTAGAGCAAGCTCAAGTATCTTCTTCGTCTTGTCCTGAGGAAATGAGTACGCTCGACTCATTTTCTTCATGAGGGATAGATCAATAACGCTCGACTCCCGCTCGCGTGGCTTCTTAGCCCCGCTTTGTTGCTGTTGAGCGCCTTTTTGGCCTTTCGACTTGTTTCTGCTTCTGCATCGAGCCTTCTTCATAACAGGTTGACACGGAGTGATACCTTCACTTTTGACGGCCTGTTGAAAGAGGCGTTGCGTTCTGGCTCTTTCGTAGATGGCCATTTCGTGATTGTGATCATCTCGGACCTTCTGACCAGCTTCCCTTATAAGCCTGTCCATTTGTTCTTCAAACGACGGACCGGGCACTTTTGCATCAGGAACTTTTACTGGTTCAGGATTAGTGTCCTCCCGTTGCGCATCTGCTTCTTCATTGAAGTCATGCACGACGTAACAGTCGCGGAGCAGTTCTCGTTTCTTGGGGCGAATGTATCCGAGTCCGATCATTTCCATCCTCCCATTAGGCAGCTTGCGTTGAGTTCCAGGAACGTTCCAGACCGTGTCATAGAATTTGGCCTTTCTAACGGTCTGTTTGAAGGGTATCCCTTGGCGCTTCAACAGCTTCTTCAAGCCTTCTGTATAATATCTGGGTAGACGGATGAGTTGAAGTCTGTCCGGCGTAGGATCTGCCCCGTGCCAGATTTCTTTCTCCGCCTTGGTTTCTTCAGAGCGGTAGAACAGAATTGCTTTCTCGCTCTTTCGCCTGGGAGGGATATTGAACGTTTGCAGCTCTTCTACATTGTAAATATTAAGTACATCTAGTTCTTTATGGTGTTTAAGCGGCACCATGGCGACTTGTAGACTTTGTTCTTCGTCAGCAAACTTTTGTTTTGAAGGTCGAGCAGAGAATACAGCATGGATCTCATCTTCCGAGTCGCTACCAAAGATCAACGTAGGAGCGGACGGTCCTGGCTTGTTGTGTTGGGGCGGACCCGAATACACTATCTCCTCTTCCTCCTCGGTATCACTGCCGAAGACAGGGATGGTGGCATTAGCTTTATTCTCCGGCTTGTGACACTTCTCCGTATCTTCGAAATCCGGTAAGAAGTATTTGGCATCTTCGTATTTGCGGACCTCGTTCACAGAGAACGGGTTCAGTTCTCCCGTCACGGTATACTCGAAACCATCCTTAAAATACTTCATACACTGATGTTGTGTAGAAGGGATGATGTTGTACTCGTGTAACCAGGGTCGGCCGAGCAAAGCGTTGTAGCATGTCTTGGCGTCTTGACGTGGAACTTAATGTCCGTGACGAGTAGCCCGAAGCGTAGCGTCAGTATCACAGACCCAAGAGTTCTTGATGACTGGGAGTCGAACCCGGAGATGGTGATCTTGTCACGAGCAAGGTGCTGGACGCTCATGCAGATTTCTTTTAAGACCCGTACATTGAGGAGATTAACGGACGACCCATTATCGATCAGGATTTTGCCTATCTTTATATCATGGCAGTATCCCGTGACGTAGAGGGAGCGATTGTGTTCGCACGTCCCAAGTAGAAGGTCTTCATCGCCAAAAGTGACATCTGCCGTGGGCACGTCCTCTAATTCATCCTTCATTTTTTCTTCGGCCAGGAAAGCTTGGAACTGCTCCGGGTCCTGTAGTGCCTTAATTAACGAATCTCTCGCCTCTTTTGATAGTAAAAGGGCATCAAGAATGCTGAGTTGTGAGGGCAGCTTCCTCAGATGTGCTAAGACGTTGTAATCCAACTTATTCTTCTTTGGCGGGTCTTTGGCAGCTAGCTCCTCCACCACTTGGTCATCTAAGACGATATCTTCAGGGGCCTTTTCTTTTCCTTTATCTTTTCTGTTCGAGGGTCCGAAGTTCTTTTCGGGCAGCGTGCGATTACGTAGCCGGATATTTTCACAAACCTTCGGTTCTTCTTCTTTTCTCGAAGCGGACTCTTTAAAGAGAGGGGCAAGTTCCATCTCCTCATCAGAATCGCTCCCGAATGTAGGCACTTGTGACCCACTGGTGTTAACCATGCGACAATCGCCGGTAGTTCTTTTAAGCCCTTCGGTCGTATTTCTTTGCTCCTGATGAGTTTTACGCTTTTCCCGCTTAAAGCGTTGTCGATGAGTAACATATCCTTGCCACCATCTATTGAAGGTCTTGCACTCTTCAGTGGGGTGCGAAATCTTCTGGTGATACAAGCAATAGGAGGGGTGCATTTCCACTTCACCGGTGATGTTCCCTTCGGAGGATGGTAGCTTCATGCCCATTGATATGGCCTTAGCAAACCTTTTCCTCATCTTGAATTGGCTTTTGTCGGTAGTGGAGGTGTTTTGCTCTAGCGGGATCGTCTCAGCTCTTTCATCAAGTCGCTGGCGCTTGGCCCTTTCAAATATAGCCGTCTCACGTTCTTGATCAGCTTTACTTTTCAATCGAGCTTCGTTGAGGAATGCGTCAATTACCTCATCTGATGGCCCTAGAATTTTTGATTCAGGGTCTGTCCCCAGCTTTTTAGTGCAAGGAGTCTCCTCATCGTCCATGAACGAATGGGAAATCACATGACAGCTTGCCATGCATTCTTCAGATTCATTTGACGAACTTTCTCCCTCACCTTCCTCTTGAAAGACGTGATTGAGGAACTCTTGGAATGTAATGGGAGTCCGTGCTTTCTGGTTGTATTTTTCTAGCGCGTCGATTTGTTTTTGCAAGTCCGTGCGCTTGTCACCAGGCCTCACGGGCTTCTTTGACTTCTTCTTCTTCTTTTTCGAAGATTTTTACGACTGGTTGTGAGTGCTTGAACCACCACCATCGGTCTTTGGAGTTGGACATGGTTTCAACATCCCTTCAATGACCTGCGGTTCAAACGGGTTCCTCCACTTGATTGATGGACATGTCTGAAGGTCGTTTAGAATCCTCTTTGTCTTGGCTGATAATACAACCTCCCAAGGAGTTTCTTCAACGACGGAGTATGTTGCCCCCGGCGTATTCGTCCCTTTAGAGGTGTGGGGCTGCGGGGGATTCACCTTCCATTTGTCAGATAACACAAATTTGCCCTGTCGGTACTGGTTTTCAAGCCAATTTTTTAAAACGTAGCAATCCTCGATCGGATGACCCAGTACTCGATGATAAGGACAGTAGTTGGGCTGGTTGACGTCACTTGGTTGTAACGGGCATTTTGGATCCGGCAGATATATGAGTCGGTTGCGCAACGCCAGTTCGAATAACCTCCTCGTTTTATCGTGGGGAAAGGAGTAAGAACGTCCTAGCCTCTCCTCAAGGTCTAAGTACTGACGCACATTATTTTGACGAGCAACCGGCTTCGAGTTGCTCAGTTGTTATTGAGCATTAGCGACAACGATCTCTTTTCCCTTCCCCTTGTCATTTCGGGAGTCCGGCTTTGGAAGAGGGGGCTTATGGCCCATCTGATCCATTTGCGCTAGCTTGTCAATCAAGGCCTGAAAGGTAGTTAGCTTGAAAAACATCATAAATTGTGAGATGGTTGCTTGCGAATCAAGGGTTCCCACAAATATACCCACCGCGGGAGCTTCTTCAATGCGCTGCTCACACTTTGACCATAAGTTCCGCCATCGTATAGCGTACTGAACCCACGTCTCGCCTGGCTTTACCCTAGCGTTAATCAGTGCCGTCATCGGGGTACGTTCACTGGCGCTTGCAAAACGCTGAGTAAACAGTAGCTCCATCTCTGCGAAGGTCTTAATAGAGTCGTTCGGGAGCTCAGAGTACCACTCGAACGCCATATCTGATAGGCTTCCAACAAACTGGCGAAGCAACAGCTTGTCGTCACCGCCGGTGCTGCCGCAGAGTGCCCTGAACTGGGCAACGTGCTGGTGAGGATTGCCTGTCCCCTTGTAGACATGGAACTTAGGAATTGTGTAACCGAGTGGGTACTTGATTTGGTCATACCAACTTGGATATGGCCGCCCCGTTTTTACGACCTGACCCGCTGCTTCCGTCGCTTGATGGACCCGGATCTGCTGAGCTATGTATTCGTCCAGATCGGCTTTGGAGATTGTCTCTTCTTTAGCTGCTGACAGAGCTGGCGGAGGATTCGACGTCTCTCCCCTATCGTCTTCAAAGATGATCGGGGGATCTTCAGCAGGAGGATCTTGTTGTATCATCATCCCTATCATGTCTTGGAAGAGGAGGCCCATACGCTGTATGTTGGCTGCTTGTTCAGCAGCCTCTTTGTCCTTCTCCTCTGATATTCGACGAAGGAATTCGGCGTCGGTTTCTTCCTCCTGGCATTCATCAGAGGACGTTTCAGGGTTTTCTTTTGGCCCCGTAAGCGCGACCATCGCGTTCATCATCTCCTGGAGCTTTTGTTGTTGCTCCTGAGCTTTGGTCACTGACCGCGTATGCGGTCTATGGCCTGTTGATATGCGGTTGTCCTCTTTACCAGACGCCATACAGACGGTATGAACTACAATTCCCCTAGACCTAGGGCGTTTGGGTTCACCTCTTTTGGTATTTACCGCAGGTGTAGGGACTCTCTCTGGCCTCCTTCTCTTATGGGCCGTAGTAGTTGAAGGGGCCGTTGCTTTGGGCACCCAAGCGGTTGTCACCTTTCGTTGCTTGACCGGGGGATTTTCTTCTTGCCAACCTTTCGACTTCTTCTGTTGGCGAGAGAAGTTAGGATCAATGACAGATTCTTGGACTCGTCGCCATGTCTGGTAGATCCTGGAGGACAGCGATTGAATAGGCTGCTCTGGCTTTTCTTCTTCCACGGCGATCTCTACCGGTGGAGGAGATCTTTTAAGGACCGCAGTTGGTGAGTTTCTTCGTACCCTATTCAACAGCTCAAAGCTATTCCCGGTTGTAACAGCGGCGTTAACTTCCACCGTCGGTGTTGGCGGAGTCATCCCAGAAGGGGAGTGGCCCCCGGCCCTCCTTATCCGGCGCCAGTGGCGTCGTCGGGCGCGACGAGTTGTCGGTATTATTTCAGAGACAGAAACATCTTCCCCTTGCCCCCTGTTCAGATGTGGGGTTGTTTCCGGCGTCAGCCTATTGAAGACTGATGTCTTTTGAGCCGCGAGAGCAGGAGTAGGAATGGGGACGGTCAACCTTGCAAAGACCGATCTCTTAGCAGGAGAAGCCGCCTTGATGACTTCAGGAGCAGGTTTGGCTACTCTTTTTGGAATAACCTTTTCTGAGACTGCACGCTTCAATGCGGGTCCGCGAGAGTTTTGGTCCAATCTGGAGAAGACCGAGGCACCGGTGTTGGGCGACCCGTTGACAGGGGCCGCAGTAACTGAAAGTCGATCGAAGACCGACTTCTTAGGAGCTTCTTATACGGGCACGGGGGTGCTAAAGCTTGTTGGCGGAAGCATGGTTCCGAAAAACAACCCCGTAGTGGCTTGAGTAATCTGCTCCATGGGCATAGTGAACAGAGAGGTCGCTTGGGGCCCATAGGTTATGCCCCCAGTTGAGGCCAGACGCGAACTGCGGCTGCAGTTAGAGCACTTTGAACAGGTAGAAGCCATCGATGCTTGATTCCTTTTCTACGCCAAGCAAGAGACCAAATCTTAATAAACTTGAAATCCAAAGGCAACCGTTAACAAACCGCGATTGGTTCGCGAAGACGACACACGAAGTGTGGAGTGGAAAGTGGAAAAGGTCCCACCGGGCGTGCCAGAATCTGTTCCCCTCCGAACGGCGACCAAGACATGAGGACGTCTTGCCTGAGATTCGGGGCAGATGCTATATGGTTTTATCTGTCTACCTCTACGAAGATGCCAAGTTGATTTATGGCACCGTGTATCGGAGGTTTAGACGGATGCGGCCGATGTAGCAGACTTCGTCAGATTCCCCCTCGCTTGAGGGGGTTTTGATTGTGGGGACGCTCTTCCCTGCAGGCGCAAGCCCCTGCAGTTAATTATGCTACCGCATCGCGGTAACAACTTTCTTCTTCTCCAGAATTTCACTTCGTGTCGTGTGTGTTTGTTTTGTCTGTGGTTGCCCGTGGATTGTATACGGAGACTGAGTAATGTCGTCGCCCGTAGGACGTAGATTAGTCCAAATCCGTATTTACTTAGATTTGGGTTTGGTGTTTTTAGTTTAAGGATACGTTAGCCGTATTGTGGCTAAGATCAACTTAAACGTTCGTTAAGGGTACGTTAGTCCTGTTTGAGACTAAGATCAACTTAACGTGGTGATCCCTTTATTATATGGCCGTCAGGACTCGTCACCTCTCTGACGTCGTTGAAGAATTACAACGATAGGTGTCAGAGGAGTTCAGAGATGTACCCTTGAACCAAAGTTGATTTGGAGTTTTATAGTCCATTTGAATGTTTAAGGATACGTTAGCCGTATTTGGGGATAAGATCAACTTAAATGAGACCGCTTAGGTCCGGCAAAAGAGCGTTTGGAGGCTCTATTGTTCCAGTTTAGGGACGTAATGGTCCGTGTTCCAGTTTAGGGACGTGGTGGTCCATATTCCAGTTTAGGGACATAGTGGTCCGTCGCCAGTTTAAGGACGTGGTGGTCCGTCGCCAGTTTAAGGACGTGGTGGTCTTTTAGTTTAAGGACGTCTCGGTCCGATATTAGTTTAAGGACGTCTCGGTCTAATATTAGTTTAAGGACGTCTCGGTCCACGAGTTTAAAGACCCCGCAGTCCATATTCATGTGTGGTCGTTGGGACCCGTCACCTCTCTGACGTCGTTGAAGGATTACAACGAGAACTGTCAGAGGAGTTCGGAGATGTACCCTCGAACCAGATGTAAATTGATTTAGGGAGCAGCCGTGCTCAGTCAATTTAATTTGAGGACTTATGGCCACGACTGGGTTAAGTCCAGTTTCAATATTCTTTTGTCTTTGGCCTATTGGACCTGTGCTAGGGCCTTGCCCCTTCACTGCATTATTTTTCTTTGTTTTGGTTGGGCTCTGCCCTTTTATAAATGATGCAGAGCATCTATTTTGTTTGGACTCTGCCCTTTCTAAAATGCATAGCATTTTTTATTAGGCCTGTTAGGCCTTTTAATTGGGCTCTATCCCTTTTCTTAATAATACAGAGCATTAAATACTCTGACAGTGCCCCACATGGCTTGTCAGGCGCTTTGCGCAAATTAAAGAGCGCAAGCGCATGTGGAAGTGACATGTGTCATGCTCTGATGAGCACAACAGCGCAGTGCGCTGCATCAGTGCGCTGCGCTGTTGCACTGCTGACACGTGGCGCTTCCTGGTGGCTTGCGCAATAGTGCAGTTTTAGCAAGTGCTGGGCACTGTTCTTATTCTTTTGGATCAATTTTAGATCAAAGAAAACAAGTTTTTTTTCTTGTTTTCAAAGAACCAGTGTTTCATAAAAAGTGCAAGGCACTGTTATTGTTTATTTTTCTTTTTTCTTGAAGATCATTGATCTTGTTCTTAAATCAATGATCTATTTTTAAGAGAATTTTCTCTTTTTCTAAAAGTTTTTACCTTTTTCTCTTGTTCTTGAGAAATTCTCTCTAATTCTTCAAAGTTCTCTCTGTTTGAAGTTCTTGATTTCTCCCAAAATGTTGATGCCTTTGAATTGAGGTCTGGGGTCCTTTTTATAGTGCTCATAAACTAGTTAAATTTGTTAAAGAGATCTTTCTCTGAGTGATTTGGGGAATTTTCCCCACCATTGGATCTTTGATCCAAAGGTCTCTGTTTTACAGAAGAAAATCTTCTTGTTTTAACAAGAACAGAAAAGATTTCTTTAAAATCTCAATTCTGTTTTGCGCAAACGCCCCAGCGCGTGACACGTGTCGCGCAGCGCAGCGTTTGCGCAGCTGTGCTTGCGCAACCGCGCAGACACGTGTCGTGCAGCGCAGCGCTTGCGCAGCTGTGCTTGCGCAGTTGTGCTTGCGCAACCGCGCAGACACGTGTCACGCGGCACAGCGCTTGCGTAGCTGTGCTTGCGCAACCGCGTAGACACGTGTCACACGGCACAGCGCTTGCGTAGCTGTGCTTGCGCAACCGCGCAGACACGTGTCACGCGCACGCAGCGCAGCGTTTGCGCAACTGAAACGTTGCTTCCTTTACTTTCTGTTTTAAAAGAGCCTTGCTCTGATTGGACGCACTGCCTCGGGCGCTGTGCTGACGTATCAACTTCTGACACGTGGCGCGTGGCGCGCAGCGCACGGGATTTTGAAGCGTTGCTTCAGAAAATTTTAATTTTTGAAATTCAAACAGAGCCTTGCTCTGATTGGGGGAAACAATCTCGTATCGGGTTGTTCGGCATGGCTAATTTTTAAATCGGGTATGGTAGATGCCTTGTAGACCCCTGTGCGTGTGCCTAGCTACCCTACAAATTCCATTCTCTTTTGAGTAATCCAGGAACTCGGCAATTAAGTTTCATCACATCGATCAGATCTCAGTGTCTTGATACTTTTTCCTGTTTGTTTTTCCACATCATTCTTATATTCTCGGAATTTTTCAAAGAGTCTCGGACTTATGCTTCATTAAGAAGACATGTGCTAAACTAGAGAAATTATCCGTAAAAGTAATGAAATAGGAATAACCACTTCGTGCATCTGTAGATATTGGACTACACACGTCGCTGTGTATGAGTCCCAAGAGCTCGCTTGCTCTTACTCCGTGTCCAGTGAACGGAGTCTTTATTATCTTTCCTATGAGACAATATTGACAAGTTGCATAAGACTGATATTCGAAAAGATCCAAATATCCCTCTCTATGTAACTTCGACAACCGTGTTTCATTGATGTGACCCTGTCTACAATGCCATAAGAAAGTTTTATTTAATTCTGGAGACTTTCTTTTAAGTGTGTTCTGGACGTTTGAAAACCTGAGCTTGATTCAATATATATTGTCCTCTAGTGTACCTGACCCAATCAAACTTTGATTTAGGTGGATGTGAACCACATCGCTTACATACTAGACTTGGTACACACAAACAATTACGTAGAATCAATATCTGCCCACTTGTCAATTCTAGGTGATATACCATACGGATACAGCGTCCACACTCATTCTGTTAGCAACCCTGAGAGTCATATCACCTGCCCTGATAACTCTACGATTTCTCAAAGCCTGTAATGAATTACAGATATGAGATTCTGATCCGGTATCTTATACCCAGGAAGTAGAGTTAATTGACAGACTGTTTTCAATCACAAACACACCCGAAATTGAAACCACAACGTGCTTCGGATCCTGGCATCTGGATTTCCAAGCCCTGCATCCCTTCTGCCAATGCCCTTTCCCGTAACAATAGGTAAAGGGTTACTAGGCACTGTCACAAAGGTCTATAAGGCATCAACCATGCCCGATTTAAAATTTAGACGTGCCGAACAATCCAAAGCGAGGATCTTTGCTGGATAATTAGGGTTAAACATGCAAGTAAACATCTTTACATCTAAGAGAGAGGGATTACAACCTTTGTAGTCCACTCCTTCGCTTCATAAGCCCCGAGTAGTAGTCTCTTCGCCGCAATCCATGATCACCCAGACTCAAGAGAGGCTCCACAACCCGAATGATCCATGCTTGCTTGAAGTCTTCCTTTTCAAAGATGATCTATCTTGAAGTTTCTTTAACTCAAGCTCTCACTCACTAATCAAGTATTAATGAGGTGAACACCCTAATCTAATTGGCTAAATTAGATGAGGATGATGAATTAGAATTTATGCTCTCTTTTATTATCAAATTCTCACACTCATTCATCACAAAATCAAAAACTAGAAAGCTTTCAAGGAGGAAGAAGATGATGAAGTATTTTGTGATGAACAATGAAAAGTTACTATGCTTACAAATGAAGCTTAAGTTAATAATATGAATCAATAACTCATGTAGAGAGTTTGCTAGGGTTAAGGGTTTGGGTTGGGTTAGACATAATATCTCCAAAATATCTTTGCTTAAAACAAAAGAAAAGCTTCTAGAAGCTTCATGAATAAGCTAACCCAATTCAAACCCTAACCATATTTAATCTCCACTAATCATGTTGCATTTGTAAACATAACTTGTTACAATATTATATATCATATATATAATATATTTTGTAACAAAAGAAAATAATACAATTAACATATATCGCATATATATCAATGTATTATCCGGTGAGAAAATGAAATAATGAAGCGAACAAATATTAGATAATGTATTGTAATATATCACATATATAATTATACATTAAATTATCGAATCAACACTTGATCCGACTGTAGGGATGCTAGGCACACGCACAAGGGTCTACGAGGCATCAACCATGCCCGATTTAAAATTTAGCCGCGCCGAACAACCCAAAGCCGGATCTTTAAACTAGAGTTTAGGTGAAAACAAGCATGTTAAACACTTTAACACTAAGTGAGAGGGATTACAACCTTTGTAGATCCTGTCCTTCACTTCTTAAGCTCTGTGTTGAGGTCCCTTCGCTGCGATCATCGTGTTCCGGACTTTCGAGAGGCTTCACGAAGAGAAAGATGCAGTCTTGCTTCCGATCTTCGATAACAAAGATGATCTACCTTGAAGTTTCACTAACACAGGCTCTCACTCACTAAATGAAGTGAACACCCTCATCTAAATGGCAAGGATAGATGAGGATGATGAAGTAGAATTTTTGCTCTCATTTGTTTTCATAAACTCACTCATTTTCATCACTTGATAAAAAGCTAGAAAGCTTTTCATCAAAGAACTCAAGGAAGAAAAAGATGGAATCCTTTTATGATGAACAATGAATAACTCAAGTAAGGTTAGAAAATGCAACCATGGTCATGTAACCTTTGTAGAGATTGAACTAGGGTTAAGAGTTTTGGGTTGGGTTAAAGAATATCTTGCAAAATATCTACACAAAAATCTTTGCACAAAACAAAATAAAGCCTTCTAGAAGGTTCTAGAATAGATTAACCCAAATCAAACCCTAACCTCGTTTAATCTCCACTAAACATGTTGCATTAATAACCATATCATGTTACAATATTATATATCACATATATAATATTTATTGTAACAAAATAAAATAATACAATTAACATATATCGTATATATATCAATGTATTACCCGAGTGAGAAAAAGAACCTTTTAGTGAGCTAATATCAGTTAATGTAATTTAAAATATCATATATATTATTATACATTAAATTATCGAATCAACACTTGATCCGACAATTCGGCTATATCGCATATAACCGACTAATATCTCATTTACCGATTCATCGAATCAACACTTGATCCGATGACCCGGCTGATATCAAATATCGCGAGAATATAATACGGTATCTTATATCGCATTATCCTCGGTCCTGCACATATCACATATATGCCCCTACTCTGTTTTGCCTGAGTCAAGAAACCTCTGTGTAGGACTCTAAAGAATCGTCAATACGCCGGCAGTAGGTGATGATCATATCAAACACCCACAAGCTGCAAGCGGTCAGCTAAACGTAACAGCCACCCAGGTATTGAGCGATCAGAAGATCAACAAGCAAGCCTGTATATTCTCCTGCAAATCCAATCAGTAACACTCCTGTACAGTCCGGTCTCGCCGTCTGATATGTCGCATATCTCGTCTAGGGGTGGTAAACGTCAGACCCCAGTAGCTCGATAAGTCGTGTCGATATGAGGTCTATAACAGTTCGAGAAACTACTGATAACACTTACTAGTAAATCTCAACAACCCTGGCCACGGATTTCCAGTTATAGCCAATCGAACACAGCGCAATATCAACTCCCTATACCGGGAGAGACGAATCCCCTCCTATCACTCATTGCCTCCATGTGATTCGGGACTGTACCCAAAAGCCACCTTTTTTGCACGCCCTCTTGGATGTGGTATGATGGAAATCAAAGCACAGTGGGAATCACACAAGACTCTATGACGATCTCGGGTCAACAGACTACTCTGTACCAGTGTCACTGGAGAACTGCCATCTGACGTGAGGTATAATACCATCTGGGAGTTCTCGACGAGTCTGTCCAGTGTACCCAGTCTCTACTGAGCACCCGTACACCATCCTTGATGTCAAACACCGATGGATATGGGATCATCCATCGCCCATCATATGGGTCAAGATGCGTATACGCTAGTCTACTCTGGTGCATCGATGCCCTGTCTCGATACACCCTCGACTAGGAACAGTTATAGGATGTACTCATCGACTACCGTGGCCCCACTAGTATGATCTCATCATAGTCCCAGCAGTCGAGTACATATCCTAAGGGCTTTATCAACATGTAACATAGAGACAATCAGAGTACATGTTAAGATAAAGTACAACCAGATAGCATACTATCATGTCGAGCAAGAAAGTCCTCCCTATATATGTCCAAGCATCCATTACAATATACATCGTATGTACAGTAATGGCCTCTAGGATATATATATAACTAACAATCTCCCACTTGCACTAGGACCATCTGTTGTGGTATCACATACCCAACAATGAGCTGCGGTTGAAGTATCTCATACTCAACCATCCCATAAAAGTCTCTACTGGGAAAAAGGCCTTTGTGAGTGGATCCGCGCTGTTGTCCTCTATGTCTACTCTCCTAATCTCGATCTCCCTGAAGATCAACCATCTCCATGATCAGGCGATACTGCCTAAGAATTATATCTGGATTTCTGATGGGACGGAAGTTCCTTGGCTAAAACCACAACTCCATTGTCATACAATGGTAGGAACGAAGTTCATCTCATGAACTTATATATCCAGACTGCCTCTTTGGCAGCATCCTTGGTAACGATGTATCTTGCCTTTTATCGTCTAGTAAGTCACTGTATCTAGCTTGGAACTCTTCCAACATACCGTCCCTCCACTGAGGGTAAAGACAATGCCTGCGACTGACATTCAGTCGTCCTTATCATCCTGTAACCTTTCCAGTGATTCTCCCCATGATCAATTGATACCATCTCACTACAACTAGTGAGTATCCTAACATCCAATTAGATCTATCTCATAGATCCAAAACCCAGGATTCAGGAGGTATCATTTTGATCCTATATGGAGAATCTTTGTGATAAGCGGAGATTGACTGAGCGTAGCATAGGAAACTCCTTCCCTATCAAGAGTATGTTATCCACGTACTCTAACGAGGATCACCACTATACTCTCTACTACCTTTTTGTATATACAAGGTTCATCTACCATTTTGATGAAGTCAAACTTTTTGACTACTACATCAAAACAGATGTTCCAACTCCGCGATGCCTGATTTATCACATAAATCATCTTGCTCACATTTCCGCTGCTCACACTGTCTACGAAGCCCTCTGGATATGTACTTATAGACGCCCTCTTCCAAATCATCATTTAGAAAAGCAGTCATGACACCCAACCACCAGATATCGTAGTCATGGTATGTAGCCGTGGCAAGTAGGATCTGGATGAACTTAAGCATAGCTTTGAAAGTCTCAACTTTTCCATGTACACCAAGTAATCTTCTCAAGACATACTTTCTCCTGATGGGGATTTAACCCTTCAGATAAAGCAACTAAAGTCCATACTTTGTTTTGTATTAGGATTCCATCTCAGATCGCTAAGCATCCAGCCATTCTTACAAAGTCCCACTCCTGATGGCCAGCTCGAAACTAGTTGGGTCATCATCTCATGATGCATTCCTCGCTCCCACTGTCATAGAGAAACCGAAGTATCTCTCAGGTGGGTAAGGAACTCTACTAGATCGGCGGAGAGGCTGAGGTTCGTTGGAAACTATTGAATCGTTTGGTTCTACCAAATCATCAGCTGCAATTTGTATAGCTGGAACCTTTCCAGTTCTACCTCATGACCAATAATTTCTTCACAAGAAATTCCCTTTCACAAAGGTGGCATGCTGAGAAACAAAACATCTTTTGTTCCTCGGTTTGGTAGAAGATATTCCCTTGCTAATGCTTGGGATATCCAACAAATTTCCACAGAACTGACTTTGCCTCGAGCTTGTCCGAATTATGCTTTTTAGACATAGGCTGGACAACCCCAAATCTTAACAAACTTAAGATATGGGCTCTTCCCTTTCCATATCACATATGAAGTGGTAGGCAACTGATTTAATTGGAACCATATTCAATAGGTATGCAACTTCTCAAGTGCACAACTCCCAAAAAGGAAATAGTAAACTCAGTAGTACTCATCATAGAGCGCACCATATCACATAGGGTGCTATTGCTCTGTCCCGATATACCATCGTGCTATGGTGTATACGGAGGAGTAATGCTGAGAGAGAATCTCATTCTCCTTTAGAATATTCCAGGAATCCCGTGCTCAAGTATTCTCCTCCTTGATCTCATCAAAGGAAATAATATTTTTACCCGTTTTTGCTTCTCTACTTCTAACTTATATTCTGTGAATATCTCAAAAGGTTCGGACTTGTGTTTCCACAGGAACATATGTCTGAATCTTGAGAGATCATCAGAGAATGTAATGAAGTATAAAGAACCGGTCTTGGCATGTGTAGACAGGGGACCTTCATACATCAGCATGTATCAATCCCAAGAGTTCACTAACTCTTTCTCTGTTTCCAATAAACGGAGCTGTGGTCATCTTATCTCTGTGACATGACCGGCAAGTTTCACAAGATGTAAATTCAAACTAATTTAAATATGCATTTATTTGTAACTTCAGCTAGTCGGGTCGCATTGATATGACCTAGTCTACAATGCCAGAAGAAGGATTCGTTCATTTCTGAACTCTTCCTCTTGTGTGTGTTCTGTATACTAAGAACTGTAGTTTGATTTAGAACGTCTATGCTTTTAGATAACGTGCCTGAACCGATCAACTCTTGATATAGGAAATGTTCAAAACATTATCCAACAATACAAAATTATATCCTTCTTTATTAATAAAGAGACTGATATGATGTTGTATATAAGGTTCGGTATCTAATAACATTCATTCAGAATCAATGTATTCTGGTAATACAGGGTGATAGTGACCAACAGACTTGGCTGCAACACTTGCACCGTTTCTATCTCATGAAACTTATCGTCCGTTCTCAGTTCTCTACCTATCTGTAGCCCATGTAACAAATTACATATGTGGGATCCTGATCCGGCATCAAATACCCAGGACGTAAAGGATACTGAGAAACGGTTCTCTATAATGAACACACCCGAAGAAGATGCATCAACATGCACTTTCTTCGTTTGGGCGGCACGGGAATTCTGGTAATCCCCAATTTTCTGCTCTGTCTTATAACAATTATAAGTTGGAGTGGGACCAACGTTCCCTAGCGCAGTATAACAAGCGAGTTCGGTCAATACATCCGTATTATTATCTTGATTAAGGCATGATATGGTCGCTACCTGGAGAGAGAGAGAAGAAAACACTCAGCGTGCGCTTTTACAAGATTAGATTGGTTATCAATTTATCTAATCGGGATGTCTCCCACTATTTTAGTCAAATCTTCCTTCAAACCCTAAAAGGAAAGACTAGACGGGATTAATTACATTATACAAGTTCGCCAATCTTTCAGCCAGGCCAGTACCAGTACTTTGAGGGAGGTTCCCCGCGCTTTCGCACGAACCTAATTAAAGTAAACCTTGTTTTCCCAGGGGCGTAACCCCATTGACACCTTTCTAGACACCTACTTGATCGGCTAATTGTAATGTGTAAAACTCTCCCAGGAGTAACTCTTACTTGCAGCGGGTATCGGGATCCAACTATCTCATAGAAGGTATGCAATCTCATTGCAAATTTCAACACTTGAAATTCCCAATAATATTTTACCCCCTAGCGTCCTATGACCTTGACAAATGCCAAACCACCCATAGTCCGCTAGTCAAGTTCAACCCGTACATTTCCTGATTGAATTAAACCCACCCGCACGACCCTTGACGAATGCCAAACAACGCCATACGAATACCCTAATCCAATCGCATCGTATGCTAGCAGATAAGCACTAGTTAGCTACCGTACACTACGCCTTGACGAATGCCAAACTACCGCAGCACGAATACTAAGTAGTACTTATCTGAAATGACGGAGGGCTACGACAGGTTTTTAAGAAAACCCTTTGCATAATGAACTTGATATCGTTGTAGAATCGAGTGATTTTGAATGGAGTGTTTTTGAGGCTTTTCTAGTTTTGCTAAAGGGGTCACTCCCGGTGAAGGGATAGTCGGCCCTTTCCTCATCGAATAAGGTGCAGGATATTTCACAAATATCACTATGCAAAGTAAGAACTATAGAAGCAATCAAAAGACAAACCGAGTTTATAGCATATGCTAGTTTCACTAAAGAGGTCACTCCCGGTGAAGGGATCTCGGCTCTTTCCTTATCGAATAAGGTGCTGGATATTCTACAAGGAACACCGCTATGCAAAGCAAGAACTAGAGCTACCAGTTTTTAAACAAGTTTCTACAACATCTTAGGTTTCTTTTATTTCATTAATCTCATTAATGAAGTCCCATTTTATCATGCTTCGCAAGCATCACATTTGAAACGAAATCTGCAATATAGCATATATCTCATATATATAATATAAACATTCGTCTCAGGCAGTAATATGATCTCATCATAGAACATTGCAGCAGAAGAACATATATGAAATATTGGATATAGTAGGACGTCCGTGTTTTAATACGAGCCTGTATAAAACACGGATTCCACGGTCGCGATGAATAGCCAAACCCACATCCCTAGACCCCTACGAGAGCGACAAGTAACACAGCCAATTCTAGGGTTAGGAGACCCGGTCTCGACTCCTCGAGATGGTCTTCCACTGGACCCTAGAACCCGGTTACTTGTGCTCCCCGCCTTGGGTCTACCTAATGCGGAAAAGTAAATAATATACAATGGTGACATCATCCTCAGCCCAGAAGTGCCCCAATAAAAGAATATTACATACAAATGAATTTTACATGAATGAAAAAGAAAAACTCTCATCTCACATAAAAAAAACCCGGCTATTCAAAATGCGACGATCCAATATAACATATCACAGCAACACATAATATCTCATATCATCAACGTAAGCAAGTATGCGTATCCCGATTGTCGCTGATGTATAGCAACGAAGCCGGCGATACACCACATACTACGCTTACGGTCACAGAAAAGAAAGTGTAAAACTACAACAGTTGGAATCCGCAACCACCTTAGACATCGCATGCCTAACCAAATGAATTTCTTAGACATCGCATGCCTAACAATTATAAACCCTGCATTTTAGTCTCATTATCGAAAACTCTTTTCAATATCAAGTCGGGCAATTCAACAAGATTCCCGACATCCTGATTGAATGCTCGTCGCAAACTTTAGTAGACGGCCGCACCCCCGGATGTTGTCGACGAAGTGCACTAAGGCGGAACACCGCTGCCGCGAGCACCCGAATGGATGCTTTTAGCGACGGGGTTCTCCTACAGTCACTTGGTCGGGGCTATGGGGCATGGCTGTCTATTAAGTTTATCCGGCAAGTATCCGCGTACGCTACGTGATTGCGACGGACTTTTGATCACATCAAAATTCCGTGGCAACCGATCAATCGAGACTAAACTGCTATGTTTATAATATTCAAATTAGTTATCTCATAACTACTTGTGGATTCAAAATATTGTATCACATTCCAGATAAATAGAAAATGTTAAACTTTCCGATCGAATAATCAAACACCCAAGTTTTCCCAGATTTTTCTCAACACTTGAAATTAGTTTAAAAACATCTATCACATGCCACAGTACCAATGGTCCAGCCGTAGAAGGGTCAAGCCAACGCCTCACATGTGGCACGTCGTACTGCCCCAAACCCTAAGGTTTAGAGGCAGTTTAAGACGGTCACATAATCGAGTTAAGGTTTGTGTTCTTCTAGAGGGTCCACTGCGTTACTTGCACAACTTAGAACGTTCTTAAACTACGGAAAAATCCAACACTTGGAAATTTTCCGGCAGGTGAAAAAGTGAGTTATTGATATCCAGTCGAACTTTTTAACACGTTCTAAAAAATTACCCGGACAAAATAAACGAAGTTATATTTTCCGATCGAATCAACGAGCTCCCAAAACAACCCAGAAAACTCAACACTTGAGTGGAATTAAAAATTCCCAGAATAATGAAAAAGGACCTAAGAATAAATATATGAAGTACGAGGGACCAAATCATAATTTTGGCCGCGGAACCGCCGCCAAACTCTTGGTTTGGCCGCGGTTCCGCGGTCACGTGAGCGCATTAATGGGCCATACTTCACAGTAATTCTTAGATTTTCCTACTTAATTTTCTGAGCATTTTTAATCTGAAAAAATGTCAACTTTTGAAAAATTTCCAAAAACTAGGGTATATCAGGTTTTCGGAGTTCGATCGGACTATAAACTTCGTCTAGACTTCGCCTAAAACTCTAGCATGGCTCTGATACCACTGTAGGGATACTAGACACACGCACAAGGGTCTATGAGGTATCAACCATGCCCGATTTAAAATTTAGCCGTGCCGAACAACCCAAAGCCGGATCTTTAAACTAGAGTTTAGGCGAAAACAAGCATGTTAAACACTTTAACACTAAGTTAGAGGGATTACAACCTTTGTAGATCCTGTCCTTCACTTCTTAAGCTCCGTGTTGAGATCCCTTCGCTGCGATCATCATGTTCCGGACTCTCGAGAGGCTTCACGAAGAGAAAGATGCAGTCTTGCTTCCGATCTTCGATAACAAAGATGATCTACCTTGAAGTTTCATTAACACGGGCTCTCACTCACTAAATGAAGTGAACACCTTCATCTAAATGGCAAGGATAGATGAGGATGATGAAGTAGGATTTTTTCTCTCATTTGTTTTCATAAACTCACTCATTTTCATCACTTGATAAAAAGCTAGAAAGCTTTTCATCAAAGAACTCAAGGAAGAAGAAGATGGAATCTTTTTGTGATGAACAATGAATAACTCAAGTGAGCTTAGAAAATGCAACCATGGTCATGTAACCTTTGTAGAGATTGAACTAGGGTTAAGGGTTTTGGGTTGGGTTAAAGAATATCTTGCAAAATATCTACACAAAAATCTTTGCACAAAACAAAATAAAACTTTCTAGAAAGTTCTAGAATAGATTAACCCAAATCAAACCCTAACCTCGTTTAATCTCCACTAAACATGTTGCATTAATAACCATATCATGTTACAATATTATATATCACATATATAATATTTATCGTAACAAAATAAAATAATACAATTAACATATATCGCATATATATCAATGTATTACCCGAGTGAGAAAAAGAATCTTTTAGTGAGCTAATATTAGTTAATGTAATTTAATATATCATATATATTATTATACATTAAATTATCGAATCAACACTTGATCCGACAATTCGGCTATATCGCATATAACCGACTAATATCTCATTTACCGATTCATCGAATCAACACTTGATCCGATGACCCGGCTGATATCAAATATCACGAGAATATAATACGGTATCTCATATCGCAATATCCTCGGTCCTGCACATATCACATATGTGCCCCTACTCCGTTTTTCCTGAGTCAAGAAACCTCTGTGTAGGACTCTAAAGAATCGTCAATACGCCGGCAGTAAGTGATGATCATATCAAACACCCACAAGCTGCAAGCGGTCAGCTAAACGTAACAGCCACCCTGGTATTGAGCGATCAGAAGATCAACAAGCAAACCTGTACATTCTCCTGCGAATCCAATCAGTAACACTCCCGTACAGTCCGGTCTCGTCGTCTGATATGTCGCATATCTCGCCTGAGGGTGGTAAACGTCAGACCCCAGTAGCTCGATAAGTCGTGTCGATATGAGGTCTATAACAGTTCAAGAAACTATTGATAACACTTACTAGTAAATCTCAACAACCCTGGCCACGGATTTCCAGTTATAGCCAATCGAACACAGCGCAACATCAACTCCCTATACCGGGAGAGATGATCCCCTCCTATCGCTCATTGCCTCCATATGATTCGGGACTGTACCCGAAAGCCACCTTTTTGCACGCCCTCTTGGACGTAGTATGATCGAAATCAAAGCACAGTGGGAATCACACAAGACTCTATATCGATCTCGGGTCAACAGACTACTCTGTACCAGTGTCACCGGAGAACTGCCATCTGACGTGAGGTATAATACCATCTGGGAGTTCTCGGCGAGTCCGTCCAGTGTACCCAGTCTCTACTGAGCACCCGTACACCATCCTTGATGTCAAACACCGATGGATATGGGATCATCCATCGCCCATCATATGGGTCAAGATGCGTATACGCTAGTCTACTCTGGTGCATCGATGCCCTGTCTCGATACACCCTCGACTAGGAACAGTTATAGGATGTACTCGTCGACTACCGTGGCCCCACTAGTATGATCTCATCATAGTCTCGGCAGTCGAGTACATATCCTAAGGGCTTTATCAACATGTAACATAGAGACAATCAGAGTACATGTTAAGATAAAGTACAACCAGATAGCATACTATCATGTCGAGCTAGAAAGTCCTCCCTATATATGTCCAAGCATCCATTACAATATACATCGTATGTACAGTAATGGCCTTTAGGGCATACATATAACTAACACCGACAATCCGGCTATTTCTCAAATAACCGACTAATATAAATTGTATCGGTTCATCAAATCAACACTTGATCCGATGACCCGGCTATATCACATATACCCGGCCGATATCTAATATCGCGAGAATAGAATACGGTATCTCATATCGTATTATTCTCGATCCCGCACATATCACATATGTGCTCCTACTCCGTTTTGCCTGAGTCAAGAAACCTCTGTGTAGGACTCTAAAGAATCGTCAATACGCCGGTAGCAGGTGATGATCATATCAAACACCCACAAGCTGCAAGCAGTCAGCTAAACGTAACAGCCACCCAGGTATTGAGCGATCAGAAGATCAACAAGCAAGCCTGTACATTCTCCTGTGAATCCAATCACTAACACTCCCGTACAGTCTGGTCTCT
This sequence comes from Agapanthus africanus, assembly GCA_030015575.1. Classification (NCBI taxonomy): domain Eukaryota; kingdom Viridiplantae; phylum Streptophyta; class Magnoliopsida; order Asparagales; family Amaryllidaceae; genus Agapanthus; species Agapanthus africanus. The sequence goes on along the minus strand of JASDDO010000016.1, from coordinate 37,995,841 downwards.
TCGTCTGATATGTTGCATATCTAGTCTAGGGTGGTATACGTCAGACCCCAGTAACCGATAAGTCGTGTCGATGTGAGGCTCATAACAGGTCGAGAACCTACTGATAACACTTACCAGTAGTTCTCTGTATCAGCCCTGGCCAGGGACTTCCAGTTATAGCCAATCGAACACAGCACAACATCAACTCCCTATACCAGGAGAGACGAATCCCCTCCTATCGCTCATTACCTCCATGTGATTCGGGACTGTACCCAAAAGCCACCGTTTTACACGCTCTCTTGGACGTGGTAAGGTGAAAATCAAAGCACAGTAGGAATCTCACAAGACTCTATGACGATCTCGGGTCTACAGACTAACCTGTACCAGTGTCACCGGAGAACTGCCATCTGACGTGAGGTATAATACCATCTGGGAGTTCTCGGCGAGTCTGTCCAGTGTACCCAGTCTCCACTGAGCACCCGTACACCATCCTTGATGTCAAACACCGATGGATATGGGATCATCCATCGCCCATCATATGGGTCAAGATGCGTATACGCCGGTCTACTCTGGAGTATCGATGCCCTGTCTCGATACACCCTCGACTAGGAACAGTTATAGGATGTACTCATCGACTACCGTGGCCCCACTAGTATGATCTCATCATAGTCCCAGTGGTCGAGTACATATCTAATGGCTTTATCAACATGTGAGAGTAAGACGGTAAACTAATATAAGTCAACATGTTAAGATAAAGAGAAACCAAATAGCGTACTATCATGACGAGCAAGAAAGTCTTCTCTATATATATCCAAGCATCCATTATAATATACATCATATGTACAATAATGGCCTCTAGGGCATATATATAACTAACAATCTCCCACTTGCACTAAGGCCAGCTGTTGTAGTATCTCATACCTAGCATCCCGAATAATCTCTCAAACTGTATCTGGGGAATGGCCTTCGTGAGTGGATCCGCAGTGTTGTCCTTCGTATCAACTCTCCTGACCTCGATCTCCTGGCGATCAACTATCTCCCTGATCAGGTGATACCGCCTCAGAATAAGTCTGGACTTCTGATGGGACCTGGGTTCCTTGGACAAAGCCACAGCTCCATTGTTATCGCAATACAAAGGTATTGGATGCTCAATGGACGGAACCACACCAAGTTCAGTGATAAACTTCTTTATCCAGACAGCTTCTTTGGCAGCATCGTTGGCAGCGATATATTCAGCCTCCATCGTCGAGTCTGCAACGATATCCTATTTGGAACTCTTCCAACATACCGCCCCTCCATTGAGGGTAAAGACAAATCCCGAGTGCGACTTAGAGTCGTCCTTATCACTTTGGAAGCTCGAATCGGCAAAGGACTCCACCTGGAGTTCTCCGTTACCATATACCAAGAACATCTTCTTAGTTCTTCTCAAGTACTTGAGAATGGTCTTCACAGCTATCCAGTGATTCTCTCCAGGATCTGCTTGATACCTACTCACTACACTTAGTGAGTATGCTACATCGGGTCTGGTACATAGCATCGCATACACGATAGAGCTTACTGCCGAAGCATAGGGTATCCCTTGCATGCGAGCTCTCTCCAAATCAGTCTTGGGAGACGTCTCTTTGGAGAGAGTGAGTCCAGAGATCGTGGGTTAGTTTCCACGCTTGGATTCTTCCATACTAAACTTCTTTAGTATGGTGTCAATGTACCTGGATTAGGACAATCCCAGTATCCGTTTAGATCTATCTCTATAGATCATAATTCCCAGTATGCAGGAGGCATCACCTAAATCTTTCATTGAGAATCTTTGTGATAAGAAGAGCTTGACCGATTGCAGCATAGGAACATCATTTCCTATCAAGAGTATGTCATCCACGTACAATACGAGGAAGACAACCTTACTCTCTGCAACCTTTTTATAGATACAAGGTTGATCTACGTTTTTGATGAAGTCAAACTCTTTGACTACAACATCAAAACAGATGTTCCAACTCCGCGATGCCTGCTTTAACCCATAAATGGATTTAAGCAGCTTGCACACCTTTCCGCTGCTCCCACTGTCTACGAAGCCCTCTGGCTGAGTCATGTACACGCTCTCTTCTAAATCACCATTTAGAAAGGCGGTCTTAACATCCATCTGCCAGATTTCGAAGTTATGGTATGCAGCAATGGAAAGTAGGATCCGGATGGACATAAGCATAGCCACTGGAGAAAAGGTTTCGTCATAATCCACACCTGGTCGTTGACGAAACCCTTTGCAACAAATCTAGCTTTGAAAGTCTCAACTTTTCCATCTACACCAAGTTTCTTTTTAAAGATCCACTTGCTCCCAATGAGTTTTACCCCTTCAGGAGCAACTTCCAAAGTCCATACTTTATTGGTGTACATGGATTCCATCTCAGATCGCATTGCATCCAGCCATTGCACAGAGTCACCACTCTTGATGGCCTGCTCGAAACTAGTCGGGTCATCATCTTCCATGATGCAATCCTCGCTTCCACCATCGATGAGAAAACCATAGTATCTCTCAGGTGGATGAGAAACCCTACTAGATGGCGGAGAGGCTGGGATTCGTCGGGAACTACTGGATCCTCTGGTTCTATCAAATTTTCTGTTGTAGTTTGTTCTGCTGGAACTTCTTCCAGTTCTACCTCAGACCCACTGATCTCTTTTGCAAGAAATTCCTTTTTCTAAAAAGGTGGCGTGTTGAGCAACAAACACCCTTTGTTCCTCACTATGGTAGAAGATATACCCTCGAATGCTTGGGATATCCAACAAACTTACACAAAATAGATCTTGCCTCGAGTTTGTCCGGTTTTTGTCTTTTGACATAGGCCGGGCAACCCCATATCTTAACAAAATTAAGATATGGTCTCTTCCCTTCCCATATCTCATATGGGGTGGTAGGCACAAATTTGGTAGGAACTTTATTCAGTAGGTATGCCGCTGTCTCAAGCGCATAACCCCAGAAGGAAATAGGTAACTCAGCAGTGCTCATCATAGAGCGCACCATATCTAATAGGGTGCGATTCGTCCGCTCCGATACACCGTTGTGCTGTAGTGTATAGGGAGGAGTAAGCTGAGAGAGAATCCCATTCTCTTTTAGATAGTCTAGGAACTCCTTGCTCAAGTATTCTCCTCCTCGATCAGATCGAAGGATCTTAATACTTTTGCCCATTTGGTTCTCTACTTCGTGCTTATATTCTCAGAATTTCTCAAAAGCTTCAGACTTGTGTTTCATCAGGAACACATGTTCGTATCTTGAGAGATCGTCAGTGAATGTAATGAAGTAGGAAGAACCGTTCCTGGCATGTATAAACATGGGACCGCATACATCACTATGTACCAGTCCTAAGAGTTCCTCAACTCTTTCTCCGTGTCCACTAAACGGAGTTTTGGTCATTTTTCCTTTGAGACATGAATGGCAAGTATCATAAGATGATAATTCGAACGAATTCAAATATCCATCCTTATGCAACTTAGCTAGCCGTGTCGCATTGATATGACCAAGTCTACAATGCCATAAGAAGGATTCATTCATTTCTGAACTCTTCCTCTTGTGTGTATTTTGTATATTAAGGACTGTGTTTTGATTGAGAACGTATATGCCATTATGTAACGAGCCTGATCCAATCAACTTTTGATCTAGGAAGATGTTCATAACATTATCCTGTATTACAAAATTATATCATTCTTTACTTAATAAAGAGACTGATATAATGTTGCACATCATGTTCGGTATATAATAGCACTCGTTCAGAATCAATGTATTACTACTTGGTAATACAAGGTGATATTCGCCAACTGCTTTGGCTGCAATATTTGCACCATTCCCTACTTGTACGGAATGATCACCCTTTCCCAGTTCTCTACCTTTACGTAGCTCACGTAACAATTTACATATGTGGGATCCCGATCCGGTATCTAATACCCAGGACGTAGGGTGAACTGAGAAACAGTTCTCGATAACTAACACACCCGAAGAAGATGCATCAGCATGCTTGTTCTTCGTTTGGGCGGCGTGAGAATCCAGATATTCTCCTATTCCCTACTCAGTCTTATAACACTTATAAGAAAGAACGGGACCAACGTTCCCCTGCTCAGTATAATAAGCGGGTTCAGTCAATACATCCATATTATTATCTTGATTAAGGCCTGACATGGTCGCTACCTGGAAAGAGAGAGAAGAAAACACTTTAGCGTATGCTCTTGCAAGATTAGATTGGTTATTATCTTATCTAATCAAGATGTCTCCCACTGTTTTTATCAAATCTTCCTTCAAACCCTAAAAGGTAAGATTAGCCGGGATTAATTACACCCTACAATTTCGTCAATCTTTCAGCCAGATCAGTGTTGGTACTTTGAGGGAGGTTCCCCGTGCTTTCGCACGGACCTAATTAAAATAAACCTTGTTTTCCCAGAGGCTTAACCCCATTAACACCTTTCTAGACACCTACTTGATCGGCTAATTGTCCTGTGTAAAATTCTCCCAGGAGTAACTCTTACTCGCAGTGGGTATCGAGATCCAACTATCTCATAGAAGGTATGCAATCTCATTGCAAATTTCAACACTTGAAATTCCCGATAATATTTTGCCCCAAGCATCCCATGACCTTGACGGAGGTCAACAAATCATAGGGTGTTAGTCAAGTTCAACCCGTCATTTCTTGATTAAATCAGACCCACCCGCACGACCCTTGACGGAGGACAACAAGGCCGTACGACTACCCTAATCCAATCTGCATCATATGCATAAACAGATAAATACTAGCTAGCTACCGCACACTACGCCTTGACGGAAGTCAACAAACGTAGTACGAATACTAAGTAGGACTTATCTGAAATGACGGAGGGCTACGACAGGTTTATCTGAAAACCTATTGCGTAATGGACTTGATATTGTTGTAGAATCAAGTGATTTTGAAAAGGAGTGTTTTTGAGGCTTTTCTAGTTTCGCTAAAGAGGTCACTCCCGGTGAAGGGATCTCGGCTCTTTCCTCATCGAATAAGATGCAGGATATATCATATATACCGTGGTGCAAAGAAAGAACTATAGAAGCTTTCAAAAACTAAACCGCGAGTTTGTAGCATCTGCCAATTCTGCTAAAGAGGTCACTCCCGATGAAGGGATATCAGCTCTTTCCTCATCGAATAAGGTGCAGGAGCAAAACTGTAGCTACCCTTTTTATAAAGTTTTGATTCTACAATATCTTTTAGGTTTCTTTTCTTTAATTAATCTCATTAATAAATCCCATCAGTTATGCTTCCTAAGCATCACAGAAGAAACGAAAGCGGTGATATTTATATATCAACATATATATATATATATATATAGTATAAGTATTCGTCCCAGGCAGAAATATGATCTCATCACAAAACATTGCAGCAGAAGATAACATATGAAATATTGGATATACTAGGACGTCCGTGTTTTATTTCGAGCCTGTATAAAACACGGATTCCACGGTCGCGATGAATAGCCATACCCACATCCCTAGACCCCTACGAGAGCGGCAAGTAACACTGCCAATTCTAGGGTTAGGAGACCCGGTCTCGACTCCTCGAGATGGCCTCCCACTGGACCCTAGAACCCGGTTACTTGTGCTCCCCTCCTCGGGTCTACCTAATACGGAAAAGTAAATAATATACAATGGTGACAACAACCTCAACCCGGAAGTGCCCCAATGAAAGAATATTACATACAATGAATTTTACATGAATGAAAATAGAAACCCTCATCTCACATAAAACCCCCGGCTATTCAGAACACGACGATCCAATATAGCATATCACAGCAACACATAATATCTCATATCATCAACGTAAGCAAGTATGCGTATCCCGATTGTCGTTGGTGTATAGCAACGAAGCCGGCGATACACCACATACTACGCTTACGGTCACAGAAAAGAAAGTGTAAAACTACAACATTTGGAATCCACAATCACTTTAGACATCATAAATCCGAAATATCACATACTTCGCATTTCATACCTAACTATATGAATTCCACATATTGTAGCACATTCCAGATAAATAGACAATGTTAAACTTTCCGACCGAATAAACAAACACCCAAGATTTTCCAAATAGCTCAACACTTGAGCGGAGTTCAAAAATCCCAGAACATGTCACAGCCTCAATGAACCAGCCGTAGAAGGGTCAAACCAACGCCTCACATGTGACAACGCTAAACTATCACAAACCCTATGGTTCAAGTGGCAGTTTTGACGGTCACATAATCGAGTTAAGGTTATGTTCTTCTAGAGGGTCCACAGATGTGCTTGCATGTTTTTCCGAAGGTTTTAAACTCAAGAAAAATTCAACACTTGAAAGTTTTTCGCGTCGGGAAAAAGTGAGTTATTGATATCCGTTCGAACATTTTAACACGTTCAAAATAATCCGGAAAACAAAAAGAAATTAAACTTTCCGATCGAATCAACGAATACAAAAGATCTCCAGAACACTCAACACTTGAGAAACATTAAAAAATTCCCAGAAGTATATACTAATACCTACGAATAAACCCTACAAATACGAGTCCCCAATTCCCAAGTACGACCGCGGAACCGCAGCACAAAGCATGTTCTTGCCGCGGTTCCGTGGTGACTTGAGGGAGTTAGGGGCTCGTATTTTACAGTTATCCTTAGAATCACCTGCTAAATTTTCTGAGTATTTTTAATGCAGAAATAATCATATTTTTAAAAGATTTCTAGAGAGGGGTCAAAATTTGATGTTTCGGGGTTCGATCGGACTTTTAACTTCGTATACACATCGCCTAATGCTCTAGCTAGGCTCTGATACCACTAAAGGGTTACTAGGCACTGTCACAAGGGTTTATAAGGTATCAACCATGCCCGATTTAAAATTTAGACGTGCCGAACAACCCAAAGCGAGGATCTTTGCTAGATAATTAGGGTTAAACATGCAAGTAAACATCTTTACATCTAAGAGAGAGGGATTACAACCTTTGTAGTCCACTCCTTCGCTTCATAAGCTCCGAGTAGTAGTCCCTTCGCCGCAATCCATGATCTCCCGGACTTAAGAGAGGCTCCACAACCCGAATGATCCATGCTTGCTTGAAGTCTTCCTTTTCAAAGATGATCTACCTTGAAGTTTCTTTAACTCAAGCTCTCACTCACTAATCAAGTATTAATGAGGTAAACACCCTAATCTAATTGGCTAGATTAGATGAGGATGATGAAGTAGGATTTATGCTCTCTTTTATTATCAAATTCTCACACTCATTCATCACAAAATCAAAAGCTAGAAAGCTTTCAAGGTAGAAGAAGATGATGAAGTCTTTTGTGATGAACAATGAAAAGTTACTATGCTTACAAATGAACTTTGAGTTAATAATATAAATCATTAACTCATGTAGAGAGTTTACTAGGGTTAAGGGTTTGGGTTGGGTTAGAAATAATATCTCCAAAATATCTTTGCTTAAAACAAAAGAAAAGCTTCTAGAAACTTCATGAATAAGCTAACCCAAATCAAACCCTAACCATATTTAATCTCCACTAATCATGTTACATTTGTAAACATAACTTGTTACAATATTATATATCACATATATAATATATTTTGTAACAAAAGAAAATAATACAATTAACATATATCGCATATATATCAATGTAGTATCCGCTGAGAAAATGAAATAATGAAGCAAGCCAATATTAGATAATGTATTGTAATATATCACATATATAATTATACATTAAATTATCGAATTAACACTTGATCCGACAATCCGGTTATTTCTCAAATAACCGACTAATATAAATTGTATCAGTTCATCGAATCAACACTTGATCCGATGACCCGGCTATATCACATATACCCGGCCGATATCTAATATCGTGAGAATAGAATACGGTATCTCATATCGTATTATTCTCGATCCCGCACATATCACATATGTGCTCCTACTCCGTTTTGCCTGAGTCAAGAAACCTCTGTGTAAGACTCTAAAGAATCGTCAATACGCCGGTAGCAGGTGATGATCATATCAAACACCCACAAGCTGCAAGCGGTCAGCTAAACGTAACAGCCACCCAGGTATTGAGCGATCAGAAGATCAACAAGCAAGCCTATACATTCTCTTGTGAATCCAATCAGTAACACTCCCGTACAGTCCGATCTTTTCGTCTGATATGTTGCATATCTAGTTTTGGGGTGGTATACGTTAGACCCCAGTAACCGATAAGTCGTGTCGATGTGAGCCTCATAACAGGTCGAGAACCTACTGATAACACTTACCAGTAGTTCTCTATATCAGCCCTGGCCAGGGACTTCCAGTTATAGCCAATCGAACACAGCACAACATCAACTCCCTATACCGGGAGAGACGAATCCCCTCCTATCGCTCATTGCCTCCATGTGATTCGGGACTGTATCCAAAAGCCACCGTTTTGCACGCCCTCTTGGACGTGGTAAGGTGGAAATCAAAGCACGGTGGGAATCTCACAAGACTCTATGACGATCTCGGGTCTACAGACTAACCTGTACCAGTGTCACCGGAGAACTGCCATCTGACGTGAGATATAACACCATCTAGGAGTTCTCGGCGAGTCCGTCCAGTGTACCCAGTCTCCACTGAGCACCCGTACACCATCCTTGATGTCAAACACCGATGGATATGGGATCATCCATCACCCATCATATGGGTCAAGATGCGTATACGCTAGTCTACTCTGGTGTATCGATGCCCTGTCTCGATACACCCTCGACTAGGAACAGTTATAGGATGTACTCATCGACTACCGTGGCCCCACTAGTATGATCTCATCATAGTCCCAGTAGTCGAGTACATATCCTAAGGGTTTTATCAACATGTGAGAGTAAGACAGTAAACTAATATAAGTCAACATGTTAAGATAAAGAGAAACCAAATAGCATACTATCATGACGAGCAAGAAAGTCCTCTCTATATATATCCAAGCATCCATTATAATATACATCATATATACAACAATGGCCTCTAGGACATATATATAACTAACAATAGGAACATCCCTCCTTCCCTACTGTTAACCCCGAAACTTTTGTCATTCCCTTTTCTTCTACCTTACTAACACCGCTTATCGGCTTTGTGGAGGTCTTCTTCTTGTCACCCTTTGCTTTCGCCTTGGATGCAGAAGAGGAAGATTCCCCAATAAGCTGAGTGGGTGTCACCCTAATTTCCTTCAGGGTGCCCTCAACTGGAAGTATAACTTTCTTCCCCTGGACAAAAGTAGATGGTAGAGACTGTAGAAACAAGTCAGCATATGACCCGTTTCCCAACGTGGTCTCCAGGTCCGTGAGCTTTTTAATATAGCTAGTCATCTTAAGGACGTTGTCCCCTACAGATGACCCGACAGCCAACCTCGCTTGAAGCAATTCCTTCGAGGTATCATATCTTGCGATACGAGATTGCTCTCCATATAAATCTTTGTTATGGAGGAAAATGGAAACTAAGTCCATCTTCTCGTGCTGCCTCTGGTATCTACCATCAACTGAGGACAATACGAGGCACTTGGCATTCGCAATGTCCTTTTCCCTTGTCTTACGGATATCCTTATCCGCGACGGTGGAAACTGGATCTGGGACGGCGGGGGCTTGAGTAGTAATGAGGCGGTCCAGCTTGTCATAGGTAATGGACATCTGGACAAACCTTTTCCAGTCATTATAGTATAACTCAGTCATTTTATTATCTATCTGTAACCTAATCTGGTCACCTGGTCGCTGCAATTAGGAGAGAGAGAAGAATACACTCAACATGATGCTCTTGCAAGTTTAGATTGGTTTTTAATTTATCTAAACAGGATGGCTCCCACTGTTTCTCGAATCCTTCCTCAAACCATAAAAGAAGAATTAGTCAGGATTGATTTTACCGTACAATACTTGCTTAACCGATCGTCCAGGCTTGTGTCGATACTTTGAGGGAGGTTTTCGACGCTTTCGCGAAGTTCCTTAATTAAATAATCTCTTTTCCCTAGAGGCGTAGCCCCGCTAACACTGTTCTAGACACCTACTTGGTTTATAGCATTGATCGTTAAGTGAAAAATTCTCCCGAGAAGTAGCGGATACTCACAATAGGATCGGGACCCAAATATCATTGTGTGATAATGCTGAAGGAATCCCACCAACATTATTAAAATCCAAATGGTATGCAGCACTAGCAAGTTTCAGTTTATTTAGAAACTCCATATGTAGATTTTTGCCCCATGCTCTTATGACCTTGACTAAGGCCAACAAATCATAAGTCACATGTCAAGTTCTACCCGTCATTGTCCAGGTTAATTTGAACCCACCCGTACATACTCTTGACTAAGGCCAACAAAATAGTACGACTGTCCCAAACCAACGCATCTATCTATGCAACATATAAATACCCAGCAGCTACCAATCACTATGCCTTGACTAAGGCCAACAAACATAGCTTGAATACTATTGAATATTCATATGAAATGACGGAGGGCTACGAATGATTTTGGCAAAACCGTGAACGTAGTGAACTTGATATAATCGAAGGAACCTGATAGCTTTTAAAAGGAGTGGTTTATGCTCCGCATTTTTAAAAGTTTGCCGTTTTGAAAAAACCGAGTGGTTTTAAAATTGTTCCAACGATTCAGCTTTGGTTTGTTTGCTTTGCATTACTTTAATGCAGTCCCATCAACTAACTTACCATTACAGAAAATAACGAAAATACAACGTACGCTTATGCCATCCGCATTCGCCATGGGGTCCCGTCATCACCCATTAGGTTGCTTAACTGACGAAATAGCGGGGGCTAGACTAACGCGGATGCAAAACATAAGCAACGTCTATCATATAATAAATATATAATAATATCCATTCGTCAGACACAATGATAGGCATTCCAGATCACAGATGAACACATTGGATATACTAGGAATTCCGTGTTACGTTTGAGCCTGTAACGAAAAACAGATTCCACAGTCGTGATGAATAGCCAAACCCCACCCTAGACCCCTACGGGTGCGGAAAAATACCCGCCAAATACCCGAAGTAAAGCAACCTCCCTCAACAAAGTGAGTAGGCCACTCGGCACTTCAAAGTACCCGGTAGTTTGTGCACCCCACCTTGAGTCTATCCTAGGAGCAAAAACAGTAAAAGAAATAATACAACGGTGGCTACAACCTCAACCCGGATGTGCCCCGCAAAAATAATATTATATCACTTTAAAATTTTTACATCGAATGAAAGAATGAAAACCCTCATCTCACATCCCCGGCTATTCATCCACGACGATCCAACAAGTTCATATACACAAACCAACATAACAACATTACAGATATGTGCAACCACGACTAATCGACGTATAGCAATTAGTCGACGTTTCCAAACACATATATACATCACAAAGCTTGTAAAGTAACTACGGCATTAGAATTCCGCACGCAATTAGCAAACTTAACCAATTTTCCAAAACTTGAAAATCCAGTGAACTAAAGTTCCAAAAACGATCGTTTTAAGCTAATTCGGAAGTCCGAATCAAAACGAAACGCGCCCGAACCTTCGCGGGAAGTTAGAGAACGAAATTAACTTCGAGTCCGGGGGCCTAGAGCGGGTACCACACCCCCGAGGCCACCACGAGATAGCCAGGGGGTGAGGCAGACCCGAAACTGCCTATGGTAGGGCAGTTTCGGGTCCCCACTGCCAAAACCACCTTGTGGTGGTCTTGGGGAGTGGGCCCAGCTGTTCGGTCCCTACGGGGGTGTCCCCGGGGTGCGCACACTCCATCCCGCGGCTTCTCGGTTCAAACCGTGAGCCCGCGGGGTGTGCAAACAACTCAAAACTTCACTTTTGAAAACTGTTTTCTGTCGGCAGTTTTTGCGCGACAAAAACGGCGAAATTCTAACATCGCTGCAAGCTATATAAGGTTTATGAGAGGCTCTGATACCACTGTAAGTCGATATCGCGCACCCCACGTGTTAGCGGGGAGGCGGAATTTGCAAAAAATGATTTTTACGAGCTTCGCAAGACCGACTAGAACCAAGGATCGTTCATAAACCCTAGCTAGCAAACTACTTGAGGTTTAACTACTCGGATACGAAGTTATACCTCACGATACATGTCCTTCGGGTCTTCATCGTTTTCCTCCTCGTCTACGTAGGCTCCAAGGATCGATCCGGATCGTAGCTTCTTCGACGGCCTCCTCGAGTCAAAGACGATCCACCCGAGAGTCTATAGTCCGAGCTCCACCTCAAAACCGAGGTAATTAGGGCAACAAGCTTGCTAAACTTGATGGACTAGGTGATGTAGAGTATGAAGATGGATTTATTTGTCTCTTGAAACCCTAGGATTCTCAACACATGGGAGCTTTTAGGGTTTTGATGTGAGGAAGAAAAAGAGAGCTAGCTTGAGGAAAGGGAAAAGATTTTTGATAATGATAATTGAAAATGAGATGGCTAACTTGACATGACCACAAGCATGGCATGAAAAATATCTCATCCAAAATATCTAGGTCATAAAATATCTCACAAAAATATCTAAGTCAAATAGTCAAACCAAGTCAAGTGGCCAAGCCAAGTCAAAAGGTCAAACAAAGTCAAGTAGTCAAAACAAGTAGCCATGCCTCAATTATCATTTACAAAAATAACAAATACTTTCCTCCACCTCATAATTGTTTTAATCAAGTCAATGGTCAAAACCCTAATGAGGTATCTCCTTCTATACCCCTCTCATCCGTATATACATACCCGCATTCGTGTTCCGAAAAACACGAATACAAAGAGACGAAATTGATCCATCAATATAATACTAGGATCCGGCTTAAACCAAAACCCACTAGTATTATCCGCCCGAACATCATACGCGCACAAGTGCACGTACATGATCAAAGCCCTGCCGTAAAACCATACGGACTCTACAACTTTTTCCAGGTGCAGGGAAACTCTCTATGTGGGACTCTAAAGACTCGACACTACGCTGGCAGTGGGTTTAACCACAGGCCGCAAGAGGTACTAGCTACACGTAACGGTCTCCAGGTAGATGTCGATAAAAAGACCGATTAGGAAAACCCATCCGAACTCCAACTGAGCCTGAATGTGACAATCTCTGTACAGTCCGGTCTGTTCGTCTAAGAGTATTGCATAGCAGGCCTATGGGCGGTAATTATCAGACCCCTAATAGCGTAATAAGTCGTGTCGGAGAGTAGCACAATACACCCTGAGAAATTACTGGAATATTTACCAGTAATCTCGCTTGCCTTGGCCAAGGACTTAGTGTAAATAGACTTCCGAACACAGCGCGATATCAACCCCCAATACCGGGAGAGACGAATCTTATCTAACCGCCACTGCCTCCAAGTGCTTCGGGACTGCACCGAACTACTACCTGTTTGCACAACTCATTTGAGCCGTGGTAGGGTAGTAATCAAAGTACGGTGGGAACACACTCGAGGCGAAGTAGTAGTGTCAAGTCGACGGACTAAGCTGTACTCATGTCACCTGGGAACTGCTACCCGACGACAGGTATAATACCCACCAACAGTTCTCGAAAAGTCATGTCCAGTGTACTCATAACCTATTGAGTACCTGCATACTATCTCCATTACGATGTACTAATGGCTGTGGGACAGACCATCTCCCCTGCTGGGATGAGAAGCGTATACACTAGACTACTGTGGAGTATCGATGCCCCGTCTCGATAATCCTACGACTAGGGACCTGTATAGGATGTGCTTATAGACTACCCAGCCCCCACTAGTGTGATTACCATCACAACGCTGGTAATCAATCAAAGATCCTAAGGGCTCTACTAATATGTATAAGCGATATGCTAAGAAAACACATGCACATATTGAGATAGAAACAAACCAGGTAGTATACTACCATTTCGAGCAAGACTGTTACTATATCCGTGTATATCCCAAGCTCCCATTAAGTAATATACAATCCAGTATGATACAATAATGGCCTCTAGGGCATATATCACTAACAGTCTTGTAGTCAAGTTCAAGATATAGTCATGGTTCGGTCAAGTCAAAGTTATGTTGCATGTTTGACATTGTTCTGGTATTCATGTTCAAGTATTCATGTTTAGATTCATGTTGATTTGGATTCATATTTGTATTGGGTTCAGATTGATTTAGACTTGGACTCAGACTTGAGTCAGACACTTTAAACAGAATTGGATCCTGAATTAGGTTTGGGAATTATCGGTAGCTGATGCACATGGACGACAGGATTTTTGTCTTTTTCCAAGATAATTACCATTGATAATTCCATTCTAGTTTTTTTTACCTTAAATAGGCAAGCACCCACTTTCTCCGGCTCTCTGAGGCTCAAGAGAACTGGTCCCGCTTAAACCTATATTTACTAGGGTCTTTAATATAATTTTATATAACTCGAGGGGTTTTATGAAAAATGATTTTAATATACTTTCAAAATAAATCTCTGGTAATTATTTATATTATTTAGATTTGTCATGAATGTGAATTTTAGAGAATGAGGTATATTAGTGAACATATACATAGCTTGAATAGTTCAAGGTATTTTAGTGTAAAGTTTGACTGATTCTTGATGGTATTTTAGTGAAACTTATCATTCAGTTATTTTCTAGAAAATATGGAATTTTATTATATATTAAAAATATGTGGTTTGATAATATTTATATAATTATTAAAAATAAATTTTTAATATTAAATAGAAATTCTCGTTTTTCTTAAAAATTGTATTAAAATTCCATCGAGATCGTATGCTCCGTGAGGAGGTCTGCATCTCGTCCTACTAGCCCGTGGATGTGCGATAATCCTCACCAACCACTAGCTGGTTCCCTGAAATGGGTTGTAAAGGCACAATCGCAAAAAATTAAGTAACACAATTTAAAGAAATCCGGGTTTTTATAGTTTAAGGTATTTTGATGAAAAGTCGTATTTTGACACAAAAATATTGTTCAAGAGAATCGTGCTATATTAAGATGTGTGTATGTGAGAGGTAACTCATTACCTCGTGAGATTTTCTAAAGGTAATATTAAGCAAAACAATTAAAAGATGTCGTATATAAATTTCATGGTATTTAAACGTAAAAACTTAATTAAAGCTATTTAACATGGAGTTTTAGAGTGAAATTGGTTTCTAAACATTACTTAAATGATTACAAGTAAGGTATATACATGAGTACAAGTGATTCTTAAAAAGAATTGTGGTTTTCAAAGGTTTTAGAAACAAATGTCGGTATAACTCCACTTACCGACATGTTTTGAAAAAGAGAAGTTTTATAGTAGAAAGAGAAGAAGAGATATATGACTTACAAGTTTAAAGCAGAGAAGGGAGGTAGAGAATGAGGGTAGTAGCTTTCGTGGAGTCGTGGGGTCGCCGGAAACGTCTCGAATTCTCGTCGGAATTTGACCTAGGGCTAACTCCACTTGTACTCTTCTTAGACTTAGAAATTTTTTGAGAATATCGGCAATAGATTTTAGAATGAAGAGGGCTAGAGTATGGGCTTGTATTTATAGTGTAAAATTAGGGTTTTGGAATTGAAGAAAGAATTAAAAATGGGATTTATGATGAATATAAATTTTCTGGATAATTGCAGGAAAAATAAACAGAACAAGAGTAGTGGGGTAGGCCAAAGGGTTTAGTGGGCAAAACACGGGGACCATCCCCTACGGGGGCCCCAGCGGTGCCGGCCTAAAAGGGCATCTCGCCGGCCACGTGGAGGAGGTGGGGGTTGGATTCTTGCCACGTGTTCTCGGCTGTGTACTCAACATTTTACACATGTTTATTTCTTCTATCTTTTCATTTTTACGTGTATTACACGTTTAAACTTTTGGGCTTCCAAAAAGTTTAAAAGAAAAATTCAGAAAAATAATATGTAGATGATAGGATTCGAACACACAGACTATGTCACAGCCGTGCAAGGTTTTACCAATGAGCTACAAGTGCTTTCTTGCTATTCTTAAATAAAAACAACATTTAAAGTATACTCAGGCCTGCAAACTCCATTCTATACATTAACTTGAAAAAAAAATTGTACAATAAAAATAGAGTCATTACAGTTCATGACAAAATTTAGATGTGTAAATGCACAATTGATAGAGCTATAATTTTCTGTATATTAGATTACTTAGAAATGCATGAAACGAACCGATATAGGCTTTGCAATATAACATATAGTTGCTATCCAGAAATCGGAATTTCTGTTTTAAATGCTAGTATTAAAATGATCTTAACTAGAGCTTCAAAAATCCAAATCGTCCGAATCTTAGTGTTTTGGATAAGTAAATCGAAAGATCTACAATTTTTTAATAATCATCGTAACCTGAAACCTGATGGAAATGAACTCAAACTGCGTTTTAAAAATATATGACGGTGCTGGATAGATTCTGATCTGTTTTGTGCGATGAAACGACAATGGGTATATTTCCCAAACCGGTAGTCGTATTTAAGTGCAACTGGAACTCATGCATGCACAACACATAGAGATATATTTTTTATTATATTCCGCATTCATTTGACTTGATTAATTACTTGTACATACACTTCCTTATAGCATTGTTTATGGTCGTTACTTGAATAACTCACTTGCCTCATTTCATGCTATTCGAACATGTATATCTCGTTTTTTTTTCCTGATCTCTGAATTGTCGCATGTATATGAATATATAATTATATATTATATGTTTGATTTGAACCTATTACATCATATACTTGACTTAACTTTGAACCTGAACACTTGAACTTAATACTCGAATATCCAAACTTAAACTTAAACACTTGACTTGACTTGACCGAACCATGAATATAACTTAATATGAACTTGACATGAAAACCTACATACATGATTACAACTTGAACATGAACTTGTACATTTTTTATATTCATGGATTCGGCCAAGACCTGTAAACTTGAACTATACAATACAATACGCGGGGATAAAGGGGTAGATTGGTACGGAACGTATCTCATGGCACGAGAGGTCACTTAAAAGAAACCTATATGAATTCACGTGTCGTTGTCCCGTGGATTATGACGAGGCTTTGTACTACATGTTACCTTAGTCTACGGGGTAAGATGAACTCCTTTTGTATACATGAATACCTTCTTTATCAAACTACAAACAACCACGTTAGAATAGAATAACCATATTCATAGAATTGCCATGCTTATATACGTTGCTATGCTTATATACGTCGATGCTGGGCACTCAGGTTTTATGATGATTTGATGTGTCGTTGATGGACACACGTTGGATGATACACGTATATACATACGTATGGCACAGATGACTTTGTACTATGTATTGATACATGCACGATATTGTTATTATTACATATATGTATACACGATCACTCTAGATACCACACGGTGCGATATTATTATATTGCAGTATGACCTACGAGATTGTTATACATTCGATTTCTATATGCTGATATCTTCTACTCACGAGTTGGCAACCCACCTCCTTTGTGCCATAGTTTTCTTACAGGATCGACCGTTCGGAGCAGTAGCGACTTGCTGGCATATCTTTTCTTCTGGATGATTTGCATTGGTAAGTGGGTTACTCCTCGGATCGTGGCCGCCATTGTATACATTTATTATTCATTTATATGTAGTTAAAAGTTTTATCAATCAGACTATGTATATTTGGTAGACTTAGAAATCAGAGACTTGTATATTCTTTGAGATTTAGAGCGAGATATGTGTATTATTCTTTATTTGAGTTTGATGATACTTTGGTTTTTTTTTTACTTTATTTTCTATGTTGATCTTCACCTTGGGCATCGTATATTCGTATTTGCATAGTTGTTTCCGCCGATTGGCGAAGAGCTAGCTCCCGCTTGGGAATGCCATATTATACTTGTTATGTACTGATTTTGGATTGAAATTTATAAAGAAGATGCTGCCCAAATTTCAAATGACGAAAACATTTTCAAATTATCGTATATAATTCACTTGCATTTCAAACGAACTTTACATATGCTTTAAAAGGAGAACTTGATTTCAATTATACCCCCTTTCCAAAACTCCATCTCCGCTATTTTACTAAAAAGGTTTAGATTTCTGGGTTTTCGGCTTACTTAGGTTACGGTGGGGTCCTATAGACTTCACGTGATCCAAGTGTCAGTCACGTGCCATTCCCGGGTCGTAACAATCTGACTATAGTGAAATGGAGAACACCAAACCTTCTCCACTAGGTATACAACGTGGGGACATAAAACCTTCCCACAAGATTATCAACCAATCTTTTTCCAAAGTTAAACCGGTAAAGATCGCAGACCTCCTTCACTAGGTCGTACAAGATAGATTTTAACAAATCTTGGCAATAACCAACTTTACAATTTTATTGATCTCAATATATTAACCAAAAAATATCAAGAAGATGTTGGGTTGTGTTTTGAAGATAATGAAAGTGCAATATCGATTCAAAGAAGTTTTCTAAAACGGATGATGAAAACTTAATCAGACGGAAACTTCTTTGGAAATAGAGATCTTTCTTCACAATTGATTAGAACAAATTCTAAGCACTTGAAAGATCTCTTCTTTCACTTAGAATACTAAAAATTTTGAGAACAGAGAGCAAAAGAGTTTTCACATGAAGAGTTGAAGAATAATTAAAGTGTAAAAGGTGTTAAGTGTATTGAAAACTCAAGTATAGGGTCCTTATACAGAATCCGAGTTTAGGGCGGTTAGGAAAATTGTTCTCACAATTTTGGAACTAGCTGTTGAGATTTGAAATTCAAATCGAAAAGATATTAAAACTTTCAAAATTTGAAAAGGCTAATAACTGCTATAGACGTCTATGTGGACGTCTATAGACCTATAGACGTCTACAGAGATGTATATAGTCACATCTACAGAGACGTCTATACTAATATCGATATATAGAAATAATGTTGTTTGAAACTCAATGTTGGTTTTTTAGATATCTCTTTAAGTAAAGAGTTATCTAGTAATGAAATTTAAGAACAGGAAGAGATTCAAACCACTGAGATCAATTCTAAACTCAAGGAAAATAAAAAGTCTTCAATTTCTCCGTCGTTTGACTTCTTCGTTACTTTCCTCGGAAATACTCTTTGATCTTTAGAATCGCTTGATATTACTGTTGAGAATGCCAGCTACTTTGTTGATTGTTCTCTTACTTGAGTAATCCGTTAATTTAGCACTTTTAACTGATCTGACATGGTTAGTAATATTTGATATCTTAAAATATGGTTTTTTAAAATAATCAAAACTAAAGAGAATGTGACTCGTATGTCAACATTGTTTTCCCTTCTCAGTTTTGTTGCTTTCTGCTTCGGCTCTATTGATTTTAGTCGATTAACAAGGTAAAGGTTTTATGAAGCGGGTTCGATCTGCACGTCCGATAATTACGAACTCACACGACCCAAGGTAGTTTTTCAGGTTGCGACAACATTCTGTAGGGCATACATTTACTGTTGCTGCCACAGCCGCCGCCGCCGCCGCCATTTTGGGAAGGAATTTGTGAAGTTTGTAAGTACGGTTCAGTATTGTTCAGAGAGTTCGCATGCAGTTTTGCAAATGAATTTGTAAGTTTGCGCCTGCAATAACAGTTACGGGCCTGGAGGAGCCTGTATTCGCACGAGGGGCCTGGAGATTTTTGTCTAGCAGTTATAAAAGAAAAATATTACTGTTAAGAGTTGCCATTATATTCTTTGAAATAAAACAGTTAGCCATAATCAGATTTAGAAGAGAGGAAAAATTTATATGCAGGGGTACAGATATAAGGTTAAGCTGGAATGCCGTGATGTTTCCCGACCAAAGAATTACCAATTTTGCACTCAATTCAGCATCACATAATTAGATAGAAATGGTTATTATACAAAAGCCTCGTCTTTTTATGATCAGAATATATATCAGACTATATGGGTAGCGCACAACAAGACAAAAGCAGTAACCGTAACTATTATTACACACGACAAACCATAAAAACACTAGGCGTAACTTCAATTACAGCAAAACCTCCTCATATTTAACACAAATGATACACAAGGAAATTATTCACAACCCATCACCCTGCATCGCATAGTCGATGCAAATGCAGAAAGCCTGCAAACTTCATCCTACACCCCTAGTCGAAAAAAGAATAATTTATGAACCAAACACTATAAAAGAATAATGAGAATATGCCCAAACTTTGTGATCCATCCTCTCTCTCTAAGTTGACATATAGGCCAAGTCGAAGCAACAGGAAGCGACTCGGGAAACTTCTTGGAAAACCAATCTGCTCCATAGATATCATACATTAGAAAATAAAGTTACAGTTTCTTTGGAAGCCCGTATGTTTTCTTAAGGAATTTAGAAGCTGCTTCCTCTTTCCTATAACACAGAATGCGCAGAATCGTATTTGCTTCAGAAGGGCTCCAATGCCCTGAAGTTGGAGGCAAAGGGTACCTCGATTTGGCTGCAGAGCCAAAAGTCTCGACAATGACTCGCTTAAATCGGTCAACTAAGCTCTCTGTATCAGTTCGGAAAAGGGGAAGAACGTTACTTGCTTGAGTCGAAGCCTTTTCGACCAATTCTTCGGGCAACCCATCACCGTCTGCTAGATACAAATCTTTAAGAGCCTTGAAATCATCTTCTAATAATTGAGAATCTTGGCGAGTAAAAGCACGAGTTGGCCCCCCTGCTAAAAGCACGAGCAAAAACCCATCAAAGGAAGCTTTCATTAAAGCAGTTATCACTCGATTACGGACGCTACTGTGTACTGTGGTTGATATCATTTCTAAATTGGGGTCGAGTTCTTTAAGCAGAGGATATATTCTAGATGATGCAGCGTCTCCAACATACAGGCCATCCCATAGAACATGGCTTAGGTCATGGAAGATAACCCTGTAAGCTGTCGCCTCACACAATTGTTGAATTCCTTCTTGCGAAGCGGCTAGGGAAAGCTCAAATTTATTCTCAAACCCATTTGCTACGTCGCCTTGAGCTGATTCAACATTCCTTAAACAGGTTTTTATTTTCTTCTCTAAGTTCTCCAACTCCACTCGAATATGATAGAGTGAATTTATGCGAACACATAACTGAGGCAAACCATAAGAACCTTCTCCGTTCATTGTTCCAACCTGAGATCTCCTTTTTGGCAAGTTTTGAGATTTATCTTTCTTCTTGAACAAACCTGAGCTAACCTTACATCTGGTTAATGCAGGCAATGCAGGAAGAAATGTATTTCGTGTTCCTAAAAAAATGAAAATTTATCAGAGTGCTAAAAGATGTTTGATGTGTTAAATTAATGATATGTTAGCCTAATATACATTGTCATTGTTATTCCACATCCCACCAGCTTAAGATTCTAGAAAAAGTGATTTTTGACCTGGTATGAAAACACATCAGGATTCAAGGCGTCTTGGGTTCAAACTTCGTCGCTTTAAAATATATTTTAAAAAAATAAGAACTTCATTAATATTGCTTTTACAAGTGAGAGTTTCTGTTGGAGTTCCTTTCTACGTGGCCTTGAGGTGAGTACCAAATGTTATGTCAGTTTATTCCACAACCCAATGGCTTAAGCTTTTGTGTGAACTATTTTTTCACAATATGCCATTATTGTGCTCTTACAAGCGAGTTTTTGTTCTAGTCCTTTCCACATGGCCCAAAGTTCCACGTGAGCCGGAGTATCAAATGTTATGTTAGGTTGATAACATTGTTATTCCACAACCCGACGGCTTAAGCTTTTGGGTAAACTAGTATCTGACAATATATTAGGTTGAAAATTTCAAACTTACCACAGCCGGACTTTGCTTTAGACATGTAATATTGCAAGTTTCTGTCAATCCCAATCATTAAATCCGGGAGGAGAACTGGATGTGTCAGAATAGGCAGCTGAAAGAATGCATCTAAAGTTTCATCGACTATTCTTAGAATATCAACGGCCGAGGGTGCAATATTCTCCTTGTTTGCCCTTGGGTTCCACATCTACACAGAGATTGTTTAAAAAATCAAGCCAACATAAATTAAATGTCATGAAAATTTATTACAGGTTTATTTACTTGAGAAACATTAGGAAAGCTTTCATTGATTGATGATACAATTAGACAACAATTACTCTCCAGCAATAGTTGAACAAATGATGAGTTAGTTAAAAAAATACTTAAAAGTTGGCCGCTATATCATATACGCTATATCATATACATCTTACAGAAATGAAGAAATAAATACCATGTTCTTTCTCATACAAGAGTCACATAGATCTTAACCACCAGATGACGACAAGCTAAATAACAGTATCACACACATCTGACAAAGGTGAAATATACATGATGTTCTATTTTTCTATGTCATTGGCATGAATGCCTTCTACAGTGCACCAATCATCACATAAGAAAGAAGCTATGTTATGAATACAAACTGATGCATGGTATATGCAATCCTCGCTGATATAATGTTTGCCAGTTTCATCACCGGTGAAGTAAATGCCTAAATGTGTTGCAAAGGATGCTGGTACAAGTGCTGATACATGTGTACATATATGTATATGGGATATATAGCATGGATTATTACAAGAAAATAGGAAATCATACAACATATCCCAGAAGAGCCATGCCTGCTTATGATCTATGGTTATTCACCTTATGGCCCTGACTGTGACGCCATTTTTCTCCTTGCATGATGCAGGATGATCTATATACCTGTTTGAACCATATAAGCTTGACCAGCAATATAGACAGTCAGTGAAATAAGGCCGTAAAATACACCAAGAAGACGAGATTATTTTCACCACAAGTTTGGTGTGGTGTGACCAACGAAACACCTAGCATTTAGAGAGACCAATTTAAATATTGGATCCAACCATCCAAATTACATCTGGGTTTAACCTCGGGCTTAAAGGAATTTTTTTGAAGGTCCAAAGAAGTAAATCCAAAAAGTGAATGTATATTACCCAATTGTATTAGGACATGCTAAAGTGAGAATTTTTTTTCTTTTCTGAATTGTAGTCGTCAAAATTTTGGATATGTAAGAAAAGTGACGATAAAGTACGGATTTGCCACTCTTGAATCAGGAAGCTTTTCAATCGTTATGAATTAGAGTGGAGTAGAGAGAGAAACAACTCTTCTCCTGAATTGCGAAATCGGATCATTACAAGGTTCCTACTGCTTTGTTTGGGTGCCTAAATCTGTGCCGTGACCATGAACACATTTTCAACTACACCAAAAGAGTAACAAATATGATATCCATAATCAACCTTTCTATTGAAACATGAATAAACTTTGATGAAAGGCGCCTAGCAAGATGTCTACTTTTGATCTAAGAGACATAATCAGATAATTCATCTTTACTTGTTATTCTAACACTTTTTTATTATATGAAACCTGGGAAAGAAAGCATAATAAGCCAAGACTTTGGTCCCTGCCATTAATTACAAATATACAAGACAAATTGTTCCAAACACTTGGTGAGAGCCATGGTTGCTTAATATAAAATATGGGTCCATTAGAGCCAATGACTCTATGTAGGTTCTTGTAAAATTTGCATTTTTCATCTGTTTGTCAAATGCATGTGGCAAGTCTTGCTACATATATCTAAGCGCCGCCTTGTATAATTATACAAAAACATTTAATCGAGTTATATAATGATAGAATTGTTGCTCTCAATGATTTTGGAGAATTGTTACACATAATTGTAGTAGAACAAATAATATATTCGAAGTGGTTCATGGAAGTAAATATCGACTTGAAATGTAATCTGCAGCAATCCATCATGCATTATACTTATGCTCGTTGTTGAAAAGGAATAAAAGTGTAATTGAAATAAGGTGGTAAAATCATACTTCTTGTTGCAAGTTCCTGTCAATCCACTCCTTTAGTCTGTCTACTCTAGTCTTTATCCAATTTTTCACAAGATCAGCGATTGCAGACTCAGCGTCATAAGGCGGCATCTCACGGATTAATGCCTTTC
Source organism: Agapanthus africanus (assembly GCA_030015575.1). Taxonomy (NCBI): domain Eukaryota; kingdom Viridiplantae; phylum Streptophyta; class Magnoliopsida; order Asparagales; family Amaryllidaceae; genus Agapanthus; species Agapanthus africanus. Next base: position 37,971,999 of record JASDDO010000016.1, on the reverse strand, counting down.
CTCCATCCTCACTATCAACAGAATCTTCAACAGCAATACGCACAAGATCTTTTTCTAACTTGTCTGCAGCTTTCAGTACTTGAACAGAATCAACAGTTAGCTCTGTAATACCTGAGATAAACTGCTTTAGTTCGTTCCCGTAACAAGAATGGAGAGTAGCAACAGCAACACCCGCAGCTAGAGGGTGCCAATTTTTCAATATTGGGCTGAATAACTCTTTTTCCTTGTTTGCTAGATCACCAATGTCCTTAGCAAGAATTGCAAGCACTGGAGTCGTCGAGGAACGCCTACTTGAGTCTGCTTTCTCCATCATCTGACAATAGTAAGTTCAAACAAAATGGTCATATAAGATAATCAATAATAAGGTGAGAAACTAACATGAAATTATCTAATGAGATGGCAAAACCATTTCCAGCACTAATGATAATGAGTAAATAGCATGAGTGCATTTTGGATTGTGCTTCATGTGGCTTATTTTGGCTACATACGGTTCTACCCTGCTGCATAACCAATGAATCTGTGACTGCTACCAACTGGCTACAAGAGTTCATGCAAAACCCTAGCTATCCTCAATCAGAGGGTTGGAAAAAACTTTTCATCTAGCGAGAAATTTTTGTCAATCTTATGGTGGACTCTTCTCCAATCAATACTGCTCCAATTTCAAATCCCGCTTTTGTGGCAGGATGCAGTGTAGAATATGCTTCCTTGTAGTGTAAGAGTTTAAAAATCAAAGGGGGATATTTATGGTGCTACTATAACTGTCTTGTATGATGAGCCCATGATTATAAAGGGAAGTGCAGGAACCTTACCTGAGCAAATGCAGTGCGGAGAGATGATCGGATATAGGTGTCAATCCTAGTTCGAGCGACATCAACTTCTTCTCTCCTCCTTCGACGATATTCATTGGAAATATCTTCCACTAGAACCTTGGCAGCTGATACCCCTAAAGACACGATACACTCCATAGATTCAATATTACTGGGGTTGAAGGTATCATGGTAAGCAAGAAGTCTTTTCTCTGTCCAACCCATTATTGAACTCAATGTTGAACTCAGTACTTTTGAATATGTTGGGTCTTTTGCAGATTTAGCATCCTTCACAACTTCGCCTAACTGATTATCAGCAGCAAATAGAAGATCATTATCTACTTGGCCAGTTGTTACGAAACGGTGAAACATAATCGACAAAAAGACAAGGTTGTGTAGCTTCTGATCTATTCCAAGGACAACCCACGTTTTTTTAATCAACTCAAGAACCTCATCAATTTCTTCAATAATTGATCCATCCTCGTTACTATCAAAACAGGTCTCTAAAATCATATGGTACAAATGAAGATTCAATGGAAATCCATCAGCCCAATGGCATGTTTCAGAAGCATATCCATCAGATGATCTGGAAGCAAGAGTCATTACAGCATTCCGCAGAACTTGCATCGACTCTGAATTCTTCCCGGTTTCAATTGGCCTCTCTGAAGCTTGGCGTATGATTATCTTAAGCCGTTGAACTGCAGAATCTGACTTCTGTAAGGGAACAAGAGGATGAACGAGCAAACCCGCCTCAAGAACCCTTAAATTCCGACTCTGCCATGCCTCGTATTCTTGCTGATCTTGAAAATCTGAAGCTTTAAACTGCTGTAACAACTCTAATGGCAACACCATAGACTCTATGCGCCTCCCAAGCTGTTAGAAATCATGCAAGGGCACAAATGAAATACAGAACACAATCAAATGTGATGTTCAGACAAATACCTTAATACAATTCCTACCAAATTATAGGAATGTTGAGTACAAATGTAGAAATATTTAAAGAGACTCGTTCTCCATCTTGTAAGAAACAAATACCCAAATCAAAACTCTGCCAATAAAGAGACCTAGCTGTGTATCGTGGTGTAATTAGGGATATGTTTTTTTGCCAATAAAGACACAAACAATTGCAACTATTGATGCATATATGATGTATGTTTGTTAAAGAAAGAGACAAACAAAACAATACAAGATAGAGCAAAGACACCAGTGGCAGTATTGCAAATAAATACCATAATTTTTCAGCACTTTCATATATGTAGTATGGCGTTGATGATGCCGAAAATGGTGTATGGTTTTAAATAGAAAAAAAATTTAAAGCCTTTCAACACTTGTTGTAGTTAACAAAATTTATGCTATTTGCTGAAAAATTCTAAAATTTGATGGTATTTTGCAGAACATAGCCAAAAATAGATCATGATACCTCATATAGATCTATGCAACAGTTTCTTAGCATGACAAAACACTGCACATTAACAATCAATCCACAATTTTCCACCATAATTCTCAAAGATCTAATCTTTAAGCAATCAGATCTATAAAAATGTCCCCCGCGCTCCGAAAATCCTCACCTGGCTCGCAGCAATCCGAAGCAACCCACGCCGAATTCTCGAATCGGTCTGCTCCGAAACCCTCATCTGAACCCTCATCAGCTCCCCGACAGTCATCTGCTTCTTCCTCGAAGGGCTGCTCTCTTTCCCCGCGCTCTTCTTCGACGACTTGATCCCCAGCGCCTTCTTCATCTTGCTCGCCGCCGTCGAGGTCAGCGACTTCGAGAGATTCATCGAATTCGCCGACGAGGAGTTGGACAGCGACCGATCCGAAGAATTTGGGGATTTCTCGGATTGGGGAATGTAGGTGAGGGGCTTGGCGCCGGTGGTCCTGCAGGCGCCGACGAAGATCTCGTACGCGGTTTCTCGGAGCTCTTGATCGGAGATTGCGACGGCTAGATCGCCAAAGGGGGAGGGGAGATCGAGCGAGGGCATTTTGGGAAGAGACGAGGAGGAGAAGCGCGTGGAGTCAGTGCTTGCGGTTCCTCGATCTCTGAAGATGCGCGCCATTAGAGGTTGAGGTTAAGGTTAGGGTTTGGTCATTGAAGTTGGTAAAGATTGAATTTTTAGAGAGAGAGGAGAGAGAAAGCAGCGGAAGATGTCAGTGAGTTGCTCTCTCTTTCTTCTTTCTTCCTTTTTTCGCCCATTTTATTTATTTGGGATCTCTTCTATAACACCCCCAAAAACTTAGATATTTACACGCATCATATCATCCCAAACCTTGCCTTTACGCCCACGTAACATGCGCACTTTGGAGTAAATTAACGTTTTCGGCTTAAATTCATGGATCCCTGGACGTGTGCGCGCTATGTATTTGTCTGTGGTGTGCGTGGGTGTAGTGTCTGTGGTGTGCGTGAATTAGGGTTTATACCAAAAAAAGCATGATTCCGAAATTTAAAATCTCGGTATCGATGCTGTACCAGACAAGCATTTTTGGAAATACTGGATTTTTATCATTTAAATAAAAAAATTAATTAGTGAAGACAGTAAAAAATAATTGTAAACAAATTGGTATATTTTTTAGTAATTTGATAATGACTGTAATGGTTTTCTGATATGCTATAAAGAATACTGCAAGGTTTTGACAATTTATAATGATGTTCAAATAAACAATTAACTCATTATCGAACCCGACGCAAAATTTAGCATTAAAACTGTGAATAATCAATTGATAAACTAATATCAAGATTTAAAATATTGGTATAGATTTAGAGATCAGAAGATAAGAAGAGAGGTTTTGGATTATGAAAGTGCTTGCAATCAAATATCTAGGATAGAATGAGATTTCAAACCATGCCTGCTTCATAGCTAAACTAAACAGGAGGAGTTCAATCACTTAAATTTTTTGTTCTTTTGAAATTCAAGCCTGGAGGTGCCATACTGTTATTTTTATTTAAAAAATTGCAAATTGTCTTTCTCCAACTGAAAATTTTGCAAATTGCAAATTTTGACTGTTGGGAAGAGAAGATGCTCATCCATTATTATCTCGTCTGATTTTTTATAGGCACTCCACAATGCAATTATTACAAAGTACTTCTCATTTTCGTGGTTTACAAAAACTAAACGTGGAATTTTGACTAATTAATAGGCTGTACGGTGATATATGTAAATACCAAGATATGGGGGTGATTTGTAAAAGGAACCTTTCTTTTACGTTTTCTTAAATCTTTATTTTTTGTCTTTGTTGATTATTAATTGAGTAAAAGTCATGGAGAGATTGATGGGATTTTTTTGACCGTGAAAGGTCGGAAATGCCCTTGGTTATGGACCGTTTGCAGGGATTACTTACTGTTTTTGTCAAGCGGGTCGCTAAATTTAAGAAGCTGCAGCTTAACGGTAAAAATTTTCAATTTAAATGACGTTTTTACTGCATTACAACGGTCAACTTTTTTGGACAGATGGGATCGGCCATTTTGAAGAAAAGATTTGAGTTTTGTTGCATTAGGGCCCCTTTGTTGCAGAATTATGGAATTTGGATTCCAAAATAGTACGGTTGAAATTTCTGGATTTCGTAATTTGTTATTTGGTTGGTTTTGGATTTGTAGATCCTTGGAATCTTTGTTTGGTTGGTGGAAAAAAAATGGGATTTGAATTTGAGGATTTTAGAGAGAGATGGAGAGAGAGAGGATTATTAAATAAATAAAGTACACGGGTCCCATCTAAAAGTACAATGAATAGTGCCAAATCCTTGAAAATCCTTGAAAGTTTTTAGGATTCAAAAATCCTTATTTTGTGATGGGCCCTCCATAAAAAACAAAGGAATTCTAGAAATCCTAATTCTCCAACCAAACACAAAATTATGGAATTCTAGAATTCCACAATCCAAACAGTAAATCCAAATCCATAATCCTGCAACCAAACATGCCCTTAGTAGCTTTGGATGCATTTATTGAAAGCTAAACAAAATGTGGAACGGTGGATCAACCTGCATTCTGGTATTGCAAAGTTAATGCTTTGATGATGTATGATAATGAATTCGATCGTAGATTTTCGAGCTGCTCATATCTTTCGAGAAGCAAATATAAAAGCTGATTTTCTGGTTGATTTCGGTGTGTTTGATGGTGCTATCAGTTATGATGAGACAGCGCTTCTAAATGCTTTATTGCAACTAGTTTGCAGTGACCGTAACGATTTGTTTCCATACAAGAGCCGAAAAAACTTTTTGGTATCACAAAATAAAAATTACATATATTCATTCATACATGCTTTCTTACAATTATATTGTCCAATATTTATCCATAATAATGCTAGTTTGAGATTTGCTTTGTAAACTTGCATGAGAGGGGGTTATATAAAAATTATGCATAATATGTTGCTACAATTTGATTGCACATTGATCATTTGAATATTTGCTCTTCTTCAATGCAACCTGCTTTAGTATTCAATTCTCTGTGTCTTGCACACTCGAATATGATCGGTTCATAAAAATCTTAATCCCCTGAATATTCAAATTTAATAAAAGAAGAAATGAAAGAATATTGTGTTCGTTGATTGTATATATTGTTTAAATGAATACCGAATTATTGGTTTTAAATGGATGCTCATGTTGGAAAGAAGACTTCCGGAAAATTGTCAATCAGAAAAATATTTTCTGGTTAACTTTTCTTTAGAAATTAAAAATCCCGAGATAATGAAAGCATATACTTTTTCTTCCGTGTACATTCAATATCTCGTACTGTAAACACGAGTTTATATTTTCCAACTTCTTAGGAAACAGTCTTACCTTCAATAGCAAGCTACCTAAGACTTTGTAACAGATCAAAGGTACATAATTGAGATATAAAATTCATTGTACACAGAAGCTTCTATTTATTGACTTTCTTATACCAAGAAAAATAATATAAAAGCCCGCAGGTACTTCGGCTTTTAGAGCAAATGTAAAGAAATTAACAGCAACAATTAATTATTTGATTATAAGTTTTTTTATATATAGGGTAGTTTAGATTTAAAATTATTAAAATAGGATATTTTTTTAATTTTATGAGAATAAGATGGTTTCTGGCCCCACCCTCCACCCCATCCGGGCGGGTTCCTAGAACCCGCCCCTATATAAATATAGAGAGGGCGTTCCCGTCCTCTCTATATTTATATAGGAGGCGGTTTCTAGGAGCCCGTCCTATTAATTAAATAAAAAAAATTAAAATAAATAAACGGAAAAATAAAAAAAAAATTGAATCAAATAATAAAATTGTATTATATGAATGTGGTGTACAAAATGAATCCGTCAAATTTACAATACAAAAAAATCCTATCTGTTTGTAAAATGTAAATTCTATCTCGACGGTCAAATTTATAATATCAAAATGAATCCGTCAAATTTATAATACAAAAAAATCATATCTGTTTGTAAAATGTAAATTCTATCTCGACGGTCAAATTTATAATATCAAAATGAATCCGTCAAATTTACAATACAAAAAAATCTTCCGGTGCACTTGTCACGATTTCGAAGGTCCCGCCCCTGATGACTGTCCTGGACATCTGGTCCTATAATGACCTGGTTGTTTGCATAGGCTACATCTGGCGTGCCTTTGCTGAGGATCAGCATCCATTGTCATTCAATCTCGACGCACCGTAGGTCTTCCGGGCCCTATATTTTTTCCGGCGGTAATACAGTCGGTGTTTGTCTATTCCCAGTATAATAGTGCCAATAGCGACTGTCCGGTATAGGATGAAATTTTGGATTGTATGCGCCTTGGTAATTGGAAACTGTATAGTAATAGGAAGCAAAATTGTAATGTGAGTTATGCATGCTGCTCGCAGCAGCAATTGCGTGGGCACAAAGTAAATGTTGCTGGAAAACATCGCACGTGCACGAAGAGAGCCCTTCATCTCTAAAGTTTACGGTATATTGATGCCCATTACTCCCCGTTACTTGATACTCCGCCATGTCAAACCTTTCGGATCTGTAGTATTGTGCTTTGCGCTCTCTTTTCCGGAATATATTTTCGTAATACGCGGTGAGAGGAGTCTCCATCGCCAAGGACGTTTCTCTTCTTTGCACAAAATAAGTATTCACCCGGAAAAAGGTTCGAACAATCAACCCCTGTATCGGTAAGCCTCTAACACCTTTAAGGACCCCGTTGAAGCTTTCAGACATATTAGTGGTCATTAGTAGATATCTGCATCCATTATCATGTACTTGTGACCACATGCGTACTGGATACTCATCTAACCACGCTTTCGCGGCTTGACCCATCTCCCCAATTTTCGTCATGTACATGTCATGGACATTAGGGTCAGACGCTTCACCGGCTTTGTACATAAACTTATGTAGATCTGAATTTTTAAATTTTCTATCAAAATTTTGCCTGAAGTGCCGCAGGCAAAACCTATGTGGGGTGGTCGGAAATACAGCTCTCATTGTAGCTAGTATTCCTAGATGTCTATCAGATATGATGCATAAATCTGTTTTATCAATAACAGATGGGATACTTTTGAGTTGACGGAAAAACCATGACCAGGATGATGAATTTTCACCATCGACAATGGAAAATCCCAATGGAAATATACTGTTATTAGTATCAACACCTGTAGCGATTAACATGCAGCCTCTATACTTACCGTATAGATACGTCCCATCAACGCACAATACCGGCCGACAGTGTGTGAAACCAGCCGCACTTGGAGCAAAGCGCCACAAAATTCTTTGAAACCTGACAAAGCCATCGACATCTGTTTCTGTGGTTTTTAAACGGTATACGGTCCCCGGATTTGATGCTTTCATGGCTTCCATAAAAGGGACTAGTGAGTTGTACGAGCTTTCCCAGTCCCCAAATATCTTGCATAAAGCCTTTCTACGAGCATCCCATGCCTTCACATATGAAATCTGAATTTTGTGTTCTCCGCTAACGTAGAGCCGTATCTCTCGGGGAGTCATCGCCACATTTGTACGGATTAGTGGCATGATTAGTGAGCAAATGTAAGATGAAGTGCAATTCCTGTGATCTTGTAACATAATAGAATTGATGCATGTATGTTCTTGGTTGTATTTCGTGACCTTCCAAGCATTGGCTCTTTTGGAACAACATGCATGCAATCTCCACTTACATTCAGGAGCTTTCGTACATACCACGGTATAGTACGTCTTATTTGACTCTTCGTTTTTAAATGTAACGTTTTGCTAAATAGACCACGACTTCAGCTTACAGATAAGATCTTCTTTTTTCTGAAATAAATCCCTAACAGTGACGCAATCTTCGCTTGCTACTATCGCTTCCAAATAAGATGCCGTATTTACTTCTGCCACGGTTAAGTCTACCCAACTATCATCTTCTAGCGGATCGAGGTCGGGATCTTCTAGTTCGACGAAATCATTGTTCGCAACCATATCATCAAACAATACTACCTCATTCAATCCAGCGGCATATTCCACGCTATCCTCCCCTTGATGACCTTCACCAGCATCATCATCATCACTGCCACACATATCAATGTTACCCGTAGCAACATAAGGCTCGGGTGCAATATATGATGGTTGTGGTCGGTGTAATGTAGATGGTTCGGGGTGAGAAGACCGGAAGTCTGTGGACGGACATGCTTGGAATGCACTACTTGGATCGTGTTGGAATGATGCAGAGGTATGGGAAAATCCGCATTTAGTATATAAATTGTTATTATAGTATTATTCCTTAATATTTTCGTATTTCGAAGAATATAAACATAATCACCACTTGTTTCGGATTTATTTACCTTTGGAAGGTTGTATATGGTAATCCTTGTTGTTCTTCTGGGGTGCATGTAACTGCAGCAGTCAAATGCGAGAACCTGTATTCAATATTTAAAACATATTAGTATTTTGGTATTACTAAAATGTTTGAAGGTAGATTTATAAAATGTTTACCCTTGAGTTTGAAGGTTTGAATAATGTTGTGTATAATCATATCCACCGAGACTGACGGTATCATCGTTAACCATATGACCGTACCCCCAGGAACTACCTCCAGTATTAACATCAAAATTACACGTTGGAGGGACATCTGATACTTTCAATTGTTCCTTCTCAACCAAAAGTTCAAACGAATGCTGGGTATTTGACAGATCGAAGTCTATCATCGAAGATATTGATGCGTCGTCTATAATTTCAACCAATGCATTTCCACTAAACATAGGCCATATACAACTTAACTTAAGCTTAATCTCACGGGGATCGTATTTCGTGATTTTGAACACTTTATTCTCGATTTCATTATAAGTCGTTGATGGTTCTAAGCGCATGATTCTTGCGGACCCGCCCATATACTCGGGACCTTATGCACTTGTGATAATCCGGCCATCGTATTTACATACAACAAATAAACTTGAACTTACCATAATCTGTATCAAACAATATCAAGCCAACAATAAAAAAAGTGTTACCAACTTCATACAATCACAGTCAAAACATGCATAATCATACCTAGAGATATGGTCTTCAAAGTCCACTAGACTGCTCCTAACCGTTCCAAAGTGACAAGTTGTGAGGTAACCCTCAAATCGCCTCTTCACTGCCAATTGTGGCCAGGCTGTTGGATGTATATGCCCTATAGGCCAGTATTGTATATGTATACATATGGATACTAGGGATATGTGTAAGTCCGTGTTAGCCTTCCCGGTTCTTTCGGGCTTGTGGAAATGGTGAAAAACGATTTTTACTTTGGGGGTAACATGGACTCTAGAAACGGATCTTTGCTAAACAAATTATCTAACAACCTAACTAAGAGTTTAGCTACTAGGTTAAGGGTTATACCTAAACTTGAACTCCTTCTCTTCAACTCCTTGTGGTGGTCGGATCGGCCTCACCTCGTCGTCTCCTTGTGTCGAAGATGGATCCACCCGAAAGCTTCTACCTTTGGCTCCAACCTCAATCTAGAGGAAACTAGAACACTTGGCTTGCTAGACCTTGTATGCTAGGATGAGTAGAGAAGTGTTTTGGGTTTTATCTCTATGGTTCTTGTTTCTCAACACATGAGACAATAGAACCATGAACTAAAGAGAGAGTAAGAGGAAGAGGGAGAGCTTGAGGATGAGAGAGAATACAAATGATAGAATGAGCAAGACTTTTTCCACCCATGCTCTCATAACACAAAATAATCATAATAATAATAGTAATTGAGTATTTTTGTGATGGTTCTTATCATATCAAATGGCAATATCATTTCATGCATTAAATGCAATCTGTGAACAAAACAAGCAAGCAAAGGTCAATGCCATGAAATGATAGCCATTGTCATGATGATGGTCAACAAGTCCAACCTAGTCAACCGGTCAACAAAGTCAACCTTTCAACCTAACCATGGCACAATAATACTTAATTAATATTATTATTAATCATATTTCTAATTCTCATTAGGGTTTAGCAAAAATCAACAGTCAACAACCCTAATGAGAATCCTCTGCCTCTGTCTCCGTCAACCGTGCATACACACCCGCATCCACGTTCCAAGGAACACGAATACAAACGAGATAAAACCAATCCCAAAACGTATACTAGGATCTGGCTTAAACCAAAGCCCGCTAGTAATAACTGCCCGGACACTAAACGTGCACAAGTGCACGGATGTGACCGAACCCTGTCGCAAAACCATGCGACCTCTACTCTTTTGCCTAAAGGCGAATAGCTCTCTGTGTGGGACTCTAAAGACTCGACACTACGCTGGCAGTGGGTTTAACCATAAACCGCAAGCGGCACTAGCTGTGCGTAATGGACCCCAGGTAGATACCGATAAGAAGATTGACGAGGTGAACTCATCCGAACTCCTACTGAGCCTGAATGTGACAGTCTCCGTACAGTCCGGTCTGTTCGTCTAAGAATATCGCATGGCGGGCCTAGGGGGCGGTAAACGTCAGCCCCCTAATAGCGGTACAAGTCGTGTCGGAGTGTAGCCCAGAACACCCTGAGATAACACTGGAAACCCACCAGTATATCTTGCTTGCCCTGGCCAGAGACTTTGTGTAATGGCTCTCCTAGACACAGCGCGATTTCAACTCCCAATACCGGGAGAGACGAATCCTGTCTAACCGTCACTGCCTCTATGTGCTTCGGGACTGCACCCAACTACTACCTGTTTGCACGACTCCTTTGAACCGTGGTAGGGTAGTAATCAAAGTACAGTGGGAACACACTCGAGGCGAAGTGACAGTGTCAAGTCAGCGGACTAAGCTGTACTCATGTCACCTAGGAACTGATAACTGACGAAAGGTATAGTACCAACCAACAGTTCCCGACGAGTCTTGTCCAGTGTACTCGTAACCTAATGAGCACCCGCATACTATCTCAAGTACGACGTACTGACGGCTGTAGGACAGACCGTCTCCCATGCTGGGATGAGAAGCGCATACGCTAGTCTACTCCGGAGTATCGATGTCCTGTCTCGATAGTCCTACAACTAGGGACCTGTATAAGGATGTGCTTGTGGATTACCCAGCCCCCACGAGTGTGACTGCCATCACAACGCTGGTAATCAAGCAAAGATCCTAAGGGCTCCACTAATGTATATAGGTGATATACTAAAAGAAACACATGTACACATTAAAGTAGAAACAAACCAAGTAGCATACTACCATTTTGAGCAAGATTGTCTATACAACTGTGAATATCCCAAGCTTCCATTAAGTAATATACAAACTAGTATGATATAGTAATGGCCTCTAGGGCATATACACTAACAATCTCCCACTTGCACTAAGGCCATGTACTGGCGTATCGAAGACCTATCATCTCGATCAGTCGCTCGAACTGAGTCTGGGGTAAGGCCTTCGTGAGTGGATCGGCAGTGTTATCTTCCGTAGCAACCCTCCGAACCTCGATCTCCTGGCGACCCACGATCTCCCTGATCAGGTGATACCGCCTCAAGATGTATCTGGACTTCTGATGGGATCTGGGTTCCTTCGCTAAATCTATAGCCCCGTTGTTGTCGCAATACAGAGGTATTGGATCAACAATGGACGGAACCACCTGAAGTTCTGTCAAGAACTTCCTTATCCAGACGGCTTCTTTTGCGTCATCAGCAGCAGCGATATATTCCGCTTCAATTGTCGAGTCAGCAACGGTTTCCTGTTTGGAACTCTTCCAACACACCGCCCCTCCATTGAGGGTAAAGACAAAACCCGACATGGACTTGGAATCATCCTTGTCACTCTGGAAGCTGGAGTCAGCAAAGGTCTCGATCTGGAGGTCTTTTCCGCCATACACCAAGAACATCTTCTTAGTCCTTCTCAGGTACTCGAGAATGTTCTTTACCGCTATCCAGTGCTTCTCCCCAGGGTTTGACTGATATCGGCTTACCACACTCAGTGCATAAGCTACATCTGGTCTGGTACACAACATCGCATACATTATAGAGCCTACCGCAGAAGCGTAGGGTATAATAGACATGCGACCCCTTTCCAAATCAGTCTTGGGAGACATCTCTTTGGAGAGGGTGATCCCATGACAAGCCGGTAGATTACCGCGCTTGGAATCTTCCATACTGAATCTTTTCAGTATGGTGTCGATATACCTGAACTGTGAAAGTCCTAATATCCTCTTGGATCTGTCACGATAGATCTGGATCTCCAAAATGTAAGAGGCATCACCCAGGTCTTTCATGGAGAACCTGTGTGACAAGAACCCTTTGACAGATTGTAGCATAGGAATGTCAATTCCTATCAAGAGAATGTCATCCACGTATAAAACGAGGAATACGACAGTTCTTGCTACAAATCTACTATAGATGCATGGTTCATCTGGATTTTTGATAAAGCCAAATTCTTTGACCGTCTCATCAAAACAGATGTTCCAACTCCGCGATGCCTGTTTTAGTCCATAGATGGACTTAAGCAACTTGCACACCTTTCCGCTGCTCCCACTCTGAATGAAACCCTCTGGCTGGTCCATATAGACACACTCCTCTAAATTTCCATTTAGAAAAGCGGTCTTTACGTCCATCTGCCAAATCTCATAATCGTGGAAGGCAGCAATGGCAAGAAGGATCCGAATGGATTTCAGCATAGCCACTGGAGAAAAGGTTTCGTCATAGTCCAAACCAGGTCTTTGACGAAAACCCTTTGCAACAAGTCTAGCCTTATAGGTCTCAACCTGTCCATCTACACCAATCTTCCTTTTGAAGATCCACTTGCATCCTACGGGTTTTACCCTATCTGGAGCAACGTCCAAAGTCCATACTTTGTTGGTGTATATGGACTCTATTTCGGTCCGCATTGCATCCATCCATTTTACCGAGTCAACGCTCTGAATGGCCTGCTGGAAGCTAGTCGGCTCATCACTATCAATGATGCAATCCTCTCTATCTCCGTCTATGAGAAAACCGTAGTATCTCTCGGACGGATGAGACTGCCTACTACTCCTGCGGAGCGGCGTAGGAATGTCTTGATCTTTCGAACCCTCTGGTTCTACTAAGGTTTCAGTAATAGCTCGTCATTCTGGATTTTCTTCCAGTTCTATTGCTCTCCCACTTATCTGATTTTCCAAAAATTTAGTTTCCAAGAAGTGGGCATGACGAGAAACAAAAACCTTTTGTTCCTCTTCGCAATAGAAGAAATATCCCTTGGAGTTCTTTGGATATCCCACAAGCTTGCACAGTACTGAGCGTGTCTCGAGTTTGTCCGCATGCTGCTTTTTGACAAAAGCTGGACATCTCTATGTCTTAATGTGCTTAAGATAGGGTTTCTTCCCACTCCACATCTGATATGGTGTGGTAGGCACAGTCTTAGTTGGAACTCGGTTCAAAAGGTATGCAGCTGATTCTTGCATATCCCCAGAATGATCGCGGTAACTCAGCGTTACTCATCATGGAACGTACCATATCCAATAGGGTCCGGTTCCGTCTCTCCGATACACCGTTATGTTGCGGAGTGTATGGAGGAGTAAGCTGAGAGAGAATTCCATTCCCTTTTAGGTAATCCAGGAACTCGGCACTCAAGTATTCACAACCTCGATCAGATCTCAGTGTCTTGATACTTTTGCCGGTTTGTTTTTCTACTTCATTCTTATATTCCTGGAATTTTCCAAAGGATTCGGATTTATGTTTCATTAAGAAAACATATCCGTACCTTGAAAAGTCATCCGTAAAAGTAATGAAGTAAGAATAACCGCTTCGCGCATGTGTAGACATTGGACCGCACACATCGCTGTGTACGATTCCCAAGAGCTCGCTCGCTCTTACTCCTTGTCCAGTGAATGGAGTCTTTGTCATCTTTCCTTTGAGACAGGATTGACAAGTTGCATATGATTGATATTTGAATGGATCCAAATATCCTTCTGTATGTAACTTCGTCAACCTTCTCTCATTGATGTGACCCAGTCTACAATGCCATAAGAAAGCCTGATTTGTTTCTGGAGACTTTCTTTTGTGTGTATTCTGGACATTGAAAATCTGTGGTTGGTTTAATACGTATATACCATTGCTTAATGTACCTGACCCAATCAAAACCTGATTAAGGTGAATGTTTACAACATTGCTTACAAATGCAAATTCATAACCTTCTTTAGATAATAAAGATACAGATATGATATAACAAGTTGCATTGGGTACAAAATAACAATCACGTAAAACCAAAACATGTCCATCCGACATTCCCAAGTGATAGTCCCCCACGGACTCAGCATCCATGCTAGCTCCGTTTGCAACTCTGAGAGTCATATCACCTGCCTTCAAAACCCTACGCTTTCTCAGTGCCTGCATGGAATTACAGATATGAGATCCCGATCCGGTATCCAATACTCAGGAAGTAGAGTTTATTGATAGACAGTTTTCAATAACATACACACCTGAAGCCGAAGCCGCAACTTGGTTCGGGTCCTGGTTTCTGGCCCTCCAAGCCCTGCAATCCTTTTTCCAGTGTCCACTCTTGTGACAGTAAAAACACTCTTCCTTCCCCACAAGCTTTCCCGCTACCTTTGTTGCCTTTACCTTTCCCTTCGTATCCACTTAACTAACACCGCCCCTTGGTTTGGTGGGGTTTTTCTTCTTCTTTCCCTTGGCTTTCGCCTTGGACCTAGAAGAGGAAGATCCTCCTACAAACAAAGTGGATGTTTCCCTACCTTTCTGTAGGGTGCCTTCTGTTGGATATGGTGCCCTCAGAGTTAATTATTGGATCATAGGCACGTGATTGCAATGATTGAGGGAGGACCTATACCGGTAGGACAGTCTTACTCAAGATGATAGTATGCTATCGGTTTATCTTTATCATCGTGTACTGCTTTAGGTGACCCTACAGGTCGCTATTGCACGCTGATAGAGAACTTAGGATTCTTGCTTGACGACCAGCAGTATGATGGCGATCATATACGTGGGAGCTGGGGTCTATAAGCATATCCTTAAAAGGTCCCTAGTCGTGGGAGTTTCGAGACTGGGCATCGATACTCCATTAGTAGACTAGTGTATACAGTCGAGACCCCGACGAGGGGCGGTGGCCGATCTCACAAGCCACTGGTATCAGTTGGTTCACCTAAGATGTATACAGGTGCTCATTGGGTTATGAGTACACCGGACAGGACTCGCCGGGAACATGCTAGTTGGTATTATACCTGACGTCAGATAGCAGTTCCCTGGTGACATGTGTACAGGTTAGTTCATCGACCTGAGATCGTCATTTATCTCGTGTGGGTTCCCACTGTGCTTTGATTACTACCCTACCACAGCTCAAAGGAGTCGTGCAAACAGGTTTTAGTTAGGTACAGTCCTGAGCCACATGGAGGCAGTGAGCGGATCTGAAGGGGTTCGTCTCTCCTGATATTGGAGGTGAGGTCGCGCTGTGTCTAGGAGAGCCATTACACAAAGCCCTCGGCCGAGGCAGGAGATTTACTCGTAGGTATTCCAGTAGTATCTCAGGGTGTTCTGGGCTACACTCCGACACGACTTGTACCGCTTTTGGGGGTCTGACTTTTACCAATCCCCTAGGCCCGCCATGCGATACTCATAGACGAACGGACCGGACTGGACGGATATTGTCACTGACAGGCTCAGTAGGGTGTCAGGATGAGTTCGCTCATCGACCTCCTTTTTAATCAATACTTGGTAGCCCGTTACGTACGGCTAATACCTTTGACGTGCTAGTGGTTAAATCTACAGCCAAAATATTGACGAGTCTTTAGAGTCCCCCACAGACAGTTTCTCAAGTTTCGGGCGAAACGTTGTAGAGGCCGTATGATATATGGCAGGGTTCGATCTTATACGTGCGGTATTGCACGGATCATGATCGGACGGATCATACTAGTGGGCTTTGGTTTAAGCCGGATCCTAGTATTAGATTTGTTGGATTACTTTAGTCTCATCGCATTCGCATTCAGTCGGAATGCGGGTGCAGGTATGTATATATAGGTGAGGGGTATCCTTGTGATCCGTCACGAGTTTACTTTAGATGTTGCCGGATTTTCTTTGTTATGGCAAACATTTGGATTAATGTTTGCTTAAGGAAATAATGAGCTAGAAATCATCATGACAATGCATTAATGTGACATCGACTTGTATCATGAGTCATGGTCTCTTTTTTAGCAAATGTGTCACATTAATGAATTGTTTTATGTGTTGAAATGAGATGGAGATAGAGAGGGGCTGCCATGGTTGGGATTATTGGTCTTGTATTTTGATAATCTCTCACTCTCACTCTCATTACAACAAGAGAAAAGAAAAGAAAAAGAAAAGAAAAAGAAAAGATCTTGTTCTTCTTCTTCTTCCTCTAGCATTTTGCTTCCATCAATGGCAACACTTCAACCTCCATCCAAAGCCATGGATGCAAGAGACAAAGTGATCAAAAACATTCTCTACAACACCTTCGACGCGTCGGCTAGCACACTTCGCGCCCGAGTTGCTTCGGATGAAGCGGGAGCCCATAAAAAGACTTCTCGATGTGGTGCCCTTTCCGACGAGGAGATGAAGACCGGAGATGCCGCGGGGAGCTTAGGATGGTGGCCGAAGACCGAAGGACACGGATCGCTCGGTATAACTTCCTACCCATTCTCATGTTAGCTAGAAGTAGGTTAATGGTAACGATCCGGGTTTTTAGGATGCGGTAGTGCCGGTTTAAAGTCAAGATAATTTTCGTTTCCGCATTTTGGCCTCGGATAGACGGCCGGGGCGCTACCGTAGTCCTACATGGTATCAGAGCCACGCCATTAACCTAGTCTAGCTTGCTCTAACGTGTTTACAAGTTCGATCGAACGGATTTTCCAAAAACCATATTTCCATGTCGTACTTTCTGTAGAATTTTTCTGTGCTCTAAAAATTATTTGGTATATTGGAAAAATACGTGTAGGGTTTTTTATGAATTCTGTGAAAATTTGGTACGCTGATGTTACTGTAGCGCGGCGGTTTAGCGGCCAAAACCACGTTTTGGACGCGGAACCGCGGCCGTTTTTTGGCCAAACCGTACCAAATTTCTACAGTGGTTTACTGACATGGAAATAGAGTTTCTGGTATATTTTGTTTTTGGCCCCAGATGTTTTTGAGTGCTACAGTTGTACTTAGGGCCCACTTCGGAAAATTCAGAAAATTTTAAACATGTTAGTTCACAGTATTTACATTATATCTGCGACCGTGTATGTCATTTGATCGGTAAATCCTGTCTAACTACTATAGCCCTTTTAGACGGATTTGTGAACGTGACATTCACGTTGATGTTCTGTGTTGTGCTGTGATGTTGCAGATTTGTCGTGGTGGATAGCCTGGATGCAATGGTAGTGTACAGTTTGGTTGTATATGTACATTTGATATTGCGGGGCGAGCGTCCGACATGTGGACTGCCGTCACTGACTGTTTGTATATTATTCTTTTAGGGCACGACCGGGCTGAGGTCGATGTACCCGTTGTATGTATATTTTACTTTCTGTACTAGGATTGCCTCGCGGTGGGGTGGACGGATAGCCGGGTTCTAGAGGGCAACGGGCCCGAATCTCATGGCTTTGAGACGGAGGGGGCTTCACTCTAGAATTGGCGGGCTATTCGCTGCACTCGTAGAGGGTACAGGTTGACCTAAGGAGGGGTGCTCAAGTTACCGGATTCCGTAAAGTGCCGGGTGGTCCATTCACGTTGTTGAAGGGGGCTGCCTCGCTTCAAGTTTTGGAGGGTAACTTGCCGCGCCCGTAGGGGTCTAGGATTTCATTGCACAGGCTATCCACACGACCAGGGGAACGTCGGGTTTCAGCAGCGGCTCTGTGAAACCTGGGGCTTCCAGATTATCTGTATTGTTCTGTGATGCTTATTACACTTCTGTGATGTTGCATTTTATCACGCCTTGAGCGAATATTATATATTGATATATATACTAGTAGATGTTGTATATGTTTTGCATCCGCGCTAGTCCAGTCCCCGCTCTGTCGTTAGTTAAGTAACCTAACGGGTGATGACGGGACCCAGTGGCGAATGCGGATGGCATATACGTACATCATTATTTTTCGTTCTTTATTGGTGTGATCAATTGATGGGACTGCATTGATTCAGATCAATGCAAGCTACACAAACCTATTCTGATGTTGTTGGAACAATTTTCAAAAAGCTGTTATTGCAAGGACGTTCTCTTTTGTTTTGCACAGTGGTATTCGGTTATGAATATCCAGCACCTCAGTCGACGAGGCAAGGGCCGAGATCCCTTCACCGGGAGTGACCCCTTGGACAGAAGCTGGCGTCAGGGTAATAACTTCACTATAGCCCATTACTTTTTGCTTTGCATCGTGGTATTCAGTTGGAATATCCTGCACCTTATTCTACGGGGAAAGAGCCGAGATCCCTTCACCTGGAGTGACCTCTTTAGCAAAGGGTTTTCGCCACTATATTTTTATAAAAAGTTATGCAGTTCCTTCGACGATATCAAGTTCATTACGCTAAAGGTTTTTTCGCCAAAAACCGGCCGTAACCCTCCGTCATTTCTTACGGGTATTATTTAGTATTTGTGCTGCGTTTGTTGACCTAGTCAGGACGTAGTGTTCGGTAGCTAAATGGTGCTTGTTTGTTGCATAAATGGGATTGGTTAGGACAGTCGTGCGGCCTTGTTGACCTAGTCAAGGGCACGTACGGGTGGGTTTAATGCAATCCAGAATAATGACGGGTTGAACTTGACTGGAGATTTATGGTTTGTTGACCTAGTCAAGGTCATAAGCCGCTTGGGGTAAAAATCACATCGGGAGTTTCTAAAGAAACTGAAACTTGCCAAATATGCGCATACCTTCTGGAGTGTGATAACGTGAGCGGATTCCGTCACGTTATCATGCGATGATAGTTGGATCCCGATTCCTACTGATGAGTTGGTTTACTCCTCGGGTGATCCCGACTAATTCTTCTTTCAGGTTTGGAGGAGAATTTGATGGTACAGTGGGAGGTTTCCTGATTAGATAAAGTGGTAACCATTCTGATCTAGGTTAGAGTGCACGCTGGGTGTTTCTTTTCTCTCTCTCTTTGGCAGCGACCATGACCCGACCCTAGACTATGACTCAGTGACCAAGATTAACTGAACCTTCTTAAACACTGGCTTTTGGATTGTCAGAGTTGCAAACCTCATTACCACTCCTACTTTTACCCTTTTTCTCCAGGACACCCCGTATTACTACGAACGTCCAATTCCATTGGATAAAGCCATCGTATGGTTATATACGAACTCGAAGGAATTTATTCGAGGATGGTTTCCGGTTCTGGAGAAAACGGATAGGACTATTCAGTTGTCTTTTCCTTTTACCTTCTCTCAGGTTGCGAGTGCTCCTTGGATTAGGACAGTACACCTATTACGCTTATTGGATAGTCTTCTTCCAAACCATAGGCAGGTGCCGACCGGTAGGTAATGAAGAAACCATTTAGCCTAAAAGGTGTACAGAAGGTATTAAGTAAAGACATATCAAGGGATTAGTAAGAGGGAAAAGTAAACCGCGACTGCTATTCACGCCCAAAACCAAGTATTTCATCGCCACTCCTACATTACCTTTGTATTTCTCCAGAACACTCCGTATCACTACGAAGATCCACAGTTTATTGGATACTCCATCGTATGGTTATATACGAACTCGAAGGAACTTGTTCCAGTTCGGGGATGGATTCTGGTTCAGGAGAAATAGGAATAAGGTTTTATTCAGTTGTCTTTTATCTTCACCTTCTCTCGTGTTGCGAGTGCTCCTAGGATTAGGACAGTACGCCCATTATGCTTATTGGATAGTCTTCTTTCAAACCATAGGCTGGTGCCGAACGGTAGGGAAGGAAGAAAACCATTTGGCCTAAAGGGCGTACAGAAGGTAATGACTAAAGACATATAAAGGGATTTAGAGAGATGTCAAAGAAATATACGGTTACAGTTGTGAATCTAGATAATGGAAGAGGCATTACTAGGAATACCGGGATACCCCATCGAAACATTTCAATGTTTCAGTTTCACTGTGCACTGTTAAAAGAAAACTGATTTCCTAATTAGACACTTGCTCCAGGGTATATATTTACCAGGTTTGATTCTCACATCTGTATGGTTTTATAGATGATGAGTGGGAGTAAGTTATTGGGAATTAGGTGATCATCCTCATTATATCGGAATTCTTTGTAATTTGTGATATTTGAGGAAGCCACCTGGGTTTTTTGCCGGACGGCAAATATTTGGTTTTGAATATCCCTTATAATACACCAATTTCAAATTGATATATCTGTACGTCTATTTTTATAGAGTGAGATATAACTTTTTGAAATTATGTCGGTGACATTTACCTATATCAGTGGATGGTTAGGTAAGAAGCATTAAACAGCGGTGTAATTCTTCTTAACCATAAGTACAGTTTTCAACCTACGACACACAGGGAATGAGTTATTAGACTTAGGGGACTTATACAGAGTATTGTATGTTGTCCAGTATCCATTAGGACAGAGGGGTTGGTCCTCGTACTATATTCGGTTTACTTATGACTTCTCTAGTTTTTAGATAAGTGTTTCGTAGAAACACAAGGTCCAAGTTTTGAGAAGTTATAGGTATAAGAGTAAAGTAGAGAACCGGGTATTGCAAGTATCAGGATTCTTCAAGGTGATCGAAGATGTAGATACTTGTGTATGGTATTCGGTTGATAGTAATGATTAAGAGAACTTGCTTCTCTTTCAGGTTACTCATAATTGGAAGTATTCCTAAGTTGAGTAACGCTGATCGGCCTCCTTCCATTTAGTTGACATGCACTGGAGACAGCTGCATGATTTGAATCTGGTTCAATTAAATCAGTGCCTCTGTTTCTGTATTGGATATAGAACGGTTCATATCTTAACGATGTTAAGGTACGGGGAGTTGTCCGGCTTATGCTTAAAACCAGACTCTGGATAATTCAAGGCACGCTTCAGTAATGGCTATTTGTGGGTTGACCTAGGCTATGACGAGGGTTGAATTTCTACCATCTGGAAGATCAATAGTGATATTGTTCTTGACTCGCCACAGTTTTAATAAAAATGTATTTTTTAGAAAACAGTAGTGGGAGTATGGTAGAATTGGAAGTGATTCCAGAACCGCAAATGATTACTGAAAATTTGATAAGAACCTAAAGATTCAATCTGATTTGACATTCCATTATCCACTCCGCAGATATGGTGGGTAACCTCAGGCGCTCGAGAGGTACTTCGGTAGCCTCAAGGACGGTGACGGGGAGGTTCTTGTTTACCCAGACTTGCCATTGCTGTTGTTCCAGACTGTGAAACCCGGCAGGAGGATGAGTATAGCGTCGTTCTGAACTAGCTTTAGAAGTGTACGTCTATATGACTCTGCCAGAGGGTTGTCGTAGTCAGTGGGAGCAGCGGAAGCATAGTGGACAAGTGACTTATGTCTATTTATAGACTAAAGCAGATATAGCGGAAATAGATCATCTATTTCTGATGTGACAGTCATAGGTTTGACTTCATCAGAATAGGGGATGGATCTGTTAAGAAGGTAGTAGGGTGTGATGTCCTGGTATTTAGATGACATACACAGAGTAGGAAGTGAAATTCCTATACTACGGTCGGTTATATTTTGGTTGTCACACAGTGGTTTCTCCACATAGGATATTAATCCAGTCCTGGAGAAACGATCGGAAGTAGTTTTTGAACATAAGTGGATGTTCTAGGGATATGATAACGGCATCCTCCTTCGGGAGACGGTTATCATTCCAGGCTTCCAAGGTGACCTGGATGACAGAGTGGCTGTCAGAGTTATAGTTTTCCCTCTGACAAGGGGCAGTATTTTGGACAGATGGTCCAAGCGGATACCGAGGGAGGCATGGCACAGGATACTGATTAAGTTCGGTTGACGATACAGTCTAAGAAGTTTGGATTTAGAGTTCATTTATGAACTAGGTCCCATCAGATATCCAGACATATTCTAAGACAGGTATTGCTCATTTCGGAAGATGGTTTTCTCCGCGAACTTGAGATAAAGAGAGACATAGAAAGAAACATTAGAGCGGATCCACTCACTGAGGCTATTCCTCGAACGCAATAGTTTCGCAAACAGGTTTTGTGAGACTGACTAGTAGAGGAGTTGGGTGTTCGGTATCGCACGGGCTGTGAGTATGCGACATCGCAATAATTAGCCTTGAGTGAAAGTGGGAGATTGTTAGATATGGTGCCCTCAGAGCCAATTATTGGATCACAGGCACGTGATTGTAATGATTGAGGGAGGACCTATACCGGTAGGACAGTCTTACTCAAGATGATAGTATGCTATCTAGTTTATCTTTATCATCGTGTACTGCTTTAGGTGACCGTACAGGTCGCTATTGCACGCTGATAGAGCCCTTAGGATTCTTGCTTGACGACCAGCAGTATGATGGCGATCATATACGTGGGAGCTGGGGTCTATAAACACATCCTTAAAAGGTCCCTAGTCGTGGGAGTTTCGAGACTGGGCATCGATACTCCATTAGTAGACTAGTGTATACAGTCGAGACCCCGACGAGGGGCGGTGGCCGGTCTCACAAGCCACTGGTGTAAGTTGGTTCACCTAAGATGTATACAGGTGCTCATTGGGTTATGAGTACACCGGACAGGACTCGTCGGGAACATGCTAGTTGGTATTATACCTGACGTCAGATAGCAGTTCCCTGGTGACATATGTACAGGTTAGTTCATCGACTTGAGATCGTCATTTGTCTCGTGTGGGTTCCCACTGTGCTTTGATTACTACCCTACCATGGCTCAAAGGAGTCGTGCAAACAGGTTTTAGTTGGGTACAGTCCCGAGCCACATGGAGGCAGTGAGCGGATCTGCAGGGGTTCGTCTCTCCTGGTATTGGGGCTGAGGTCGCGCTGTGTCTAGGAGAGCCATTACACAAAGCCCTCGGACGAGGCAGGAGATTTACTCGTAAGTATTCCAGTAGTATCTCAGGGTGTTCTGGGCTACACTCCGACACGACTTGTACCGTTTTTGGGGGTCTGACTTTTACCAACCCCCTAAGCCCGCCATGTGATACTCATAGACGAACGGACCGGACTGGACGGATATTGTCACTGACAGGCTCAGTAGGTGTCAGGATGAGTTCGCTCATCGACCTCCTTTTTAATCAATACTTGGTAGCCCGTTATGTACGGCTAATACCTTTGACGTGCTAGTAGTTAAATCCACAGCCAAAGTATTGACGAGTCTTTAGAGTCCCCCACAGACAGTTTCTCAAGTTTCGGGCGAAACGTTGTAGAGGCCGTATGATATATGGCAGGGTTCGATCTTATACGTGCGGTATTGCACGGATCATGATCGGACGGATCATACTAGTGGGCTTTGGTTTAAGCCGGATCCTAGTATTAGATTTGTTGGATTACTTTAGTCTCATCGCATTCGCATTCAGTCGGAATGTGGGTGCAGGTATGTATATACAGGTGAGGGGTATCCTTGTGATCCGTCACGAGTTTACTTTAGATGTTGCCGGATTTTCTTTGTTATGGCAAACATTTGGATTAATGCTTGCTTAAGGAAATAATGAGCTAGAAATCATCATGACAATGCATTAATGTGACATGGACTTGTATCATGAGTCATGGTCTCTTTTTTAGCAAATGTGTCACATTAATGAACTGTTTTATGTGTTGAAATGAGATGGAGAGAAAGAGGGGCTGCCATGGTTGGGATTATTGGTCTTGTATTTTGATAATCTCTCACTCTCACTCTCATTACAACAAGAGAAAAGAAAAGAAAAAGAAAAGCTCTTGTTCTTCTTCTTCTTCCTCTAGCTTTTTGCTTCCATCAATGGCAACACTTCAACCTCCATCCAAAGCCATGGATGAAAGAGACAAAGTGATCACAAACATTCTCTACAACACCTTGGACGCGTCGGTTAGCACACTTCGCGCCCGAGTTGCTTCGGATGAAGCGGGAGCCCGTAAAAAGACTTCTCGATGTGGTGCCCTTTCTGACGAGGAGATGAAGACCGGAGATGCCGCGAGGAGGTTGGGATGGTGGCCGAAGACCGAAGGACACAGATCGCTCGGTATAGCTTCCTACCCATTCTCATGTTAGCTATGATTAGGTTAATAGTTACGATCCGGGTTTTTAGGATGCGGTAGTGTGATTTATCTCAAAAATATCTATTATTGCAATCAAGAACGGTGTCGCATATAGCTAGCCGGTGAATACGGGTCGGTCCACAGGGATTTTTTGAATCTCCTAATCGCTCTTACGAGTTAATTCCGATAGGAGCCGGATTGATTAAATCTAAAAACTAAATTAATCTATATCTAAATCTTGCTAGGGTTAGGTCTTGGTTAAGTTTGGAAAGTCTATAAATCTCACCGCTTTCTATACCCATATGAAGATCTAATTAGGTGTTATGGTAATTATTAATAAAAGGGATTAGAACCATTTGGAAAGATGTTTCTTCCTCTAGATTCTTGTCCTTCCTTTAGAAATCCTTACCCTAACCTCCATGGAAAACAATCCCAACCGGGACTTTATACTACGGTATCACCGCTACCTCGTGGGATAGCGTGCCGTAGGGAGCGGTATGTGCATGTATGCATAAAGTCCTATGAAAATATATGACGGGCAAGAAAGGAGATGAGAGATCTTCGTCTCTCAAATCTTCCCCAGATCTAACCCTAACAAGCGAGGAGACTACTTACTCATTAGGGAATTTAAAAACATTTATCTAGGGCAGAGAATGAAAATTACCTAGGACAAGAATTGAAATCTAAACTAGGGCAATTAAATAAATTTACTTACTTTACAGATGGCTCTCTCCAAACATTTACACAGGGTTGTCAGATCTGAATAGATGATATGAAAAGAGGCATCGATGCTCTCCAAAAGAATTCTAAATTTTATTCATAAAAAGAGGCATAGGGAGGCATGAGAAGAATACAATGATTTGGGCTTCTATTTATAGGAGATAGAAACCCTAGGTTACAATTGATTCGCATGTCTACATTTACCAAAATATCCTTAGGAAGACCTAGTCAAAGTAGACTTCCAAGCTTTGGTAAAATTTTATGTCTGGAAATTTTGGAACTGATTCTGGGCTTCTTGGGCTTTTTATTTTTTTGGATCTTTATTCAATTTGGCTTCTCTATTTCTTCCAGATCTCCAGTGAACAATTGCAGTGGACTTTTAACCGTTTACTTTGTAATCTTGGACCTTGCGTTGCCTTGTACTGATCTTTTGTGTAGGCTTGATTAAGATCCTTCTATTTGTTGGTCAAAGTCCCTTTTTTGTGTCGTCTTTTGTCTTTTTCACTGTTTTTGCTCCAAGAACCTGTAACCTGTAATATGTAGCAGACATGCATCAAAAGCACCTGTTTATTTATAAAAAGAATAAGAATGGGGAATATAATAATACAATATTATGGTATGAACAAATACCCCCAAACTTATCTTTTGCTCGTTCTCGAGCAAACTTATTTTTATTCTCTACAAAAAACCTAACCGCATTTTCGCAGGGAAACGCGATTGCACTGAGCATGTGCAACAAGCCGTTAAACCTCTCGGTGTCTCTAGTAGGAGGAGTGTTGTCTCCTGAGGGTTTTCAGCGAATACTACCCACAAAATCCTATCAATTCGGCTTTTCGACTTTCATTCTCCAATTAGGGCTTCTAATAAGGAATTCTATTATCTTCGACTCGTAAATTATCCACCCATATTCTTCACACTTCCTCATCTTTAACTTAAGATTATATATGTTCTACAAACCTACTTAGCTTTCGGCATTTCCTAAGTTTTCCTTCTAGGGTTCCATCTCCACTTAGGAATTTTTATCAACTCTACTAAAGATACAAGTTCTATTCTTCACTCCTTTCTCTCATCTAAACTCCAATCACATATCCCTACGTGTGTGTTTAAATCACCCCTACACTTGGAAATTCAAATCAAGCAATCATACCCTTGTCCGTTGTCCAAAGTACTTATTAATTGGTGAATTTTTAATTGAATTTTGCTTACACATCCTTCATGCGACCGTTAATACTTCTTGAGGTACCAACGACCGATTACAAAATGCGTTTGCACTTTAAAGCGTACTTCCTAGTCTTGTAACACCTAAGGCTTTTAGCAGTGACTCCCAAACCAGTTGGTTTAAGGCACTAGGTGATGAAGCACCCTCGCTAAATATTTTTCAATTTTTTGCAGCCTTAAGTAATCACAAAAACCAGTGTTCATTTTTTTCTTTATTCACTTTTTTTCCTTTTTTTTCCTTCATACTAAGGACTTTAGACAAGAGCATTTCAAGGTCTTTTCTACTATTCCAAGTTTCAAGGTGCGTGATTGTGCAAATTGTAGGGTATACATTTTCAGAATCTAGACTTAAGCTAGGAACTATTTTTCAAACTTATACTCTAATAAGAATATCAATACTTTCCCTATGTTTCGACTTAGCCCAAGAAGTGAACCCAAAATTTGCCTATTTCTAAATAAACTACAAAGACATATACTTTCTACTGCTAAACTTTAAGGAATGTTATCTTTAGGGTTTTTAATTTACCACGTCAAAGATCTAGTTGTTCCTAGTTAGTTAACCTATCTGTCAAACTCCAGTCAAATAAGCCAAAATTGAATACAATAATTTTTATAATTTTTGAAAATTTTCAATTTTTATGGGTTTTCAAATAAATATGCAAATGCAAAAATATACATATGAATGCGAAGGAAGAAGACGTGCCGAGCATACCCCCAAATTTAAACTTGACAGTGTCCTCACTGTCATGCCACACCAAGAGGGTCAAAATTGTTGGCACTCCCCTGTTTACAATTTTTTTTTGAATTTTATTATTGTTTTGAATTTTTTTTATTCTTTTATAGAAAAAGAAAACAAAAAAATATATATATACATATATACAACAAGGTTCCCCCAAACTTAAGCTTGGCCTTACACAAGCCAAAGATTAGCACCAACCATTCAAAAATCTTATCGTGGTAATGGTCGAGTTGGTGAAAGAATGGAGTGGAAAGAAAAGAGATGAGAGGCACACGAGACCGTGTAGAGGTAGAAACGGGATACGGTCTCGGTGGGGGAGAAGAATGGCGGAAAAGAGAAAGAAGTAGAGTATGATCTTGAGGGTGTAAATCGAGTGAATAAATTAGCACAATTTGTAATGACCGATGTGTTAAAAGCGATTGTGCTAACCTATCAACCCGTCGAGAAATGAGGTCAAATCCCTCATTATTCGCAAGAAAGCATGAGTATGCCAAACTTGGTATTGGAGATGAAAGCGTAACGGTCTCTTGTACGGTCGGAACGATAGGAAGGACGAAAGAGAGTGAGTGAGGAAGGGTATCAGTTAAGGATTCAGGAGGGTGTATTGGAAAATTCGACACATCCCTGGCAACGGCGCCATTTGATTGATCTCAAAAACTATCTATTACCGCAATCAAGAACGGCGTCGCTTTGCAGCTAGCCGGTGAGTACGGGTCGGTCCACAGGGATGTTGTGAATTTCCTATTCGCTCAAACGAGTTAATTCCGATGGGAGCCGGATTGATTATTAAATTTAAAAACTAAATTAATTTATTTCTAAATCTTGCTAGGGTTAGGTCTAGGTTAAGTTTGGAAAGTCAATAAATCTCACCGCTTTCTATACCCATATGAAGATCTAATTAGGTGTTATGGTAATTATTAATAAAAGGGATTAGAACCATTTGGAAAGATGTTTCTTCCTCTAGGTTCTTGTCCTTCCTTTAGAAATCCTTACCCTAACCTCCATGGAAAACCATCACAACCGGGCCTTTATACTACGGTATCACCGCTACCTCGTGGGATAGGGTACCGTAGGGAGTGGTATGTGCATGTATGCATAGAGTCCTATGAAAATATATGACGGGCAAGAAAGGGGATGAGAGATCTTCGTCTTTCAAACCTTCCCCAAATCTAACCCTAACAAGCGAAGAGACTACTCACTCATTAGGGAATTAAAATACATTTATCTAGGGCATAGAATAAAAGATTAACTAGGGCAAGGAATTCAATTTATCTAGGGCAAGAAAATTAAATTAAGAACTTACAAATTGATACTCTCCAAAAAGAATGCTGAATTTTATTAATGAAGGGAGGCATGAAAAGAATACAATGATTTGGGCTTCTATTTAAGACATAGAAACCCTCGGTTACAATTGATTCGCACGTCTACATTTACCAAAATATCCTTAGGAAGACCTAGTCAAAGTAGACTTCAAGCTTTGGTAAAATTTTATGTCTGGAAATTTTGGAACTGATTCTGGGCTTCTTGGGCTTTTTATTTCTTTGGATCTTTATTCAATTTGGCTTCTCTATTTCTTCCAGATCTCCAGTGAACAATTGCAGTGGACTTCTAACCGTTTGCTTTGTAATCTTGGACCTTGCGTTGCCTTGTACTAATTTTTTGTGTAGGCTTGATTAAGATCCTTCTATTTGTTGGTCAAAGTCCCTTTTTGTGTCGTCTTTTGTCTTTTTCATTGTTTTCGCTCCAAGAACCTGTAACCTGTAATATGTAGCAGACATGCGTCAAAAGCACCTGTTTATTTATAAAACGAATAAGAATGGGGAATATAATAATACAATATTATGGTGTGAACAAATACCCCCAAACTTATCTTTTGCTCGTCCTCGAGCAAACTTATTTTTATTCTCTATAAAAAACCTAACCGCACTTTCGCAGGGAAACGCGATTGCACTGAGCTCGTGCAACAAGCCGTTAAACCTCTAGGTGTCCCTAGTAGGAGGAGTGTTGTCTCCAGAGGGTTTTCAGCGGATACTACCCATAAAATCCTATCAATTCGGCCCATTAATTTTAATTCTCCAATTAGGTCTTCTAACAAGGAATTCTATTATCGTCGACTCGTAAATTATCCATCCATATTCTTCACACTTCCTCATTATTTAACTTAAGATTATATATGTTCTATAGCCTTACTTAGCTTTCGGCATCTCTTAAGTTTTCATTCTAGGGTTCCATCTCCACTTAGGAATTTTTATCAACTCTACTAAAGATACAAGTTCTATTCTT
Source organism: Agapanthus africanus (assembly GCA_030015575.1). Classification (NCBI taxonomy): domain Eukaryota; kingdom Viridiplantae; phylum Streptophyta; class Magnoliopsida; order Asparagales; family Amaryllidaceae; genus Agapanthus; species Agapanthus africanus. The sequence continues at coordinate 37,942,791 of JASDDO010000016.1, read as the reverse complement.
CATTCCTTTCTCTCATCTAAACTCCAATCACATATCCCTACATGTGTGTATAAGTCACCCCTACACTTGGAAATTGAAATCAAGCAATCATACCCTTTTCCGTTGTCCAAAACACTTATTAATTGGTGAATTTTTAAATGAATTTTGCTACACATCCTTCATGCGACCGTTGATACTTCTTAAGGTACCAACGACCGATTACAAAATGCGTTTGCACTTTAAAGAGTACTTCCTAGTCTTGTAACACCCAAGGCCTTTTAGCAGTGACTCTCAAACCAGTTGGTCTAAGGCACTAGGTGATGAAGCATCCTCGCTAAATATTTTTTTCTATTTTTGCAACCTTAAGTAATCACAAAAACCAGTATTCATTTTTTTTCTTTATTCACTTTTTTTATTTTTTCTTCTTACTGAGGACTTTAGACAAGAGCATTTCAAGGTCTCTTATACTATTCCAAGTTTCAAGGTGCGTGATTGTGCAATTTGTAGGGTATACATTTTCAGAATTTAGACTTAAGTTAGGAATTATTTTTCAAACTTATACTCTAATAAAGATATCAATATTTTTCCTTTGTTTCAACTTTGCCCAAGAAGTGAACCCAAAATTTGCCTATTTCTAAATAAACTATAAAGACATATACTTTCTACCGCTAAACTTTAAGGAAGGTTATCTTTAGGGTTTTTAATTTACTAAGTCTAATATTTAGTTGTTCCTAACTAGTTAACCTATTTGTCAAACTCAAGTCAAATAAGGCAAAATTGAATACATTAATTTTTATAATTTTTGAAATTTTCAAATTTTTATGGGTTTTCAAATAAGTATGCAAATGCAAAAAAAAATATACATATGAATGCGAAGGAAGAAAACATACCGAGCATACCCCCAAACTTAAACTTAACAGTGTCCTCTCTGTCATGCTACACCAAGAGGGTAAAAATGTCGGCACTCTCCTGTTTATTTATTTATAATTTTTTTTATGTTTTTAATGTTTTGAATTTTTTTTTTATAGAAAAATAAAACAAAAAATATATATATATATATACATATATACAACAAGGTCCCCCTCAAACTTAAACTTGGCCTTACACAAGCCAAAGGTTAGCACCAACCATTCAAAAATCTTATCGTGGTAATGGTCGAGTTGGTAAAAGAATGGAGTGGAAAGAAAAGAAATGAGAAGCACACGAGACCATGTGGGAAGAAAGGTAGAGTATGGTCTCGGTGGGGGAGAAGAATGGCGGAAAGGAGAAAGAAGTGGAGTACGATCTTGAGGGTGTAAATCGAGTGAATAAATTAACGCAATTTGTGATGACCGATGTGTTAAAAGCGATTGCGCTAACCTATCAACCCGTCGAGAAATGGGGTCAAATCCCTCAAGATTCGCAAGAAGGCATGGGTACGCCGAACTTGGTATTGGAGATAAAAGCGTAACGGTCTCTTGTACGGTCGGAACGATAGGAAGGAAAAAAGGGAGTGAATTAGGGATAGTCTCATTCTCACCGTAGTAAACTGTCTTGAACTTGAAAGATTCCATCAATGGTTCGAAACTACTGTAAGCAACCGAGTCTGATGATTCGACTAACTCATCTGAAAATATAAAGGACTCAAATTCAGGCGGTGAGTCATCAACATCGTCCGAAAAAGTGAAACACTCGTACGTGTTATCGTCTGTGAGAACTGTATTAGATTCAAAGAGAAATTTTTCAAACTCACAGTCCTCAAGCATGATATTAGGCGTGGTCGGAACGATGGAAAGGAGGGAGGGTGATTTAGGTAAAGGTTCAAGAGGATGAATTGGAAAATCCGACACATCAAACAAAAATGGTTCAACCTCAATATTATCCTCACTACTCTCCTCAATATTATCCTCATAATTCTCCTTAATACTTATCTCATCCATGCCATTATCATCAAAATCAAGACGCATATGAAGTTCGGGAGAAACAATTAATGACTCGGGATGATGAATTGGACATAAAATTTCAATCAAATCGACAGGTTCATCATCCGAAATATTCCCGGCGTCTATATCCTCAATCAAGTGAAAATCAATATTTTTTGACACCTCATCAAAAGCATGGATATTTATCGATTTAGGTTCTAGAGTGGAGGTGTAAAGGTCAAAAGGATTACGTGTGGTTTCACTCGAAAGGGGTTCTTCACAATCTGGCAAATCAAGAACTACAAAGTCGCACAACTCATCATTTTGGACACATGTTTGAAAATTGGAGTTGTTGGATTCAATTGGGTATGGGTAAGTTTGATTTGGAAAGCCTCTCACATTCTCACTCTGTCCAACCGCCTCCTTATACATTGAAAAATTTGAAGCTAGTTGGAAACTAGCTGCCTGTTCACTAGGTTGCATAAGGACGGCTGCAGACGCTTCCACATTCCTAACCATTTTGTTTGTTGCTAATATATAAGCCTCCAACGACTCTTCCAAACTAGACTTGGGAGGTAAGGGGGTTTCGGTAAAAAATTCGAAATTGTGTGGATATGTGAAACTCCCAAAAGGCTGTGTAGAAACAGTGTCTAGTAAAGGTGGGAAAGTCGGGTAGGACTGGTAGGAAGTGGATGGTTGACCAGGTCAAAATCAAACTCAACCCCAAGCCAAGTGGGCCCAAGCCCAGATCCAGTGGGCCCATGCCCAGGTCGAGCCAGAACATGAAGCGGCCGGCCTCCCCCCATGCTAAGATAAAAATTTTGTAATAAATAATTTCATTGCATTTCTTTTATTTTTATTTAATGGATGAATGTAAGAAAAATAGGCATAAAGCCAATTTTTTGTAAAGCCCATGGCTTATGTGCAAAAAGAAATGGCACATGAGCCATGGGATAGCCAAAATGCCATTTTGTGAAGCCCAAGGGGGTATGTGTAAAAGAGTATAGCCTATAAAGGCAAAGATAATGAAATATCTCAACAACTTTTTCTCTCTCCAAAAAAAAGTTTCAGATCTGAGATCTTTCTTCCTTCTTCAAGGTTCCAAAACCTTCTTCTTTCTTTTGAATTAAATCAAGAGTTTTACTCTTCCTTTTTCAAAACTAAATAGTTTTCCACCACAAAACCCATTAAGGGGAACTCAGATCTGCCATCAGATCTCAAAAAGAAAAGATTTTTAAATCTCACATCTCTTTATCTCCAAGATCCGGCCAGCAAAGAAAGAAGAAGGACCCATTTCCTTAACCCAAAGCATCTTAGGAGTTTAACTCCACCCTATTTTCTCTTTAGAGAATTTCCGGGGCTAAAAACCCACCTTTTCCTCGCTGGTGCGCTAGCGCTCGAGCGCAAAACGCCCACGTGCCGACACGTGGCGTGCTTGCGCTCCAGCGCAAAGCGCCCACGTGCCGACACGTGGCGCGCTTGCGCTCCAGCGCTCTGCGCTCGAGCGCAAAGCGCCCGCGTGCCGACACGTGGCGCTGCGCTCTGCGCTCGAGCGCAAAGCGCCCGCGTGCCGACACGTGGCACGCTTGCGCTCAAGCGCTCTGCGCTCGAGCGCAAAGTACCCACGTGCCGACACGTGGCGCGCTTGCGCTCAAGCACCCAGGCGCTGGCCCCACGCATCCTTTGGATGTCTTTTTCCCCCTTTTTATATATATACATATGTATACAAATGTACACATATACATACTCCATGACATTGTCCCTGTTAGAAAAAAATTTCTAACGGGGCGCTGCCCCGCACCCCGCAAGGGGGCTGCTAGCCCCTTTGACCCCCAGCCCGCTATCCGGGTAGCGGGATCCCCGTAAAAACTCTGCGTGGCTCCCGATATATCCAAACCCCCTTTTCAAAACACAACACACGTACACTGCACATTGAGTTCGCATGACCAGTTTGACCCGTCAATCGGAGGTTCTCTCGCCCCAAAGGCGGGGGGTAATTAACGGCAGCTTAGTTCGCGGCTGCCGGAGATTTTGATCCCCACAATCATTAAACCCCGGCCTACCCTAGGCAGGGGGAATCTGTAGTACGCCTGACAAGCGTGCGCGTATTCCTATCTTAATGGGGTGACGAAAAACACCCTACAGATTTTGGCACGCCCGGTGGGACCAATCCCTCCTCCCATATTTCGGGTTAAACGTTCATGCGAACTCAATCAATATACATATCGATTGCCTATACTGAAATGATGTTTTTTTTCCGTGCAGCAATCAACTTTCGACGACAATGTCTCCCCAGACGAATTCAACTTCCAATGCAACCCCGATTCCGTACGTGGTCAAGATCAACGCTCGTGTGGTTCTCCTCGCAAGCCTCAATCGACAGTGGGAGGAACCGCCCCGCCAGTTTGGCTCCGTCATCATCTACCCTGCCGGAAGCGCTCATCTGGCGGAGATCCCGGCGGAACAGGTGTCCAAGCCGGTCTCAAGGGGTAAGAGGCCAAATGTCGTGATCGCCAAGGCACCATAACCGAAACTTAAGATGGTGTCTGAACGACTTCCTGGTGCTCCAGCGGGGGGCAAGAACTTCATTACAAAGGGCAATATCAAATGTTGCGGACGAGCTCAGGCGATGACTCCAACAAATGCACAATCGAGCGTATCTCCAAGGCCCTCCATCAACCGGTCTGCGGCGTCTTCCCAAAGAGCCGAAGTCTGCCAGGTGCTTAGAACAGAAAAGTTAAGGCAGAAGCGGCTCAGGTATCGAGCCAACAAAAGGGCCAAGGCTTCGGCCAAATGGAATCGTGTGAAATTCCAAGTGCAGGGTTGCCCCGCGACGATGGCTGAGTCGGACGTAAGAATCAGCAATTCCTTCGAGCCTCTGAAGTGGGTTCAGAAAAATGCCATGACCGCCAGAATCAAGAAGACAGCGGTCCGAACAGTGCCACAAAGAGACGTGTCCCAGCCCCAACAGAAAAAGTATGACACTGTCTCTTCAAGGGTCTATCAGGCGCTCTGTGCCGCACGAAAGCAGCGGGGCAAATCCAGAAAAGAAGTGCCAGCACCATTCAAGAACCTGGTTAGGCCAGTCGTCTTCAATCGACTACCAGCTACCGAAGAAAGGGGGTCAAGACAGCGATCCGTGAAATCAGCCGCCAATGATAGAAAGACGGCCGGATATATCATCCATACGGTCTATATGGCGGGCGAGCGCTCCAGCGACAACCTTCGCAGCAAAAGCAAGGACGGGGCCACCACATCCCAAGCCTAATCTAGCCTGAATGTGGTTGCCGCCACCCAAGAACAGCCACCCCCGCTGGATGAAGAAAACCCTCTCGATGAGGATGATAGGCATATAGACCCTTCGGTCCATGTAGAGTCAAGCTCGGACAGCGAGGAAGAGCCGACTTTCCGCCCCAGAACTGCGGAGCAGGAGCTGCTTCAAGAGCTTCGAAAACAGCTCAGGAGCAAAGATAAAGAGATGGCCAAGCTCTATTCGAAGATTGACGACTTAACGAACGTGGTGATGCAGCTTACGACTCAAATTGCTCGAGCGCCTCCCAATCAGGCACAAGCCGCTACTAATCAGCCGGGTGATGACAATCAGAGGCAGCCAATGCCTGTTCCTTTGGGACCAAGACTGGTTGAGCCGAATGAAAGCCGACCACATTCCGCTTCTGGGGACATCTTGGCCCCAGATAGCACTATCCCGCTAACACAAGATCGGATAATGGATTTGGTCACCAGCAAGGTTAAAACATTGGTGGCCGAAGCTGAAGCTCAGAAAGAAATCGGCAGTAGTGGACGACCATATCCCGCGTAGTACGATCTGATTGAGTTCCCAAGTGGCTATGTCATTCCTAAGTTCGGAAGATTTGATAGAACGGGGAATGCAAATCAGCACGTCGCCCACTTCAAAGCATCGTGCGGAAATACAGGCGGCAATGACGCGCTCCTTCTTCGTCAGTTTGTCAATAGCCTGACTAGCGTCGCCTTCGACTGGTATGCGAGTATACCGGACGGGTCCGTCATTACCTTTGCCCAAATGGAGTCCCTGTTTCGGCAAAGGTTCATGAGTGTCAGTGATAAAATCTCCATTGCCGACCTTGTGAGGACCAAGCCGGGGAAGAATGAAAGCAACACCGACTTTATCGCTCGATGGCGTAATCTCACAGTCAAGTGTGAACCGCCGCTGGAGCAGGACCAGTCCGTCAGCCTTCTTATTGGGAACCTCAGCAATTGGATGGTCCCATTCTTGTGTACAGCGGGGCTCAAGACATTTCAGGAGCTAACCAAGAAAGTCCAAATGCTGGAACGCTCAAAGCAAGAGTCCCCGCCGGACTCTCAGAGAGACAAAACTTGGAAAAGCAAGAGGGACGACAGCCGTAGAAGCGGGAGTTCCAGCAGTACCAATGTCTTCAATGTGTCCGACAATGAAGAAAAGCGAAGGGCGGGCGAATCCAAAACCAACCGGTCTCGAAAGCCATTGCTGGGAGGAGATGGGCCTTCCCTAGAGGAGAAGAAGAACACGGTTTACTCTTTCAGAAGGGACAAGGTCCGTAAGATATTTAAAGATGCCTTGAACAACGGCCTACAATTTCCGGAGTCGAAAAGACCCCAAGAAGCAAAAATGACCGACAATCCTCTGTATTGCCCGTACCACCGAGTAGTGAGCCATGCGATCGAGGATTGCTATAACTTCAAAGACTGGGTCGAGAAGCAGTACAAGGCTGGAGAGATCGAGCTGTCCAAAAGTGTGTTGGTGAAAAATCAAGTTGCAACCACCAACTTTATACAGATAGAAGTTGAAGCCTTCTGGGAGCAGACAGCCGAACCCGCTGCCCCGAGAAATGAAACGGAATCATCGCGGCCTCCGTGGAGTACGCACATATCTAATAAGACGAAGAAGATGATAAAGCTACTTCGGAGAGAACCCGACGGAATGGGAAGGGCAGAAGAAGCCTACCAGTCCAGCTGCCAATGCGGCTCCATCAGGCTCAAAATCCAAGAAGTTCAAGAAGAAGAAAAGTGCAGCTCGGCGCGAAAAAGAGTCTGTAGGGAGATTGACCATTCAAAAATATATCGATTCCCTCGAAGAATATGAACAAAAGGAAAGAACATTGATTCAATTGAAGGAGTTCTTCCCTGTACAAGCGGCTGAAATTCTGGAGGAGTTAGAAGAAGACTCCAATGAAGAGATCCCAGTAGTAACCTGCTACGCCATCCATCTTGGCAGCGACTCCGAGGATGAGCTCTATTTTCCCGAAGAGGACGAGGAGCTCACCACAAAGGCCAATCAAATCCAGCTCAGAAGCGGCAGGGCTCTACCGCCAAATCAGGGCAACGCCCCAAAAGGGAAGGAAAAACAAGCCGCTAATGAAGAAGATGGCAGAGAACCGACTGATGAAAACATAAGTCCTTCCTCGGTGGACTATAATGTCTTGGCACATCTCCGGAAGCTTCCGTCTCTCCTGAGCATCTACGACGCCTTGGTCCTATCTAAGGAGCTTAGAGATGTTCTCATTCACGCTCTACAAAACCCCGAGCAGTATCAGGCTCACTTTGCGAAAATTAATATGAAAGAAGCCCAGCACGCTCTGCATGCCGCCGCAGTCACATTTAAGGATGAAGACTTGCTACTGGGAACGGCTGAGCATAATCGGCCGCTTTACGTGACCGGGTACAGCGACGGAGATCGAATTAATCGCATATTGATTAATCCGGGGTCCTCAGTGAACATCATGAACTTGCGAACTCTGAAGAGTTTGTCAATGGACGTCCGACACCTGTCAAGGGAAAGGATTGTCATTCAAAGCTTCAACCAAAATTGCCAGCAAGTTCTGGGGTCTATAGCTTTGCCAATCAAATTCGGGGATCTGCAAACTGAAGCTAAGATATACGTGATCGACGCCGACACGTCTTATAAGATTCTCTTGGGGAGGCCGTGGCTCCACGATTACGGCATCATTCCATCAACTCTCCATCAATGCATGAAGTATACCAAAAATGGCGAAGAAAGACGCATTGACGGAGACATCCAGCCGTTCGGTGTGCATGAAGTCCGATATGAAGATTCTCGGTACTTTATGAACCACCAAAATGCTAAGCCACAACTGACTGAGGATAGACCGGCCCCAAGACTCAAAAGCAAATCTGCGCCGGCTGCCACTTTCAAAAGCAAAAATACCCAAGTGCGCCTGCATTTCGGCAGTGACACTGATGAGTCCGACGCTGGAAGCCCGTCCTTCCGTAAAACTCACCCTCATTCCGGCAACGATACAGACGAATCTGTTACTGAAGGCCCATCTAGCAGCAAAGTCCGCCCTCATCTTGGCAGTGACACTGAAGAGTCAGAAGAAGAGGACCTGCCGTGCAACAGCTGTGCAGATTGGCCCCCCATGCAGCAAGCGAAACTACGAGAGACCTTCGAAGTCGCAGAAGGGTCCCTGGCCATCACAAGGGTGCCAGAACGGATGTGCAAAGAGCTCGACGCATTTTCAGTCTCTACCGTGGACCAGCTGAAAACTTTCTACGTGCCCGGGAGGAAAAATGGACAGAAGGGCATCCTGTTTTATAGGTCAAATCCCGTTGTGCACCCGAACGATCTTTCTGTCGCGTGCCTTCCCTATGAGAGAGGTATAAGAGCCATCCTCAATCCCAGATACTATGCGCCCGAGATGCGGGAATACTTTAAGAAGTGCGGATGCCAGTTATATCAAACGGAGTCCGAAGCAAAGTTTTACGAAGGGCTATGGTATCCGCCCCAGGTCAGAGCACTCATCGATGGACGAATTCCGGATAGAAGGGGCATAGGCTACATTCAACCTGATTCCAAAGCGTGCTACATGATCCGTGTTGGTAAGGCCAGCGAAAGATCAAATGATGATGACGAGATAGCCGAGCCAGAAGAAGCTCCTCAAGAGCTCGAAGATGGAGGACAAGCAACCTTTGACGAGCTAACCGAGATTGACTTAGGGACGCCCGATAATTCAAGGCCGACCTACATCAGCTCGCTCTTGTCAGAGGAAATGAAAGCGCAGATAATTACCCTGCTGCATGAATTCGTCGACTGCTTCGTGTGGACATACAAAGAAATGCCTGGCCTTTCCCCTAAAGCGGCTGTGCATAAACTGGCTATATCTCCTGATGCTAAGCCAGTCAAGCAAGCTCCTCGAAGAATGAGAAGGGAACTAGAAGAAAAGGTCATCGAGGAAACCAAGAAGCTCGTCGATGCCGGCTTCATCAGGGAAGAGAAATATGCAGACTGGATCGCATGCATAGTCCCAGTGAAGAAGAAAAATGGACAGATCCGAGTTTGTGTCGATTTCAGGGACCTCAACAAGGCATGTCCTAAAGACGACTTCCCGCTACCGGTCATGGAAATGATGGTCGATGGCACCTCAAATTACGAAATGTTCACCTTTATGGATGGCTCGTCTGGATATAATCAGATCAAGATGTCGCCTGAGGATGAGAAGCACACAGCATTTCGAACTCCGATCGGAATATATTGCTACAAGGTAATTCCATTCGGACTGAAGAACGCAGGTGCTACATATCAAAGGGCAATGACTAATATCTTCGATGACCTAATCCATAAAGTCGTCGAATGCTATGTTGATGATCTGGTCGTCAAGACTAAATCCAAGGCCGATCATATCCAAGATCTCAGGACCGTTCTCACCAGACTGAGGGAATACGATCTGAAGATGAATCCTCTGAAGTGCACTTTTGGCGTGTCATCGGGAAAATTCCTGGGCTTCATAGTCCGACATCGAGGGATCGAAGTTGACCCATCAAAGATAAAGGCCATCATGGAGATGCCCCCTCCGAAGAGTCTGACACAGCTAAGATCTTTTCAAGGCAAGCTTGCTTATATACAGAGGTTTATCTCAAATTTATCGGGGAGATGTAGGCCCTTCTCAAAGCTCATGAAGAAAGGAGCTCCTTTTATCTGGGATGCCGAATGTCAAGCAGCGTTCGAAAGCATCAAACAATACTTGTTGCACCCTCCAGTGCTAGCCGCTCCCATTCCAAATAAACCGCGGATTCTTTACACTGCCGAGCTGGACGAGTCACTCGGTGCGCTCCTTGCCCAGAATAACGAGGAGGGAAAAGAAAATGCCCTCTACTACCTCAGTCGAACTTTAGTCGGGGTGGGACACAACTATTCCCCAATCGAAAAGTAATGCCTGGTTCTGATATTTGCTGTGAAGAAGCTGATGCACTATCTGCTGGCTCATCGGGTTATGCTAATCTCCAAGGTCGACCCGCTCAAACACTTGATGACCAGAGCAAACCTAGCCGGCAGAATGGCAAGATGGGCCGTCATGTTACTTGAGTTTGACATAGTATATACTCCTCAGAAAGCAGCAAAAGGGCAAGCTCTTGCAGACTTCCTTGCCGCTCATCCTATAGCAGAAGGGTCGCCGCTAAATTGTGAGTTACCCGACGAACAAGTGCTGCACCTCAAGGAAGATGAGCTATGTTGGGAGCTCTACTTCGATGGGGCCTCATCAATAAGGAGCTCCGTCAGATCAAGCGTCCCGGAGGTAAAAGCGGGGATAGGATTGGTGTTCATCACGCCATCAATGGGAACCCTACGACGTTCTTTTGCTCTCACCGAGCCTCGGACAAACAATGAAGCTGAGTATGAAGCTCTGATAGCTGGTTTGGAACTCGCCATAGAAATGGAAATCCTTCGGCTACGGGTTTACGGTGACTCCCAGCTTATCGTCAACCAAGTAAGCGGCGACTATAAGATATACAAACCCGAGTTAGCTCGGTATAGAGGCCGGGTGGTGGAACTCATGAAACGGTTTACTCATATTGAACTAATGAGAATCCCCAGAGCATTGAACGGAAAAACCGACATACTCGCTCGCTTAGCCAAGGAGCTGGCTGATCCTGACATGGACGAAATTCTGATCACAGTCAGGAGCTGGCAAATTCTACCCCCAGTCTCTCTACGAGAAGAGGAAAGCGCGGAACAGAAGAGCAGTCCCGCCGAAGAAGCTTCGATCATCCAAGACGAGCCCGATTGGAGAGAAGCCTTCATAGAGTACCTCCGATACGACAAGCTGCCCGAAGAAAAATCTGTGAGGATTCAGCTGAAGAAAAGAGCTCTCCGATACGTGTTTGTAAATGACACGTTATACCGCAGGTCATATGACCAACTCTGGCTCAGGTGTCTGTCATTGGCCGAAGCCCAAAAGGTCATGAAAGATGTTCACTCGGGCGTTTGCGGTGCTCACCAATCTGGCCCCAAGATGCGACTTCAAATCAAACGGCTTGGGTATTACTGGCCCACCATGATACGGGATTGCGGAGAACATGCAAAGAAATGTCAGATCTGCCAAATCCATGGTGATTTCATTCACAAGCATCCCAATCCGTTGCATCCTACGGTGGCGTCGTGGCCCTTCGAAGTCTGGGGCACCGACATTGTTGGCCCAATTGATCCTCCGTCATCTAAAGGTCACCGGTTCATACTGGCCGCGACAGACTACTTCTCCAGATGGGCTGAAGCTGTCCCGCTAAAAGAAGTCAAGACAAAAGATATTCTGACATTCTTCCAGCATAATATTCTATACCGCTTCGGTACACCAAGAAGAATCATTTCTGACAACGGGCCTTCTTTCAAGAGCTTCAATGTCTCAAGGTTCGCTACTCAGCACAAGATAGACTGGAGATATTCCTCTATCTATAATCCAAGAGCCAATGGGCTAGCCGAAGCCTTCAATAAGACTCTATGCAAGCTCCTGAGGAAAAATGCTTCAGCCAACAAGAGAGACTGGAATCTTAAACTTCACGAGGCATTGTGGGCATATCGTACCACGCACCGTACTCCAACTCAGTCCACTCCATACTCATTGCTCTTCGGAGTGGAGGCGGTCCTCCCTCTCGAAGTCGAAGTTCCAAGCTTAAGAATGGCCGTTCAGCATGAGTTGACGGAGGAGGAAAACGTGCTCCTTCGACTTGAAGAACTCGATGCCCTCGAAGAAAAGAGGCTCGCGGTGCAGCAAAATCTGGAGCTATACCGAGCCCAAATGTCACGGGCCTATGACAAGATAATCCGTCTCCGCGCTTTCAAGAAAGGTGAATTGGTGTTGGTCCTGAAAAGACCGATCATCCCCAATCGACATGCCAAGGGAAAATTCGAGCCAAACTGGGAAGGACCATACGCCATCGAGAAAGTGTTTGACGGAGGATCCTACCAACTAATAAGTGCCGAGGGAGAAAGCCCCATTCTACCCATCAATGGCCGATATCTCAAGAAATACTACACGTGAATGCTCCAAGTCGCAAGCGAATTGAGCACATCAACCCTACGGTCTGGATCATACATCCTGCAAAACCGTATACAATCCACGGGCGTAAATGACCCCTATCTTTCCCAAATCCTTCCGGTGAGACTACTTTTAAAGTCCCACCAGCGGCAAAAAAAAAGAAAAAAGAAATAAAAGAAATAAAAAAGTAAACGATATGTCCACAAGCAAAACGGGCACGGATGAAAACCCGAAAGGGCTCCGTGAGTAAAAACAGCAGGACTACCAGCGAGTCTATGAAAACCCGAAAGGGCGCAAACTCGTGAAAAGAGATGAAATACACTCGCAAAGTCCTCTCGACCTTGTGAGGAGAAAACCCCTGCGTGAGATCCTTACGACTCACAAAGGAGCGACACACTTAGGAGTCCTCACGACTCCTAAGGAGAAAATACACCTGCGGGATCCTTACGACTCGTAGGGAGAAAATGCTTTTATGGGACCCTCACGGCCCATAAAATTGAAAAGCTTTAGGCGATAGGGATCTAAACCTGTCTCTTAAGCCATCGCTCCCCAATCCCTAAATGGCGAATGATGAGTCGCTCCTGGTACCATATTTCAGTGCAGCGATGCAGATGCCAACCAAATTCCAAATCCCATACCCCAACGGTGAATGATGAGTCGCCCCCGGCACGATATTCCAGTGCAGCGATGCAGACGCCGACAAAGTCCCGAAATTTTTTCGGTCCTACGGTCTGGATTATACATCCTGCAAAACCGTATACAATCCACGGGCGTAAAACAATCCCAATCTCTCCCAAGTCCTACCGGTGAGACCACATTCAAAGTCCCACAAAAAATATATATATATATATAATAAAATAAATAAATAAAAAAAAGGTATGTCCACAAGCAAAATGGGAACGGATGAAAACCCGAAAGGGCTCCGTGAGTAAAAACAGCAGGACTGCCGGCGAGTTTGTGAAAACCTGAAAGGGCGCAAACTCGTGAAAAGGAGATGAAATGCACTCTCAAAGTCCTCTCGACTTTGAAAGGAGAAAATTCCCGCGTGAGATCCTTACGACTCATAATGGAGCAACACACTTAGGAGTCCCCACGACTCCTGAGGAGAAAATACACCTACGAGATCCTTTCGACTCGTAGGGAGAAAATGCTTTTATGGGACCCTTACGGCCCATAAAATTGAAAAGTCTTAGGTGATAGGGATCTAAACCTGCCACCTAAGCCATCAATTCCCAAATCCTCTCGGGGCAAATGATGAGTTGCTCCTGGCATTATTCCAGTGCAGCAATACAGATGCCAAACAAAAAAAACCAATCCCTAAATTTTCTCGGGGCAAATGATGAGTTGCTCCTATCATTATTCCAGTGCAGCAATGCAGATGCCAAACAAAAAAAAAACCAATCCCAAAATCCTCTCAATGATAGATGATGATTCGCTACTGGTACCATATTCCAGCATAGCGATGCTGATGTCAACCCAAATCAAAATCAATAAGTCAGCTTCCACTCCGACACCGCAGAAAGCGGAGCAAGTCAGAATCCAATCTCGACACCGCAAGAAGCGGAGCAAGTCAAGTCTACCCCTGACACTGTAAGAAGCAGAGCAAGTCAAATCAAGCACCGACCGTCCAAGTCGCAAAAAGGGCAGCATCGACCGTCCGCGTTGCTAAAAGGGCAGCACCGACCGTCCACGTCGCTAAAAGGGCAGCAACGACCGTCCACGTCGCTAAAAGGGCAGCAACGACCGTCCAAGTCGCTAAAATGGCAGCATCGAACGTCCAAGTCGCTAAAATGGCAGCAACGACCGTCCAAGTCGCTAAAATGGCAGCATCGACTGTCCAAGTCGCAAAAAGGGCAGTATCGACCGTCCACGTCGCTAAAATGGCAGCACCGACTGGCCAAGTCGCAAAAAGGGCAGCACCGACCATCCACATCGCTAAAAGGGCAGCAACGACCGTCCACGTCGCTAAAAGGGCAGCAACGACCGTCCACGTCGCTAAAAGGGCAGCAACGACCGTCCAAGTCGCTAAAATGGCAGCATCGACCGTCCAAGTCGCTAAAATGGCAGCATCGACCGTCCAAGTTGCAAAAAGGGCAGCATCGACCGTCCACGTCGCTAAAATGGCAGCACCGACCGTCCACGTCGCTAAAAGGGCTGCATCGACCGTCCACGTCGCTAAAATGGCAGCATCAACCGTCCACGTCGCTAAAATGGCAGCAACGACCGTCCAAGTCGCTAAAATGGCAGCAACGACCGTCCACGTCACTAAAAGGGCAGCAACGACCGTCCAAGTCGCTAAAATGGCAGCATCGACCGGCCAAGCCGCAAAAAGGGCAGCATCGACCATCCACATCGCTAAAAAGGCAGCACCGACCGTCCACGTCGCTAAAAGGGCAGCAACGACCGTCCACGTCGCTAAAAGGGCAGCAACGACCGTCCAAGTCGCTAAAATGGCAGCATCGACCGTCCAAGTCGCTAAAATGGCAGCAACGACCGTCCAAGTCGATAAAATGGCAGCATCGACCATCTAAGTCGCAAAAAGGGCAGCATCGACCGTCCACGTCGCTAAAATGGCAGCACCGACCGGCCAAGTCGCAAAAAGGGCAGCACCGACCGTCCACGTCGCTAAAAGGGCAGCAACGACCGTCCACGTCGCTAAAAGGGCAGCATCGACCGTCCACGTCGCTAAAATGGCAGCACTGACCGGCCAAGTCGCAAAAAGGGCAGCACCGACCGTCCACGTCGCTAAAAGGGCAGCAACGACCGTCCACGTCGCTAAAAGGGCAGCAACGACCGTCCAAGTCGCTAAAATGGCAGCATCGACCGTCCAAGTCGCTAAAATGGCAGTATCGACCGTCCAAGTCGCAAAAAGGGCAGCATCGACCGTCCACGTCGCTAAAATTGCAGCACCGACCGTCCATGTCGCTATAAGGGCAGCATCGACCGTCCACGTCGCTAAAATGGCAGCATCGACCGTCCGCGTCGCTAAAATGGCAGCAACGACCGTCCAAGTCGCTAAAATGGCAGCAACGACCGTCCACGTCGCTAAAAGGGCAGCAACGACCGTCCAAGTCGCTAAAATGGCAGCATCGACCGGCCAAGTCGCAAAAAGGGCAGCATCGACCGTCCACGTCGCTAAAAGGGCAGCACCGACCGTCCACGTCGCTAAAAGGGCAGCAACGACCGTCCACGTCGCTAAAATGGCAGCAACGTCCAAGTCGCTAAAATGGCAGCAACGACCGTCCAAGTCGCTAAAATGGCAGCATCGACCGTCCAAGTCGCAAAAAAGGGCAGCATCGACCGTCCACGTCACTAAAATGGCAGCACCGACCGGCCAAGTCGCAAAAAGGGCAGCACCGACCGTCCACGTCGCTAAAAGGGCAGCAACGACCGTCCACATCGCTAAATGGGCAGCAACGACCGTCCAAGTCGCTAAAATGGCAGCACCGACCGTCCACGTCGCTAAAAGGGCAGCATCGACCGTCCACGTCGCTAAAATGGCAGCATCGACTGTCCACGTTGCTAAAATGGCAGCAACAACCGTCCAAGTCGCTAAAAGGGCAGCACCGACCGTCCACGTCGCTAAAATGGCAGCATCGACCGTCCACGTCGCAAAAAGGGCAGCATCAACCGTCCACGTCGCTAAAATGGCAGCACCGACCGTCTATGTCGCAAAAGGGCAAAACCGACCGTCCATGTCGCAAAAAGGGCAGAACCGACCGTCCAAGTCACTAAAATGGCAGCATCGACCGTCCAAGTCGCAAAAAGGGCAGCATCGATCGTCCACGTCGCTAAAATGGCAGCACCGACCGTCCACGTCGCAAAAAGGGCAGAACGACCGTCCAAGTCGCAAAAAGGGCAGCACCGACCGTCCACGTCGCAAAAAGGGCAGCGCAGGATTCCTACAAAGCGGGAACCAGATCACTCCGGGCCAGGGGAAAACGTCTATCACGGACACTCCATCTCGGGGTCATGTCAAGCAACGACCGTCCATGTCGTAAAAAGGGCAGTGCCAGCTTCCCAAAAAGCGGGAACCAAATCAGGTCGCCTCCAAGTAAAAGAAGATCCATCAATTTCATGCACACGACCCACATATGTGGTGTGCATTTATTGATGGGGGAGAAATTTGTTGGGGTAAAAATTTACACCCCGGTTGACCAAGTCAAAATCAAAGTCAACCCCAATCCAAGTGGGCCCAAGCCCAGATCCAGTGGGCCCATGCCCGGGTCGAGCCAGAACATGAAGCGGCCGGCCTCCCCCCATGCCAAGATAAAAATTTGTAATAAATAATTTCGTTGCATTTCTTTTATTTTTATTTTATGGATGAATGTAAGAAAAATAGGCATAAAGCCAAATTTTTGTAAAGCCCATGGCTTATGTGCAAAAAGAAATGGCACATGAGCCATGAGATAGCCAAAATGCCATTTTGTGAAGCCCAAGGGGCTATGTGTAAAATAGTATAGCCTATAAAGGCAAAGATAATGAAATATCTCAACAACTTTTTCTCTCTCCAAAAAAAAGTTTCAGATCTGAGACCTTTCTTCCTTCTTCAAGGTTCCAAAACCTTCTTCTTTCTTTTGAATTAAATCAAGAGTTTTACTCTTCCTTTTTCAAAACTAAATAGTTTTCCACACAAAACCCATTAAGGGGAACTCAGATCTGCCATCAGATCTCAAAAAGAAAAGATTTTTAAATCTCACATCTCTTTATCTCCAAGATCCGGCCAGTAAAGGAAGAAGAAGGACCCATTTCCTTAACCCAAAGCATCTTAGGAGTTTAACTCCACCCTATTTTCTCTTTAGAGAATTTCCGGGGCTAAAACCCCCCTTTTCCTCGCTGGTGCGCTAGCGCTCGAGCGCAGAGCGCCCATGTGCCGACCGTGGCGCGCTTGCGCTCCAGCGCACTGCGCTCGAGCGCAGAGCGCCCGCGTGCCGACACGTGGCGCGCTTGCGCTCGAGCGCAGAGCGCCCGCGTGCCGACACGTGGCGCGCTTGCGCTCAAGCGCCCAGGCGCTGGCCCCACGCATCCTTTGGATGTCTTTTTCTCCCTTTTATATATATACATATGTATACAAATGTACACATACACATACTCTACGACACTGTCCCTGTTAGAAAAAAATTTCTAACGGGACGCTGTCCCGCATCCCGCAAGGGGGCTGCTAGCCCCCTTGACCCCCAACCCGCTATCCGGGTAGCGGGATCCCCGTAAAAACTCTGCGTGGCTCCCGATATATCCAAACCCCACTTTCAAAACACAACACACGTACACTGCACATTGAGTTCGCATGACCAGTTTGACCCGTCAATCGGAGGTTCCCTCGCCCCAAAGGCGGAGGGTAATTAACGGCAGCTTAGTTCACGGCTGCCGGAGATTCGGATCCCCACAATCATTAAACCCCGGCCTACCCTAGACATGGGGAATCTGTAGTACGCCTGACAAGCGCGCGCGTATTCCCATCTCAATGGGATGACGAAAAACACCCTACAACAGCAGGACTTGAAAAGGTGATGTCAACGTACGAAGGTGGTGAATGTTGACATGGTTGACACAAAGTGGGTTGCAAAGTCAAACTGTTTCTCCTAAACGCTTCTATTTGATCTTTCAAAGAAATTTTTGGCACGGAGGGATCTGCCTTAAATCGACCTAAACAATTGACTACGAAGCAAAGTTAGGTTCGGGATACCAAAGTTCGGCAAGAGATTTGTGATGTGGGGTACCCATGATGTCAGAAGGAGAAGAGAAAGAAGGTGGGTGTAAGTGGGGTGCAAGGATTTTACACGACAAGTTGCAAGTTTTTTTTATAAAAGATTTTTTTCTTTTTCCTTATTTGTTTTACAAAAATTTTCGATAAAAGGGCTTAGACACAAATGCAATCAACCAGAAATGCACAATCAGGCCTAGATCTAGGGTCACCTGGGTCAGCTAGACAGTTCCTAACTGTTCCAAAGGGCTAGAAATAGGACCTCAAACCACCTCTTCACTGCCAATTGAGGCCAGGTAAGTGCCAGGTAAGTGGAAGGCTCCCCGCTACAAGTAGCGGTCCTAATTAAGTAACCACTTGCATTGACACACTTGCCTAGACACCGCAAAGTCAGGTTAGGATAAACGGCCGATGCCTATAACTAGTCCTCTGTCCTATTGAGCTCGAAGTCTTTAGGGCTGAGTCTAGTATTTTTTAATTAATAGATGGTCAATGCACATGCCTTATATGATTTCTGGGGTCCTGGGAAGGGTGATGAAATCCCCACCCAATTTGAATTGGTCAAAAGCCCCTTAAAGTCAGTTTTAAAGATATGCAAAACAGAAAAAATCACTTGCAATCAAATCTTTTTATTTTATGCGCGGCGCAAAAAATCCTGCACAAGATTTGTTATTTGGAAGGGGAAAGATTTTTTTTTAAGCGCAAAGAATCCTGCAGGAGATTTTTCAGAAGATATATCGGAGATTTGCAGAGGAGGATAGAGAAAACTCACAGAGATTTGCAGTGGAGGAACTGGTTTTTTTTTATACCGCGCTTCTGCCTTTTTTCTGGGCAACCGATCTGT
This sequence comes from Agapanthus africanus, assembly GCA_030015575.1. NCBI lineage: Eukaryota > Viridiplantae > Streptophyta > Magnoliopsida > Asparagales > Amaryllidaceae > Agapanthus > Agapanthus africanus. Next base: position 37,924,077 of record JASDDO010000016.1, on the reverse strand, counting down.
CGCCTCCACCGCGGAACCGCCGCGAAGTGCCGCCGCCGACCGCGGATCCGCCGCGGGTTGGTGCCTTCGGCAGTTTTTTTTTTGAACCAGATCACAGCGATTCTTCTTGTTTGACTCGGTCCTCCAAATTTCTTCTGTTCCTCGGTTGTTGTGATATTCCTCCGTTTGTTTGGATTTGATATTTGCTGTTTTGATCTCTGTAGATTTCCAGATCCGAATTTGTTCGTAGATCCTGCAAAATTCACACAAAAATACCTTTTCCAAAAATAACAGATGACATATTTTTATATTTTTATATTTTTCAGATTTTTATGATTTTTTGAATTTTGATTAACCCGAAATTTCAAAAAGGAAATAACACGACATCCCCGACAACGGCGCCATTTGATTGATCTCAAAAATATCTATTACCGCAATCAAGAACGGCGTCGCATGTAGCTAGCCGGTGAATACGGGTCGGTCCACAGGGATTTTGTGAATCTCCTAATCGCTCTTACGAGTTAATTCCGATAGGAGCCGGATTGATTAAATCTAAAAACTAAATTAATCTATATCTAAATCTTGCTAGGGTTAGGTCTTGGTTAAGTTTGGAAAGTATATAAATCTCACCGCTTTCTATACCCATATGAAGATCTAATTAGGTATTATGGTAATTATTAATAAAAGGGATTAGAAACATTTGGAAAGATGTTTTTTCCTCTAGATTCTTGTCCTTCCTTTAGAAATCCTTACCCTAACCTCCATGGAAAACAATCACAACCGGGCCTTTATACCACGGTATCACCATTACCTCGTGGGATAGGGTGCCGTAAGGAGCGGTATGTGCATGTATCCATAGAGTCCTATAAAAATATATGACGGGCAAGAAAGGGGATGAGAGATCTTTGTCTCTCAAACCTTCCGCAGATCTAACCCTAACAAGCGAGGAGACTACTCACTCATTAGGGAATTTAAAAACATTTATCTAGGGCAGAGAATGAAAATTACCTAGGGCAAGAATTGAAATCTAAACTAGGGCAATTAAATAAATCTACTTACTTTACAGATGGCTCTCTCCAAACATTTACACAGGGTTGTCAGATCTGAATAGATGATATGAAAAGAGGCATCGATGTTCTCCAAAAGAATTCTAAATTTTATTCATAAAAAGAGGCATAGGGAGGCATGAGAAGAATACAATGATTTGGGCTTCTATTTATAGGAGATAGAAACCCTAGGTTACAATTGATTCGCATGTCTACATTTACCAAAATATCCTTAGGAAGACCTAGTCAAAGTAGACTTCCAAGCTTTGGTAAAATTTTATGTCTGGAAATTTTAGAACTGATTCTGGGCTTCTTCGGCTTTTCATTTCTTTGGATCTTTATTCAATTTGGCTTCTCTATTTCTTCCAGATCTCCAGTGAACAATTGCAGTGGACTTTTAACCGTTTGCTTTGTAATCTTGGACCTTGCGTTGCCTTGTACTGATCTTTTGTGTAGGCTTGATTAAGATCCTTCTATTTGTTGGTCAAAGTCCCTTTTTTGTGTCGTCTTTTGTCTTTTTCACTGTTTTTGCTCCAAGAACCTATAACCTGTAATATGTAGCAGACATGCGTCAAAAGCACCTGTTTATTTATAAAAAGAATAAGAATGGGGAATATAATAATACTATATTATGGTATGAACATAGTGCCGGTTTAAAGTCAAGAAAATTTTCATTTCCGCATTTTGGCCTCGGATAGACGGCCGGGGCGCTACCGTAGTCCTACACCCTCTGCACTCCTCAGCATGTTGAGGAGTTTTGAAAGTTCAACTTCTTTTTCTTGCAAGTTGAAGTTCAGGATAAACTGGGCGTAAGTGGAAGGAAGGGACTGGAGAATCAAGTCCGTGTAGAGCTCGTTCTCTAACGTGGTCCCAAGGTCCGCGAGCTCCTCAATGAAGTCAATCATCTTAAGCATGTGTTCCGCTACCGATGATCCGACGGCCAATCTCGCCGAAAACAGCTTTTTCGAGACTTCGTATCTGGCGATACGGGATTGCTCTCCATACAGTTCTTTTGTATGGAGAAATATGGATTCAAGGTCCATATTCTCGTGCCTCCTCTGATGTTCATTGTCCATAGATGCAAGCACGGGGCACTTGGCCTTCGCGCAGTCGATTTCCCAGGTCTTACGGATTTCCTTATCCGCGACGCTGGTTTTGGGACCTGGGACAGGGGGAGCTTTGGTGGTAAGGAGATACCCCAACTTGTCTTAAGTGATTGCCATTTTGACATTCCTGAGCCAATCTTTGTAGTTTGGCCCTGTCAGTATGTTTTTATCTAGTAGTAACTTAAGTCCGGTCATGATTTTTGGTCGCTGCAATTAGGAGAGAGAGAAGAAACATTTTAGCATGATGCTCTTGCAAGTTTAGAGTGGTTTTTAGTTTGTCTAAACAGGATGGCTCCTACTGTCTCTCGAATCCCTCCTCAAACCAAAAAGGAAGAATTAGTCGGGATCAATCTCACCGTACAATACTTGCTTAACCGTTCAGCAAGGCCAGTGTTGGTACTTCGAGGGAGGTTTTCCAATGCTTTCGCGAAGTTCCTTAATTAAATAACATTTTTCCCTGTAGGCGTATCCCCGCTAACACTTTTCTAGACACCTACTTGGTTTATAGCATTGATCGTTAAGTGAGAAAGTTCCGGAGGAGTAGCATATACTCACAGTAGGATCGGGATCCAAATATCATCGTGTGACAAAACTGAAGGAATCCTACTAGAATCATCACACTCCAAATGGTATGCAGTGCTAGCAAGTTTCAGTTTCTTTAGAAACTCCCGATGTGGATTTTTGCCCCATGCTCTTATGACCTTGACTTTGGCCAACAAATCATAAGTCACATGTCAAGTTCTACCCATCATTCTCCAGGTTAATTTGAACCTACCCGTACCCACCCTTGACTTTGGCCAACAAAGCAGTACGACTATCCCAAACCAACGCATCTATCTATGCTGCACATGAATACCCAATAGCTACCAATCACTATACCTTGACTTTGGCTAACAAACATAGCTTGAATACTATTGACTATCCATGTGAAATGATGGAGGGCTACAAATGGTTTTGGCAAAACCGTGAACGTAGTGAACTTGATATAATCGATGGAACGAGATAGCTTTTAAAAGGAGTGGCTTAAGCTCCGCGTTTAAAAGTTGTTTTTGAAAAGAAACCGAGTGGTTTTGAAAGTGTTCCAACGACTTTACTTTGGTTTATTTTCTTGCATTAATTTAATGCGTCCCATCATTTAATCCTACCATTGCAGAAAACAACGAAAATATGACGTACGCATATGCCATCCGCATTCGCCACGGGGCCCCGTCATTACCCGTTAGGTTACTTAACTAACGACAGAGCGGGGGCTGGACTAGCGCGGATGCAAAACATAAGCAACGTCTAAATAGATATCATATATAGATATATACATTCGTCAGATGCAATGATAGCCATTCCAGATCACAGATGAACACATTGGATATACTAGGAATCCGCATTCCGTACGAGCCTGTAACGAAAAGCGGATTACACGGTCGCGATGAATAACCAATACCCCACCCTAGACCCCTACGGGTGTGGCAAACTACCCTCCAAATACCCGAAGTGAAGCAACCTCCCTCAACAACGTGAGTAGGACACTCGGCACTTCGAGGTACCCGGTAGTTTGTGCAGCCCCTCCTTGGGTCTATCCTAGGAGCAAAAACAGTAAAAAGAAATTATACAATGGCGGCTACAACCTCATCCCGGATGTGCAGTCATACAAATAATATTACATCAATTTACATATTACATGAATTGAAAGATAAAGAAAACTCTCATCTCACAACCCCCCCGGCTATTCATCCGCGATAATCCAATGAATTCATATACACATACCATCAACGTTACAGATCACAGATATGTATAACCCCCACTAATCGACGTATAGCGATTAGCAGACGATCAATACATATATCACATCACAGATATAACCCGTTAGCTAAAGTCTTTAGAAGTTCGATCAAAATACAGATTTTTAACCACCCCCAAAATAAATTTTGCTTTCTGGAAATTCTGGGCAGAAAAATTATATTCCAAAAATCCCAAAACACCCCAATAAATACACTGCAGCAAAACCGATCCACGGCCGAGTCAACTCGGTCGCGGATCCGCGGCAAGAAGCTCTTCTTGCCGCGTTTCCGCGGTGAGTTGGTCGGTTCAGTGGATCGTTTTTCTGCACTGTTCACTAAAAACCCTGAGCCGATTTTTGGTATATGTCAAATAATTTTTACAGCAGTTTAAAAATCGACAGAAAGTTCATGTCCCGGGCGTGTTTTGTGATTTTCTTTTCGATCGAACTTCTAGTTACATTGCTAACATGTTAGATAGTGTTTAACTAGGCTCTGATACCACTGTAAGTCCACGTTAACCTTCCCGATTCTTTCGGGCTTGCGGAAATGGTGAAAAACGATTTTTACTTTGGGGGTAACATGGACTCTATAAACGGATGTTTACTAAACAAACTATCTAACAACCTAACTAAGAGTTTAGCTACTAGGTTAAGGGTTATACCTAAACTTGAACTCCTTCTCTTCAACTCCTTGTAGTGGTCGGATCGGCCTCAACTCGTCGTTTCCTTGTGCCGAAGATGGATCCACCCGAAAACTTCTACCTTTGGCTCCAACCTCAATCTAGAGGAAACTAGAACACTTGGCTTGCTAGACCTTGTATACTAGGATGAGTAGAGAAGTGTTTTGGGTTTTATCTCTATGGTTCTTGTTTCTCAACACATGTGACAATAGAACCATGAACTAGAAAGAGAGAGCAAGAGGAAGAGGGAGAGCTTGAGGATGAGAGAGAATACAAATGATAGAATCAGCAAGACTTTTTCCACCCATGCTCTCATAACACAAAATAATCATAATAATAGTAATTGAGTATTTTTGTGATGGTTCTTATCATATCAAATGGCAATATCATTTCATGTATTAAATGCAATCTGTGAACAAAACAAGCAAGCAAAGGTCAATGCCATGAAATGATAGCCATTGTCATGATGATGGTCAACAAGTCCAACCTAGTCAATCGGTCAACAAAGTCAACCTTTCAACCCAACCATGGCACAATAATACTTAATTAATATTATTATTAATCATATTTCTAATTCTCATTAGGGTTTAGCAAAAGTCAACAGTCAACAACCCTAATGAGAATCCTCTGCCTCTGTCTCCGTCAACCGTTCTAAGGAACACGAATACAAACGAGATAAAACCAATCCCAAAACGTATACTAGGATCTGGCTTAAACCAAAGCCCGCTAGTAATAACTGCCCGGACACTAAACGTGCACAAGTGCACGGATGTGACCGAACCCTGTCGCAAAACCATGCGACCTCTACTCTTTTGCCTAAAGGCGAATAGCTCTCTGTGTGGGACTCTAAAGACTCGACACTACGCTGGCAGTGGGTTTAACCACATACCGCAAGCGGCACTAGCTGTGCGTAACGGCCCCCAGGTAGATGCCGATAAGAAGACTGACGAGGTGAACTCATCCGAACTCCTACTGAGCCTGAATATGACAGTCTCCGTACAGTCCGGTCTGTTCGTCTAAGAATATCACATGGCGGGCCTAGGGGGCGGTAAACGTCAGCCCCCTAATAGCGGTACAAGTCGTGTCGGAGTGTAGCCCAGAACACCCTGAGATAACACTGGAAACCCACCAGTATATCTCGCTTGCCCTGGCCAGGGACTTTGTGTAATGGCTCTCCTAGACACAGCGCGATATCAACTCCCAATACCGGGAGAGACGAATCATGTCTAACCGTCACTGCCTCCAAGTGCTTCGGGACTGCACCCAACTACTACCTGTTTGCACGACTCCTTTGAGCCGTGGTAGGGTAGTAATCAAAGTACAGTGGGAACACACTCGAGGCGAAGTGACAGTGTCAAGTCAGAGGACTAAGCTGTACTCATGTCACCTGGGAACCGATAACTGACGAAAGGCATAGTACCAACCAACAGTTCCCGACGAGTCCTGTCCAGTGTACTCGTAACCTAATGAGCACCCGCATACCATCTCAAGTACGACGTACTGACGGCTGTGGGACAGACCGTCTCCCATGCTGGGATGAGAAGCACATACGCTAGTCTACTCTGGAGTATCGATGCCCTGTCTCGATAGTCCTACGATTAGGGACCTGTATAAGGATGTGCTTGTGGATTACCCAACCCCCACGAGTGTGACTGACATCACAACGCTGGTAATCAAGCAAAGATCCTAAGGGCTCCACTAATGTGTATAGGTGATATACTAAAAGAAACACATGTACACATTAAAGTAGAAACAAACCAAGTAGCATACTACCATTTTGAGCAAGATTGTCTATATAACTGTGAATATCCCAAGCTTCCATTAAGTAATATACAAACTAGTATGATACAGTAATGGCCTCTAGGGCATATACACTAACAATATGTATGTACAGAACAATCTTGCTCAGTTTTATAGTATATTATTTGACTTGTCTTTGTCGGGATATGTGTATTTATTTGTATTGTTGTTATATCTGGTTTGCACATATTGATAAAGACTCGATACGGTAGTATACTATTGTGGTTTGTCTTTATCTTAACATGGCATATATCATACTCGTTATTACATATTGCGGTTACATGTTGATAAAGCCCCTAGGATCTTGCTTGACTACCTGCATTGTGATGGCGATCATACTTGTGGGAGCAGGGTAGTCCATAAGCACATCCTTAAATGATCCCTAGTCGCGTGAGTATCGAGACTTGGCACTGATACTCTAGAGTAGACTAGTGTGTACGTTTCTAGCCCCGTCGGGGGATGGTTGGTCCCGCAGCCATTGGTCTGATGCACCTAAGATCGTACACAGATGCTCACTGGGTATGAGTACACTGGAAGGACTCGCCGAGAACTTCCATGTGGTACTATACCTATCGTCAGATGGATGTTCTCAGGTGACATGTGTACAGGTTAGTCTTTGGACCCGAGATCGGCATTTGTCTCGTGTGAGTTCCCACTGAACTTCGATCACTACCCTACCACGGTTCTACTGAGTCGTGCAAACATGTTTTGGTTGGGTTCAGTCCCGAGCCACATGGAGGCAGTGAGCGATTGTCGGGGATTCGTCTCTCCCGGTATAGGGAGTCGATATCGCACTGTGATTCGATTGGTCAGGACCATAAGACCTTGGCCAAGGCACTTGGGATTTACTGATAGGTTGATCAGTAGTTTTCTCGGATTGGTCCTGAGCCACATCGGCACGACTTATCATGTTATTAGGGTCTGACGTTCACCATCCCCTAGACCCGGTATGCGATACTCTTTGACGAAGAGACCGGACTGTGCGGATATTGTCACGGATAGGCTCAGTAGGAGATCCGGATGAGTTTGCTCATCGGCCTTCTTTTCGACAGGTACCTGGGTAGCCGTTACGTACAGCTAGTGCCGCTGACGTGCTTGTGGTTAAACCCACTGCCAGAGTACTGTCGAGTTTTTAGAGTCCCACACAGAGGGTTTCCCTGATTCAGGCGAAATGATGTAGTAGCCGTATTGGATACGTGCAGGGTTCGATCGATTGATGTACTTGGTACTCGGATTTTCGATCGGACAGTTTGTAATACTAGCCGGCTCGGGTTTGAGCCGGATTATTAAATCAGGTATTGATTTAATAATTTACGTATATATATTTCGATATATATATTCTAGTATTACGTTCTTCGTGTTATTCTATCTCTTTTGGGCGTTCGGATTTTTATCTGATTGCCGGTATATTTGTATAGTAGACTGAAATCCGTATTTACTACAGATTTCCTTCTAGAAGGTGGCCACCTCATTATGCATTTTCCATTTATTCAATAAATGTAAATGAGGTGTAAAGTGTAAGGAATGGGAGAAATGGGCATGACCATGCTTTAATAATCAACAAATGAATTTTCAATTCATTTGTGTTTACTATTGAAGCATGGTTGTCATTTGTTTATTGAAAGAATTCATACACAAAACTAAGGTGTGTGATTTTCTCTTCCATGCTTCATTCATTTTCTCTTGAGCTCTCATTCCTCTCCTTCCTCACTAGCTTCCTCCACCTTCATCTTCTTCCTCTTCATTACCTTCTCATGTGTTGAGAGTCAAGTGAAGAGGCAAGAAAGAGATATCTTTACACTTAGAAATCCAAACTATATCCTAGACTACTTGGTTTAGCAAACCAAGTTCTCTAGTTGCTCCTTTAGTTACATAGTTAGGAGCTAGAGCCATGGATCATACTCCCCGGGTGGATCGTCTACGACAAAAGGAGGCCGGAGAACAAGCTCGATCCCGGAGGACCGATGGAGCCGGAGTTGGAGTTCAAACATGTTCAAGGTGGATGCAAGGAGCAAAGGATGAAGAACGAAGACCGAAGGACTCGATTCTTTTGGTATATCATCTTTCATAGTAGTTAGCATCTCTTTGTTTGCTAGTTGGTTTTATGGTAAATATCCGTATTTTGAGTTATCTTTGCGCCCCTTTTAAAGCTCTAGAAATTTTTTGTTCCGCAAACCGCCTCGTTTAGAGGCTCGGGCATGAATATAACCCAACACAGGTAAGCACAAATGAGGAAAAGAGGGTTCCGCTCACGAATTACCGTGAGACAGGCCCTTTAAAATTACCTTTCTCACTTTTCTAGCTTAGGCACCACAAAATCAAGTTTAGATAAACAATCGAATGCCCACAACCTTCCTCTGTCCTATTGAGCACGACAGTCCTTATTTGGCTAAGTCTAGATATTTTTTTTATTAAGCTCAAGGGTAATGCGTATGCTTTTAGTGATTTTTGGGGTCTTAGGAAGGGTGATAAAATCACCACCCAATCTGAATTGGTGTTATAGCCCCTTAAAGTCCGTATTACTTATGCAAAACAGTAAAAAACAAAAATCGAAAACACTTGCAAAAAACTTATTTGGTGGCAACGCAAAGAATCCTTCACAAAAACATTTTTATTGGAGAGGGTAAGAGAGTTTGTGCAAAGAATAGTTCAGAGGAGTTCAGAGGAGGGGAGAAGATGAGGGAAATACTCATAGAGAATTTGGAACTTCAAATTTCTTCCATGTGCTTGTTTTGGTCTCCTCTTCCTGTTTAGAGCCCCTGAAACTTGGTTTGGTCACTGAATTTGCTCCAGAAATTTACAGCAAGCCATGGTTCCGTCTTGATCCTATCCAGCAGCTCCTCACGACTATGGTACTGAACTTGACCTTCTTCCTAAACTCCACACTTTCACAAAATAAGGGTAAATGGATAGTTGCTGTATAGTAGCGAGCTATTTATAGGAACACGCCGGCATTTAATTACTGTAATACATAATATGAGGGCGGATTCCTAGAACATGCCCTCATTTAATTATTGATGAGGGCGTGTTCTAAGAACCCGCCCTCTTCGTTCTGATAAAAATATAAAATATTAAAAAACTGATTTGACTTGACACTATAATACAACTGATTTGACTTGACACTATAGTACCCGGGAATCCAACAAATATGAGGGCGGGTTCCTGGAACACGCCCTCATTTAATTATTGAAGAGGGTCGTTCTGATAAAAATATAATACAATATAAAACCGATTTGACTTGACACTATAATACAACTGATTTGACTTGACACTATAGTGCCCGGAAATCCAACAAATATGAGGGCGGGTTCCTGGAACACGCCCTCATTTAATTATTGAAGAGTGCGGGTTCTAAGAACCCGCCCTCTTCGTTCTGATAAAAATATAATACAATATAAAACTGATTTGACTTGACCATCCCAGAATTCATACAATACTAAACAATAAAAAACTGATATGACAACACTAAGCATTGAAGGGGCGGATTCTCCTTTCCCTATAAAACCCCGCCCTCTTCAGTGTGGTTTTTGTTAAATTAACTCTGTCCAAAGTCCTTTCTCATATCTAAAATATCAAAATTGTCTCAATGGAGAATCAACCATTCGACAAATCTCTGCTCGTTGATCAAAACGAACATAAATCTTTTAATATATTACACGGAGAGGAGGAAAGATTCATAACTTATTAATTTTTTTTTAATTACCTATTTCTTTTAATTCTAATAGTTGAAAATAACATGATTTAATTTTGCAGGATGGAGATAATCTCACCGTCGTCACCCATAGTTCTGACAAGTAGATAGTTACCAACCAGCGAATAATCGAGCGGGTTCGAAGGGCCGGGTTTTATGAAGCTTTATTGCTTCATCATATCCAAATCGACCACGCCCTCGTTACCTCTCTAGTTGAGCGCTGGAGAAAAGAGACCCACACTTTTCATCTAAGATGGGGTGAGGCCGCTATCACACTCCAGGATATTGGTCTTTTACTCGGTTTACGGGTCAATGGGCTTGGATTGGTCGGAGGAAAAATTGTTGGTCCAGATACCGACCACCCATACTGGGATACATATGCCGAGTCTGCTCTCGGACAGGTAAAAAAATTCATTTTGTTTCCCCTCTTCAGTGTACCTATTGCATGGACATTTTGTACATTATTTCTAGCTTTAATATTTCACAAAAAATGCTAATATCAGGCACCGGGAGGCTATAGTAAGGGGTATAAGATCAGTTTAAACTGGCTGAAAGATACATTTACTAATATCCCTGATGAACCTACCGATGAAGTCTTGGATAAACATGCACGTGCTTATATTCTGTACATGATCGGTTCTTGGTTGATGCCGGACCAATCGGCAACACATGTCCATCCGTTATACCTTGGCTTCCTTACGGACTTTGATGTGTGTGGCCAATATGCTTGGGGGGCAGGGGTCCTAGCCTTTCTTTATAAGGAACTCGATAAGGCATGTGCTCCAACGAAGAATAAAATTTGTGGCTGCATTACATTACTTCAGGTAAATTCCTTGTTTTTCACAGATAGAAATTTGCAAAATTGTAATATTGGTTTTTTCTCTTATCATCTGAAACTTTATTTATAGATTTGGTCATGGAAGCATATGTGTATGGGAAGACCGGATCGAGTTAAAATAACTGCCTTGGGTACCCGTGGAAAGCCGCTCGGCTCTTGGCGGAATGGCAAGAAAGCGTATAAGGCTCCTCGTCGAGTACTTGGGTACTATAGAGATGAGTTGGATTGCATGGAGGCGACTCAGGTAACCATAACTTAGGTAATTAAGTTTGTTTTAAAATTTTGAAATACCTTCATCATAATTTTTGTACTATGTTATTTGCGCAGTTCACGTGGACGCCTTATACAACAGATCGTCTGCAAAGATTACCCAATATCTGTATTGAAGGAGAGCCGGTTTGGCGGGATCGATGCCCACTCCTCTGCATTAATATCGTTGTCATGCACCTACCGGACCGGGTGTTGCGATTGTCACGCCCCGCTTCCCAGAGTACGCTAAAATAGGCACGTGACATAGCCAACCATGCTACCCGTGGATAGGAAAAAATCCTTCCACAGCCACATTACGTCTGTAGAGATATCAAGAACATGAAAGTAAACTAAACTACCTAGTACATGTCCATGAGCCAAAATAAATGAGTCAAGAAATGATAATATGCGGAAGCAAAAGATACAATAAATGAAACACTTAGAAAGTAAAACTTCATACCAACAGGATCTTCACCGCTCGGTCTAACAGCGGCAATGCTCCTGATCAGTCTGCAACAAAGGTAGAAGATCTGGGCCATGCAAAACCCAGACGTCAGCGCGTCATAACATCAAGCAATAATATAAACAGGGTAGCAAGACATGCAAGTATGAGCATATGCGGTAAACAAGTATAACAGTGATACAAGTAAGGACAGTGGGGTAATGTGTAGTGAGTTATCTAAACTGGTCCAGTGGGTGAACTACTCTCAAGTCTTTGAAATCAATTTGATGAATCATCGATGCAACTCAATAGTATCCCGTGCATGTCCGGGACCACGGTCTAAGACTCTCGACCTGAAACCGAGACGTGTCGCTAGGCACTAAAAGGAAAAGGGTAAAGACGAACGATGTCAGCAGCATCGTCCTGAGGCGGGCCTAGCCTCTAAAACTGATCAGTATAAGCAAGCAACTGTCGAGTTACAAGTCAGGATTTCATCATTGATTTCCCCATACCCCCAAGTTGTATGTGTTCAAGTAAGGTATTAAGTAATCAAGAACTAATGCCAACTCAGGATCAGGTAGGTGCAGGTTTGTCTGGATAGACAACAGGAACGGTCCGTAAGGACTACATGTCAGGTTTGTTGGCATTAGACATAAGATCAGGTAACCAGTAAAGCCATGGTATATCAGGTCAAGTCGGATAGTGTATTTAGATGTCATGTCATGTCAAGAGTGTACGGTACCATGTCTTATCAAGTAGGAAGTGAAACAGGTCATGTCAGGAAGCACAAAATGTCATGTGGGTAGTCATAATCAAACTAACATACACATGATTATAACTAAACAAGCATGGGTACTAATAGCATAATAAACTGGAACATGTAAGATGATATACACACAGGTATCGGCTAACTATAAGGATGTATGGTTATCGATTAGGGTTAGAGTTGGTATTGTAAACTTACATGAGGATGGAATACTACAATCTCATTAACAGGTATTAAATGGCCTAGGGGTGCAATCATATATGAAAAGCAGGTTAGATGCACACGGGTGTCCAATAGGGTAAAACTGTACAAGGGTACCATAGACCATGCAAAGTTATTATGTGATTTAAAATCTAAGTGTGGTTACGTTTACAGTTCCCAACTAAATAGGGTGTAATTTATTAAACATGGGGTGTCAGTATTACAGTGTTATATATTTAGGTGATCTATGGATACAATGATATATATTCTAAATGGAATGGATGCAAACGGGTATCCGAAATTATAAAACTATAAAATGGTAACATGGGATATACCACTAAGCAATACGTGATGTAAATATTGGTATGGATGCAGTATAACATAATCTATTATGCAACAAGATAAATTTCCATGTTCTAGATCTAAAATGATATGAACAGATGCAACGGAACATCGAAATGTTATAAAATGATGCATGGGGTACTATATTTAAACTACATGTATGATATATATTAGAATAGGTATACAATAATTTAGATAGCATGTAGCAAGATTAACTTGCCTGGATGGATCAAGAACGGGAATACGGAACGTCTCGCGTCGGCGGAAAACGTCGCGATGCGCGCACGGTACACGGAATGGATCCAAACCACGCACAGTGTGATCCCACGGGTCGGGTACGCTCGCTGGGTCGTCGGGATCGTCGACGGCACGCCGGTTTCCGTCGAACTAGAAACAACAGAGAACATAAAGAAGAGATTACAAGGAAAAGAAAGAAGAAGGAGAGGAAGGGAAGAGGGACATGCTCACTGGGTTTGCACACAGGGGTTAGGGAGACGAGGTGTTGGCGCTGTTGGGGTCGCCGGAGGTGAGTTGCCGGCGAGGATGCAGGGTGCAAGGTGGTGATGAGGAATTCGGTGGGTTTCTTGATGTCTGGGATTGGGTTGCTAGGTTTCTGTTGCAAGGAGGAGGATAAGGGAGAGGAGAGAGGTGGTGGTGGTGATGGAGACGGTGACCACGGAAGTTGGAGCTCCGGCGAGGTGCCGGTGTGCAGTCGAGGGCTGCAGCGGGTGATGGTTGCAGGGTTCAATGGGGAGAGTGCTCGGTTTGGAGTAAAGAGAGGATAAGGTGGAGGCGGTGCTAGCGGCGACGTGGAGGTCGATGGCGACGAGGACAGACGTCGGCCGGGGCCAGGCTGTGCAGTCGGGGATTCTCGTGGTCGTGGGTAGCGGCGTCAGGTGATGGCGGTGGGAGTTGCGGTGATGGGAGTAGGAGAGGTCGAGGAGTGGACGAGGGTGTGGGGGCGACGGCGTTGAGAGGACGGCGACGAGCGCGACGAGGGTCGCGGGCGTGGGTTAGGGTTTTCGCGAGGAAGAGGAAGAAATAACAGAGGAGGGAGAGAGATACGTGGCATAGTTACTTTAAAGAAAAAATAGTGGTATCAAAGATTTAGAAAATCACGTAAAAATATAAATATAATTTGAGAGAGAGAGAAACGGAGAGAGAGAGTAAAGTTGTTATATGAATATTTTAGTTTTAATAAAGATTATTAAATGTTTGAAAAGATATTAGAATATAATATTATAATATTAGTCCGTTTTGAGATTTGGCAAAATACAAACTTACTCCAAAACATGCCCGGGTCGGGTCCAAAAATTCAGATTTAAAATATGAAAAATATATGCGACTTCCCAATTTCAAAATGAATGCTCAGTTAAAGAAAATGTATATCCCCAAGAACGGATGCACGTACGTGCGCATAACCATCCAAACACGTCCGTTTCATTGAACGAGACGAGAACAAGATGCGTGGACGCTACCACGGGGTTAGGGGTATCATGCAGGCTATGAAATGCAATTTTAAATTATTTTACGTGATTTAAATTGTTATATGCAAAAGATGCGATACTAGATAAAATACCAATATACACTATCTCATGAGATGCACTAGTCCATGCAACAAGTCAAGGTAATCTATAAATAAGAGTCAAACAGGTTCAAGCAAGCGTGTCGGGTCGAATGCAATATAAAGTGTAAAATACCATCGTATCCAAGATACGCTAAATCAAGAAATATCACGAATAAAGAAAATACGGGAATTGGAATTGGTATAAATGAACTCGGGTGTTACAGCGACAGTTTAATAGATCGCAACATATTCGTGTCCCGCCGCCTTCACCTATGACAATAGAGGGAGACATGCGAGGAGGGAAGGCAGAGCATGATTGGAGGGAGCATCATCATCAATATTTGCTGAGATGGGAGGATAGGCAGCGTAATATTGCCTTACAGCAAATAGGTGACCAAACAGCCACCGACGCTACCGAAGGATATCTACAGTGGTATAAGTGTGTCACCATAAGATATCTTTCTGCCCCCTTAACGAGTTCCCAAACATCGCGCGGTACGAGCCTAGAGGCCACGTGGAACGAGATTTGGTAAGTTGAATTCTTTAGATTATATTACTTTTTAACATCCGGCGGTATGAGTCAATACTTATTTCTTATTTCTAATGTAGCGACAGGCTCGTGGGTTGCAACATATACAATCAATGGTGCAGGATCCATACCCGACTGATGCTGGTCCGGAAACTCAGGATCTATTTTCAAATGCAGACCAATATATTGGTGGTATATTCGGTTCATATAATATGCTTCCACATTTATCGCCGGCACCAGAGCAGCAGTATGAGCCGGCACCGGAGTAGCAGTATGAACCGGCACCAGAGCAGCAGCATGAGCCGGCACCAGAGCCGCAACATCACGGAGATCCAGCGCAGCAGGATCAGTGGTTTGGATCACCCTACCGTCAGCAGCAACCCTGGCATACCGGACAAGCGCAACAACCGGAGGAACAACAGTTTTAGATGACCGGTTTTGCGCAACAACACCAGTCTTGGGGGTCAGGTTTTGCAGAACAGCCGTCTTGGGGGTTAAGTTTTGCGCAACAACAACCTTGGGGGTCAGAATTTGTACAGCCATGGGGCCCAGGTTTTGTGCAACAGTAGCCGCATGAAACCGGGACAGGTTCTTCGCTACAACTACCCAGTTGGGAGACGGATTTATCGTCCTACGTACAGTTGTTGCGAGGCAG
Source organism: Agapanthus africanus (assembly GCA_030015575.1). Taxonomy (NCBI): domain Eukaryota; kingdom Viridiplantae; phylum Streptophyta; class Magnoliopsida; order Asparagales; family Amaryllidaceae; genus Agapanthus; species Agapanthus africanus. Next base: position 37,908,412 of record JASDDO010000016.1, on the reverse strand, counting down.
CACATATCCGACACCTGTCCCACATTCAGGATTTGCGGAATCACAGCCTGTCCAAGACGCTACTGAAGACGAACCTGAAGCTGAAGCCGAAGCCGAAGCAGAAGAGCAGACGCCGCCGCCGCCGCTATCTACCCAAGAAACGGATGGGTCCTCCAGTCATCCCAAGAGGCATAGGCTTATATCAAGCCTCCTCGGATTTCACAAGGGAAAGGGAAAGGGAAAACGATAGTTATTTACATTTTACAAACAGATAGGATTTTTTTGTATTGTAAATTTGACGGATTCATTTTGTACACCATATTCATATAATACAATTTTATTATTTTATTCAATTTTTTTTTTCATTTTTCCGTTTATTTATTTTAATTTTTTTATTTAATTAATAGGACGGGTTCTAGGAACCCGCCCCCTATATAAATATAGAGAGGACGGGTTGGGAACCCGCCCTCTCTATACCCGCCCAATCTATATTTATATAAGGGCCGGGTTTTAGGAACCCGCCCTCTATACTGGCAACCCGTCCTCTCTATATTTATATAAGGGCCGGGTTCTAGGAACCCGTCCTTTATACTGGGAAGAAGGCTGGGGCCAGAAACCATCTTATTCTAATAAAATAAAATAAAAAACCCTATTTTAATAATTTTAAATCTAAACTACCCTATATCAAAAAAAAAACTTGATTATAAATACAGCCCCATCTCCAGTCCAATATCACATGTATGACAAATAAAATGGGTCCCGTCACCAGTGAGCTATGTTCAATTGTATGGACACTTTCCCCATAGGAGAGTGCGGGGTTCAAGCTCAGGAACCTAAGAGGGAACGTGGCCACAAATTAACGCTTTTCAGGCAAAATCATGGGTCTTCTGGATGCTTGTGTGTGGTGTGCATGGATGTGATGTGTGTGCTGTGTGTATAGATCACGGCTTACGGGTTAATGCCCAAAAAAAGACCTTATTAAAAACTTGTGTGAATGGTTTTCCCAGGGTCCATGAGATTGTAACTGAAAAGGAAACAATGAAACATTTAAGAAGTCTAATTTTACATGTCACACCTTCCCAAGACGATGACAACAAAGAACAAGGATACCAACCGAATTAAACCAACGAGCTACGCTTGGTCGGTACCAATTTTTTTTTCAATGCGAGAGGCCGCAAGTTCGATCCCTGAAGGAGGTTAGTTTCACAAAAAATACGTGGACGTGGCCACAAATTAACGCTTTCGGGGCAAATTCGCTGGTTTCCTAGATGCGTGTGTTTTGTGTGCTTGTGTGTGATATGTATGGATGTGGTGTATGTGTTGTGTGCATAGATTAGGACTTACGGGTCAATGCCAAAAAAATGTCCCTATTAAAAACTTGTGTGAATGGGTTTTCTAGGATCTATGTGATTGTGACTGAAAAAGAAACAATCAACATTTATGAAGTCTATTTTTACATGTCATGTCTTCCCAGGACGAGAACAATGGAGAACAAAGATACCAACTAAGTTTAGCTCGGTTGGTATCAATTTCTTCTCCAATACGAAAGATTGCAAGTTCGATCCCCGAAGGATGTTGCGTTCAAAAGAAGGAAAAGGACACGTTGGGCAAAGATTATGACAGGGAAATCCTTTTATAACGGTGATGAAAAACCATCCCCGTATGTTTTTTCCGACAATCGACATCAACCTCTTAATCAATGCCATCTAACACATCGATACACCAAATTTCATTAATTTTGCTTAGTCATCTAGCATGTGCAAAATGTTCTATTGTTAAAAAACCTTGAATTTTGCATTTACTATAAAAATAAATTAAAGGTATTAAAGTCGCATGAAATTGATGTATCCATGTCTTAGAAAATGAAGATTAAAATGTTCTGCCTATGGTAAAAAAAATTAGAGTTGATTTAGATCTCCGCTGCAGGGGGATTTCATTTCATGGACTTTGTTTAAAAGAACCCAGGCAGGGTTGATTTTATTTGTCAAAATACCGTCTTAATGAACATATATAAGAAGGAGCAGGGTTGTTGTCGACCGAAACCCCATAACTGCGCTTGCGAGGATACAACAAGGGATATATTTGATCTGGGTCCCACCTTTGGGGCTGGGTCAAACGACCATAGCCATGGGGCTGCGGTCGACGCCTGCCTCATTTATTTCTAGGAGAGGATATGAAATATTGACAAGGTGAGGATAAGAATCCAAAGGAGAAGAAGTTATTTGCCATTGTATTTTACTAAGGCTAGATTAAGGCTTGTTATCATGAACTACATACATTTTTCCCAAATGCTATCATAAACTTTCAAATGATGTCTTGATACCGTGGACTTTCAGATACTCTAGAAGTTCATGGTATCAACCATCATTTTAAAAGTTTATGATCTCGTTTGAAAAAAATGTCTATAGTTCACGGCATCGAGTATAAATTTAGTCTTTTTTTAGAGCTTAATTTGTCATTTGGCCATGGAGGTGAGTTGGAGGATGGACTCAAAAGGCAAGGCAACAAAAGGAACATGCATGTGCAAGCTCATTCCCAGCTGAGATTTGGCTGGCATTGATGGTTGATTATGTTCAACATATTTCATTAATTTTCTTTTGTTGAGTCTACAGACATTTGGTTGTTATATGTGCTTGTCAAGGTTGAGCTTGAAAGATATTATGTCACGACTCAATTGGTTGCTTTGAAAAGAGATTTTAGCATCTTTGGTCGACTTTCTGATTTCAAATATCATGTTCTATGAGTTGAAAAAACTAGTGACGGTACCAAAAAGAGAAGAGGATCACACTCGTCATTTTATTATTATTATTACATATGATGAAAGATCGCAGGCCACCATTTCCCCCCCTAGAAACTTAGATCTCCTGATTTTGCTTGTGTAACATGATGTCGATTAGGGATGTGGAATGTGGGATGTAAACCAATAAGAATATTATTTGTGGGAGCTCTGTTTTCATATCCGAATTTTCCTTCCAACTTACAATTATTAATTTTCATTTCCGATGGCTTTTTGAATCCCTATCCGCATCTCCAATAAAATACCGGTATGGTAATACTTATATTCATTCCGCATCCGTGTTCGATATAAAAAATAGTAATTGATGGAGGGCGGACTCTCCCTCAGATGTTGTCCTCCGTCGATCTTGCTGCAAACGTTCCTGAACGGTTGAGATTGAGAGTGAAAATTGGGCGTGCGGATCTCAATGGGTTGGTGGGTGACCACCGTAGGACCCTCCGATTATCAAGTAAGTACTGAGGTATAAATGCAGGGTAGCGACGTATTAGGATTGATTTTGGCTTATCTAAATCGTCTGGAAGAGGGGGTTTATATAGCGGTCGCGTGGGGGCAATCCGGCGCGAGATTCCTGACGTTTGTTACGCCCCTAACGGCACGTTCGTGTTGATGGCGGGACACGCCCATTAATAGCGAGATACACACGTTAACGGAGGAATGTGCCAGCGTGGGATGCGGAACGTGGAGCGGCGGAAATCTCGTTCTGATGAGATACGCGGAGCCGTTACAGAGGCGCTTGGGCTCCGTGCTCCCGGTTGGACAGGGAGGCCGAGGAATCTCAGCTCGGTGGGTAGCTCGAAGTTGAGTGAGGAGGCCGAGTGTCACGCCCCGCTTCCCAAAATACGGAATACGAGGGGTGACTAGGCCAGCCATGCTTCTATGGTCAGGGAATAATCCCGCCGTAGTCACACTTCAGCTTCTAACATTACATGGTAGTCAGTAAACAGTACTAGACTAGAGAAAATCATAGTTCACAACTTTATTACATCACAATAAAAGAGTTCGAGATACATTTATTTTGCAGAATGAAATAACTAACCAACAAAAAATAATGTACTTAAAGCAAAAGGAATGGCGCTGATGTTGTGGTCTAGACCTCCGCGATCTCGAAGGGCAGGTCCTGCTCCTTAACTGGGTCCACTTCGTGCTCTGAGCATGCACACTCAGGTCGTCAGGACGACACAAATAGTAATAAATATATATAATGGGTACAATGCTATTAAACATGAAAGGTGCAACAGAATACACAACATGAGAATAATGAACATCAAATGAATATGAACAATGTGATATGAGTATCATGTCGGTAAACTAGGCAATGTGTAAGTCACTACTTATCAGTTACTAAGTCAATGCAATCAATTGGTGGAAATGATACTCGTGTTTAACAAGGGTCTCGTGCATGACCGAAACTATGGTCCACTGTTGGCCGGAACATAACCTGCAGCCGTGCCGCTAGGCCCACGACCTAATGTATGTATATATATATCACTAATAGCGAATGATCATCCTCTAAATCACTGTATCTCGCTAAATACGAGTTCAATTCCACCTTGATTTCCCCATTCCCCAGGTTATATCATGTATTCAGGTATTAGATGGGTTGTGAACAAATACGTATCGCTTTCACTTTTAATCATGCTTCCACTTTTCAATATCACTTTCGTACTTACCACAATCCAGTCACTAACACTTATATATCGACAATGCACAACAGTCGCTAGGTCTCAATGTAAACAAGCACTATGCAGAAGGTATAAAGCAAACACAAAAATAAGTAAAAATGCAATATTCATTAAATTACGACAACCAATGCCACATGACTTACAAAATTCATCATAAATCACACGTGTAGAATCGATTAAAACAATATAGAAGGCGTACAGAGTATACTTGATTATATACACGGTAAAATTTGTTTCATGTCAAATGGAATTCAGGTTAAGGACTTATCATCATTTTAAATCAGCGATCAGTTGCTGGAATTCCAGTTTCTGTACCGGAAGTACACTTCGTGCTTCATTTACTAGGGATTGTGTTCAGATTCTGGTGTTACTCAAGATGAATAAAATCTATTTCTATTTGTTAAGTTTCCAACGCATTAAACGGATTAATAATAGCCTTTTAGTAATAGGAGTTATGTTCTGTTTAATATGAAGGTGTAAGAAATGTCGCTGCAGAAACTGCAGAATACGTCGATACTCTAAAATACAAACTAAATATCAAACGACGGTGAAACTGCACGGGATTAGATTCATGTGTTAACTAACTAAATTATCTACGCAACTATATGGGGATCCACGCGTTTTCAGTTTTATGCAGGTATGTACAGGTGCTTAAATTCAGGTATCCTCATGGAATGCTGTCCCGGACTGCAGTCCAGTGCCGCATTCTCAGCCAATTCTCGTTACAGTAATCTATCAATATCGAAAAATAAACTAAATAAGGTTATAGATTATCGAGCCGTCTTCGATACGAGCTGTAGAACGTTCCATTCCAACCTTTATTTAATTTAATGTGTATTTTCCAACGTGACATGTGCGGTGCATTCCAGTTTTAGCGTCGCCTTTAGGGGGCGACTTTACATGATTATAAACACGATATTTTGCATCCAAATTTCTACACGATATTCGCAAATAGTAAAAGAATCTAACTATCAGAAGTTCTACCATAATAAGATATGCTTTCGTTTATAGTTCGCATCAAACACTTAGGGCAGCGTTTGGAAAATGGTCGAAAACACAAGATTTCCTTAACCAACAAGCGATAATTAATTCTTAAATTTCTAAATGACATCAATACGGCTAACCAACTGGGTTGGGCTCGATTCTTTACTACCAACATGATGGCTCAAGTATAAGTGTTCGATTGTAACCTGACACTATGTCGATGTATATATCTTTACATACACACTTATATTAAAATAATTTAAAATTATTATTAAGCTAGATATTGTAATAGCATGAGCAACAAGAGATAGGTTTTCTCTTGCCTGGAGACGGTGGCGGTACGGAGGCGATGACGATGGCGGTGCCACGGACATGGCTCAAGAACAGCACAAGCGTCAGCGACAGTGGCACTGTGAAACGTGGGCTCGTCGATGGTGACGGGGTTCGCTGGAGATGATAGTTGCAGGAGTTCGGGTGGCACTAGATGGGCACGGCGAAGGCAGCAATGGTAAGGAGAGGTCGGCAGCAGTGAAGAGGTGGCTGTGGGGCAGAGATAGAGACGACGACGACGGTTATTGTTGGCAGCAAGGTGATGCTGCAGTGGGTAGCGGGGATCGTCGTAATGGATGGAGGCAGTGAGCTCGAGCGAGTCGATGGTCGCTTGAGGCGGGTCGTTGGCGATTAGACGAGGCGATGATGAAGATGCTGCTCGGTCGAGGTTAGGGATCTTGGCTGAGGAGATGGGTAAGGGCGGTAGAGAAGTTGGCGGAGGTGTGGTAGTGCTCAGGTGGTCATGGTTGGGGGGAGGAGATCGGTGTTGGTGACGAGGAGGTGTTGCTGATGGTCAGTGGTGGCAAGGTCGATGGTGGGTTTGGTGGCGGTGGGTGGAGAGAGAGTAGTATTGAGTGAGAGAGAGTGTGAGAACGAGAGAGGTCGGGAGAGATAGTGAAGTAGAAAGAGGCGAGATTGAGTTGTTAGAGGTGAGAGGAGGTCGCAGGTGATGAGATCTGGTCATCATGGCCGTTGGGGAGTGAGTCTCGCGGCGAGGACGCGAAGGGGAGAGAGAGAGAGAAGCCAGTGGGGATTTGGTGGAGGGGATCGTAGGGGAGTTGGCGAGCAGTGCGGCGTCGACGAGCGCGGGTCGTGGGCCAGAAGTTGCGCGAGGATAATAGGAACGTTGGAGGGAAAAAAAGCGGGAAAAGAAAAAGGAACGAGGAAGAAGAAGAGGAAGTGAGTCGTGAGGAGTCGGGTCGGGTAGGGTGAGCACGGGTCGGGTAGATTAGGAATAATTTGGGTTTAGAGTTAGAGTAGGAATAATTTATAAAAAAAATAATTAAAATATAATAAAAAATATATATATAAATGAAAAATATAGGAAAAGTCTGAAAATATACGAAATATATCTATACGGAAATTGGGGATTTACACCAAGGATGCCCAGCTTTGTATTTGCTCGGAGTCGAGTAAGGAGGCCGAGGATGCTCAGCTTTGTATCTGCTCGGAGTCGATCGAGGAGGCCGAGGAGTATCGGCTGCCTGAGCACATATGGTGGGTACTACGGGGAGGCTCTTCCGAGAGGTCGGGTACCACCTCGTCATGTATGTTAGGAATATGTATGCCCTAGAGGCCATTATTGTATGATATAGTGGATGCTTGGACACACACACACACACACACACACACACACACACATATATATATATATATAGTACTTTCTTACTCGACATGATGGAATACTATCTGGTTGCACTTTATCTTAACATATACACTTGTATTATTATACTGTTTCTCTGATACATGTCACGCCCTGCTTCCCAGTGTACGGAAAGAGGATGTGGCAAGGTCCGCTACGCATCTACTTAGAAGTAAACACGCTAAGCGTATCTAAGCAATATAAAGTAAAGTACACAAGAGACATGAATGTAAATGAACAACAACTTTATTTATTAAACATTCTTTTACAGGTACAACTGAAATGTAAATACATGAGAAGAAAGTGATGCCTAAACAATGGCATAACTGAAATGAAATAAATATGTATAAGTGTCTAAAGCTCCGGGTCAAACGCAAACTGCTCTAAATCCTCAGTGCTGGGCTCGGTCTCTAAAACGTCCGAAATACCCGACAACATTCCAAAGAAAGAAGAAAATGAATGTCGTCAGCGGACAATCGCTTGGAAATCCTAAAGATGAGTAGAGATAGAATAGACAGAAAGAGAATATACTTATAATGTTTGATTATATTGTTAACGCTGTTGGTTATAGCTTGGTACAGAAAATACCAGTGTATACGAGAAGAGTCCCACTATTCCGGAGACTAAGATATACAGAGCACAAGGAACCGTTCGGCCACGGTACAACGGCAATAGATATTCAGATTATGTGTATTATGATTACAGTCTCGTGCCACTTCAAACACCTTCCGTACCAATCTACCCCTTATAAACCCCGCGATGTCTTTTGTATTGATTGTATTGTTTTGTTATATAGATGAATGACTTGCCGAAACCATGATATCAGTAAATGGAATGGATATAGACGGAGAGTCATGTAGACAGAGTATATCCATGGTTCGGTTCAGTTTATATATATTGATATAGATTGAATAGACGGATTCATGTTGAATTGTAGTTTATACTTGAATCACATTCAAGTCAGATTGATTAGATTGAGATTCAGTCTGAGTCAGACACTTTGAATAAAACTTAAAATTCTGAATTAGTTTTGATATTATCGGTAACTGCTGCACATGGACGACAAGATTTGTGTCTTTTTCCAAGACAATTATCGTGTTGATAACACCGTTTGTTAGATTGTCTACCTTAGATAGGAAAGAACCCATATTCTCCGGCTCCCTGAGGCTCAAGAGAACTGGTCCCGCTTAAACCTATATATACTAGGGTCCTTATTGTAATTTAGTATAGCCTGAGGGGGTTTTATGTAAAAATAGCTTTGTTATAATTTCAAATACATCTCAAGCATTTAATTATCGTCTTTAGGATTTTCATAGATGTATATTTTATAAAAGTGAAATTTCTAGTGGGTAAAACCTAATTTTCATAATATATGGTATTTTATTGAAATATTGGAATTGTTTTGTATTTGGATGGTATTTTCATGTAATGGTGATTCCTTTTGAAAACTTGAAATATTTATATAATATAATTAAAGTAGATATTTTGATAATATATATATATATATATTTAATGAAAATAATTTTATTTATTTTCTTATAGAAATCTCATTTTCTAAAGAAAAATGCATTAAAATTCTATCAAGGTTGAATGCTCCTTTCGGAGGTCTGCATCTCGCTCTAGTAGGCCCGAGGATGTGGGATAATCCGCACCATCCCGAACGGTGTCGCCAAAAGTGGGTTGTAGAGGCGCAATTGTAAGGAATTGTTTAATACACTTTTTAAAGAAATGGTTTTATAAGTTGATGGTATTTATTTGTAAAGTCGTGTTATCCCATAACTATATTCCCAAAACTTCATCGTGCTATATCAAAGATGTGTTTTGTGATGAGGTAGATCATTACCTCGTGAGTTATCTAAAGGTAATACAAGTTTTATGTTGTTTTATGTCGTAAATGAAGTTTATGGTATTTTACCGTAAAAATAGAATAAAAATTGCATAAAAGAATATTTTGAGATGAAAATTAGTTTAAAGTGTTTGTTAATGTTTGTTAAACATTATGTAAAGGTATGGTATTTTCTTGTTTAAGAAAGTAGAGTTTTAAAGAAAAACCGAATCGGAAGTCGGATTAACTCCGCTTCCGTCGGGTTTTAGTATTGCAAGTTTTTAGAATAGAAGATGAGAGGGGGAGAGGGGACTTACAAGCTATAGAAAAAGAGAACAGAGAGTGGAAGACTAGGGAAGGCTTCGGGGCGTCGTTTCGTCGCTGGAAACTCCTTGGAATTTCGCCGGAATTTCGCTCTTCGCTAACTCCACTTGCACACTATTAGGACTTGGGAATTTTTTTGAGAGTTTTGGCAGTGAATTTCTGAGTGAGGAGGGATGAAATATGGTATGGTATTTATAGGGAAAATTAGGAGGGTAAAAGAATGCATTAAAAATTTCATTAAAATTTGGATTAAAGGCGATTTAGTATTCTCTGAAAAATGTACAGAGAAAATAAACAGTGTGAGAGAAGTGGGGTAGCTGAAGAGGTGCAGGGGCAAAAATTCAAGGCAGCACCTACGGGTACGACTGGCGGTATTGGAGATTTCACCGGCCATTTCCCGGTGGAATTGGCATGGGATTTAGCCACGTGTCTTTGTCGTCTCGTATACCCTCATGCACATGTTTAATTAATCTATAACTTAACATATTACGTGTAGTGCACGTGCAAAATCTTGGGCTTCTAAAAGATTAAAAGAAAATTTAATAAAAAGATAATGTGGCTGGGGGGATTCGATCACTGGGGCTACATCACAGCAGTGCAAGGCTTTACCAATATGCTACAAGTACTTTCTTGCTGTTCTAAAGTAAAACAAATACTTATAGTATACACAAGATTTGCAAAAACTCTAATTGTACATTAACTTTTAAACAATTTTTTGTACATTGAAATTGGAGTTGTTACAGTCTACCCTCCTTACAAAATTTCGTCCCTGAAATTTGCAATTTATTTTAAGTACTAGTTTACAAATAAATGAGGATATCTTGCACGCATCTCATCTTCCTTTCCCATGTTGATTCTCCTGGTGTGTCTTTTCTCCACATCACTCGAACCAAGTTGACTTCCTTGTTCCGGAGTGACTTCACCTTTCTATCTAGGATCTCAACATGTTGTTGCTCACAAGATAAATCTGGTTGTACAGTGAGCTCGGAGTGATCAAGAATATGGCTGGGGTCACTCACATACCTTCTGAGTTAGGATATGTGGAACATATTGTGCACTCCTTCCAATGAAGGTGGAAGTGCCAAACGATAAGCAACTTCACAGACTCGTTCGAGTATGTCGAACGGTCCAATATATCTTAGACTAAGCTTACCCCGTCTTCCAAAATGGATCACTCCACGGTTCGGAGATATCTTCATAAATGCATGTTCTCCCGGTTGAAACTCCAAGTGACGGCGCTTTGCATCAGCCCAGTGCTTCTGTCGATCTTGGGTTATGCGCATTCGTTCCCTGACAGTACGGACCACGTCGAAAGTTGCTACTATCATCTCAGGTCCAAGGAGTTCTCTATCTCTGATGTCGTCCCAACTTAATGGCGATCGACACTTCCTTCCATAAAGTGCTGCAAAAGGTGCCATTCTTATACTTACTTGGTGGTAGTTGTTGTATAAAAACTCCACAAGATGTTGGTGATCTTCCCACGATCCTCCAAAGTTTAGCATACACGCTCTTAGCATATCTTCTAAGATCTGAATAGTTCGCTCAGACTAACCATCTGTCTGTGGATGATAAGCTGTGCTGAAATTCAGACTTGTTCCCAAGCTAGCTTGCAGACTTTGCCAAAATTATGGTTAGAACCTGGTGTCATGATCGGAGACAATGCAAACCGGTACTCCATGTAATCTCACGATTTCCTGCATGAGTTCATGGGTATCAGAGATAGTACGTATTGAAGATTTAAATCTTACTTAGATTCTTACCTCCATGTACTTCTTTGCCAGCGTCCCAGTAGATTGGCCAACTTGAAAGGGAATAAAGTGTGCCGACTTTGTGAGTTGATCCACAACAACCCATACCGCATCGTTACCCTTCGTGCTGCGAGGAAGTACAGTCACGAAATCCATTGTGATCTGTTGCCACTTCCATTCTGGGATAGGTAACGGTTGAAGTAATCCAGCAGTCCTGTGATGTTCAGCTTTTACTTGCTGACACACCAAGCGTTTAGCGACGCTTCTGGCTACTTCACGTTTCATTCCATTGTTGGATATATGTATGCCCTAGAGGCCATTATATGTATAGTGGATGCTTGGATATATATATATACAGACGACTTTCTTGCTTGACATGATAGTATGCTATCTAGTTGTAATTTTCTTAATATTTTTACTTGATTGTATTATACTGTTCATTTCATACATGTTGATAAAGCCCTTAGGATATTTGCTTGACTTCCATGACTATGATGGAGATCATACTAGTGGGGCATGTGTAGTTTATAAGTATATCCTAGAATGTTCCTAGTCGAGGGTATATCGAGACAGGGCATCGATATTCCAGCGTAGACTAGTGTATACGTTTCTTGACCCATATGATGGGCGATGGATGATCCCATATCCATTGGTGTTGTGACATCAAAGATTCTATACGGGTGCTCAGTGGAGACTAGGTACACTGAACGGACTCACCGAGAACTCCTATATGGTATTATATCTATCGTCAGATAGCAGTTCTCAGGTGACACTGGTACATGTTAGTCTGTAGACCCAAGATCGTCATAGAGTCTTGTGTGTTCTCTTACGGTGCTTTGATTTCCACCCTGCCACGGCTCTACTGAGTCGTGTAAACAGGTGGCTTTTGGGTACAGTCCCGAGACACATGGAGGCAATGAGCGATAGGAGGGGTTTCGTCTCTCCTGGTATTGGGAGTTGATGTTGTGCTATACGCGATTGGCTTTGACTCGGAGTCTCTGGCCAGGGCTGATGAGATTTACTGATAAGTATTATCAGTAGTTTCTCGACCGGTCATAGTCCATATCGGCATGACTTATTAAGTTATTAGGGCTTGACGATTCCATCCCTATACTTGATATGCAACATATCATATGAAAAGACCGGACTGTACGGTAAGTGTTGCCAGTTGGCTCAACGGGAGTTTTGACAAGTTCGCTTGTTTTTCTTCTGATCGTTCAATATCTGGGTGGCCGTTACGTTCAGCTGACCGCTTACGGCTTGTGGGTGTTTGATATGATCATCACCTACTGCCGGCGTATTGACGAGTCTTAGAGTCCCACACATGAGTTTTCTAGCTCAGGTGAAACAATGTGGTGTGCATATAAGATATGCGCGGTAGCTCGATTAAATGTATGTATATGATACCATATTTTAATCGGGCGTTTTTCTATTGGTCGGGTCGTAAGTGATATGACCGGTTTATTAAATCAAGTGTTGATTTAATATAGACTTTTAGGTCACTTTTCTTTAAACCTTTTCTACTTTGGATGTATGCATGCATGTATGCATATATATATTTATACATGCACATATTGATGTGAATGCTACATACATGCATACATGTGTGTCATGGTTGTTGATACATTGGAGATGGCAATGCAAGATTCACATAGAATGAATATATATATATATATATATATATATATATATATATATATATATATATATATATATATTTATTGAGAAAAGAAAAAGGAATTCAACCATGGTTCATTGTTTCTACACCCTTCTACACTTGACCATGACTTTAACACTTGGTTTAATTTCCTTAGTTGTTTTAACTCAATGATAAAAATATATAGATATTTATTTACCATGGTTTATGTGAGTGTGACTTTCATATATATTCTTTCTTTCTTTTCTTTTTTTATTAAGAGATTAACAATATTGAGCTCAAGCATTGCCCTCTTCTTCTCTTCCTCTCTCATGCTCACTTGAGTTTTCCATTGAGTGAGGAACTTAAAAAGAAAGGGTTTTTAAGTGAGAATACAATCCACTTCACCAATCTATACTACTCTAGCCCATTAGTGTAGCTTGTTATGCTTCATTGACACTAGTTTTGTGAAGCAAAGAGTTTGAGCAAAGATACTCCGGATGGATCATCGTAGACGACGAAGGACCTTGAGCGGAGTTGATCCAAGGTTTGAGTGGAGCCGTAGGAGTCCAAAGAAAGTGAAGGAGTTGACTACAAAGATTGTAGTTCCTTATCTTTTAGCTTAGGCTTCTTTTATTGTTGTTTTACCTAATCACTAGTTCGATTCGGAGTTTGTTTGTATTAGCCCTCTATAATTTTGAAAAGTTCATCACTATATCTTATTGTAACCTAACTAGATGAGCTACTACACACCAACATGGTATCAGAGCCTAGCTAGAGCTTTAGGGTAACCCAGACGGTGTTTAAAAACTTAATCGGACATGAAAAATGTGATTTTTATATGCTCACTGGAAAAATTTCAAATGTTGGAATTTTGTGGTTTAAAAATATCCATAAAATAGTGCAGGATTTTCTGTGGATCCCCAAGAAGAACGGGCGCCTAACTCGACACAACGACCGCGGAACCGCGGCCAATTTAGGCATTTGCGGCGGTTCTGCGACGCCGTTGGTGAGGCTTGGACCGTGCCTTCTTGTGCCGATCCATTGGTACATGCTGTGCTCTCTGGGAATTTTTAAAATAGGTTCAAGTGTTGAGATCTATGAGAATAGTGGGTATGATGATATGTTGATTGATATATTTAACGTCGTTTAATCTTTCTGAATATGATATAATATTTGGAATCTACGCTAATTAGTTTTAAGAAAATTAATTGGTTATTTGTATGTCACGACCTGAAATATTAACTCCTGACCAGCACTTAAATCACGCAACGTCTAAAGGCGTAACGTAATTCAAGTAAGCTGAAACCCAGAAATCTAAACCTTTAAAAGAAATAAAAGAGGTGCAGTTTTGAAACAAGGTATAATGAAGAAAATGTTTTCTTACATGCATAGAAAAGGGAACATGAAAATGCAAGTTTATCTTACTATTGTAAACATGTTCGTTTTTTAAAATTTTGGACGGCACCTCCTTTGTATATTTTGATCCAAAACCACAAATATATGATAATATAAAAGGCATCCCCAAGCAGGAGCTAGCTCTTCGCCAATCGGCGGATTCATAACCACGCAAAGTATAAATATAAGTATACGACGCCCAACGAAGAAGTTCACCACAAAAGATAATGAATAAAGCAAGACAACAACCCAATAAGCGAACATAAAACCCATCGCTCAATCTCGCAACTACAAGTCTCACTAAGTTTTACTATTTATATAATTACTAGTTTTGATTGATGGAGTTGACTAGATATAATATAAATAATAAATAAAAGAGTGGGCACGATATAAATGTCCCACCTACCAAAGCAAATCACCTAAATGCAGCTGTGTACCAAAGATGCCGCTACCAATCCATGCGGTCAACCTGCAAGAACTGTGGCACAACGGGGGTGAGTTGCCAACTCGTGAATAGAAAACATCAACATGCAGAAATCGAATAAACAACGATTCCTAGGTCAACTATATCATGAAGGTAATACTATGATATCTAGGGTGATCGTATGTGTAAATATGTGCCAACAATAATGAATGTCTGTATGCATGTGGATAACATCCAACAATATAATAAATGCATGTACGCATGTGGATAACATCCAACAATATAATAAATGCATGTATGCATGTAAATATATGAGGACATCAAAGAATGTGTGTCCATCAATGACACATCAAATCATGGACCCTGAGTCCAACATTGGCACTCGAAAACATCATGAAACCCGTGTCCAGCATCGATACGTAAATCCTCATATCTCAGGCTCCGGCTATTCAGACTGGCTTGTATCCATCTCATGACTCTGGTCGGTAATCTCCGGATAACCGTTAGGTCCAAAATACTATCACCGGTACGTAGTGCTCTCCTTCCAGGCTCAATACCATCATTTGCGACCATCTTGCCCCGATCTACCTCACCGGGTCCACCATGCACCCGCAGACGGTTCCTCCTCCTCCTCGAATCGGGTGTATGCCGAGAAAACTCATGGTGGACTATACAAATATCATATCATGAGAAACCGGGTTTTTAAAACAATACATACTTTCTTTTGAAATAACCACGGTTCTCAAATTCAGAAATCTCATGAAAACAACATATCTCAATACGTATAATTATTAAGCATGATGTATGCGACATATAATAGAAATATAAGAATATCTATATATAATGCAACATTGAACAGTAATATGCACATATCAAGGGAAAACCGCTCTTTTAAATAAATCCAGTTTTAAAAATTTATCTTGCGGTTCCCCATTTCTCCAAGGTCAAATGCAATATCGTATACAGGTGTATATGTAACTATAGCAAGTAAATTATGCAAGGAGTCATATCATGATGCAACAATTCTACTATGTAGTGATATGGCAATTATCGATGAAGAAGTGTATGAGCCGGCAAATCTGTGTAAATGTGACATACACATCATCGATAATGGTGCAGGTGTACTAGCACAGGTATATGAAATGCAATGGTAATGACATGAACGCAGCATAAAGTAAATCGACAGCTAAAAGGTATAAGGTATACGTATCTAACATGACCGAGTCGGTGAATCTATCAATCGGCCTCCTCTAGTCAAGGGTATGGATCAATCATTAATTAACTCATCACGTAAGGTAACTCATTGTAAGGCGTCATAAAACAATTTAGGATCCTAACAACCTATGTGACAAGGAGGATACGGACCTCACGTTTCGTACGGCTTATCATTCGAGATTCACAACATTATCCATATATATATACCTATCTTTCAGGTCACATCCGTATCAATCTCAGATCATGGGACTGGCAAAGGTATCAATTATCACATATCGAATCGTATCCATATAACAACATATCACACCAAGTCGTCATATCACAACGTAAACTCTTTTCTATCACGTTAATATCTCATATCAAGTCAATTTTATATATACAATTTATCTTATACATCAAGTGGCATGCTATCCTAAAATTCATACCTATTATATTGTAATTACATGTTTATAAGTCATCACTAATATCATCTCTAACTATCCTTTAAACCATATTCTTAGTTTCCTAATCTAGGTTTCTATGACTGTATCCTAGAGATCGGTTTCCATTTAATAATTTGCGGGGGTGTTATACGCCATCCACCTGACTTCCCCCGTAGATATAGATCTACTCACCTGATCCTTGCTCGCCAAAGTCGATGACGCCACGCTCCGTCGCCTCAGAATCCATGGGAAGGTACCTACAATAATACACAATTGAAATCACTATTAACATCAAGTCCGGAAAACCAATACGGCACACGGTGCGCTCATAGGTTAGAACTTATGGCCTACGCATGCAAAATAATCAAACTGTAAGTCCACGTTGCCCACCTCGGTACTTGCGGGGAGGCGGAAAATGGAATAAAAATCGGATTTTTATCATGCTAGGCAACATGGACTAACTAAGGAGGATCTTTGCTAAACAAAAACTAACTAAAAGCTAACTAGATTTAGCTATAGGGTAGAAAGGTTATACCTTGGGCTTTATGTCCTTCTCTCCTTGCTCTTTGGAGTGGAAGAAAGAGATCACCTTGTCGTCTTCTCTAGTCGAAGAAGGATCCAACCGAGAGCCTCAACCTTTGGCTTCAACTCCAAGCTAGAAGTAACTAAGGTGCTAGAAGTGCTAATCCTAGAACCTTAGATGAGAGTAGAGATTACTTTGGAAAGGTTTAGCTCAAGCTCAAGTGTTTCTCAACACATGAGAGGGGAGAGCTTGAGGGAGAGGAAGAGCAAGAGAGAGAAAGCATATGATAGAATGAGAGAATAATAAGCCATTCTCATATATATGTGTGAATTATTGTAAATTGATAATTAGCAAGATAATTGTCATGGCTTAATCAAGACTTGACCATTATCATTTCACATTAAATGAAAATTGCAAGGATCAAAGAGCAACTTTTATATGGAATGATGATGGTCAACATGTCAACTAAGGTCAACTAGTCAAGATAGTCAAAATGTCAACAACTCTAACCATGCACAATTATATATAACTAATATCAATTAATCATAATACACACATAAGCATTAGGGTTAATAAAATGACAATGGTCATTAACCCTAATCAAAGTCCTCTCCCTCTGTCTCAATCAACTGTGCATACGCACCCGTATTCGTGATCCGAGGAACACGAATACAATGAGATAAAACCAATCCCAAATCATATACTAGGATCTGGCTTAAACCAAAGCCCGCTAGTATAAGCTGTCCGGACAGCAAACGTGCACAAGTGCGCGGATGTGAACGAACCCTATTGCAAAACCATGCGACCTCTACTCATTTTGCCTAAAGGCAAATAGCTCTCTGTGTGGGACTCTAAAGACTCGACACTATGCTGGCAGTGGGTTTAACCATAGACCGCAAGCGGCACTAGCTGTACGTAACGGTCCCCAGGTAGATGCCGATAAGAAGACTGACGAGGTGACCCCATCTGAACTCCTACTGAGCATGTATGCGACAGTCTCCGTACAGTCCGGTCTGTTCGTCTGATACATCGCATGGCGGGCCTAGGGGGCGGTGAACGTCAGTCCCCTAATAGCGGTACAAGTCGTGTCGGAGTATAGCCCAGAACACCCTGAGATAACACTGGAAACCTACCAGTATATCTCGCTTGCCCTGGCTAGGGACTACTTGTGTAATGGCTCTCCTGGACACAGCGCGATGTCAACCCCCAATACCGGGAGAGACGAATCCTGTCTAACCGTCACTGCCTCCAAGTGCTTCGGGACTGCACCCAAAAACTACCTGTTTGCACGACTCCTTTGAGCCGTGGTAGGGTAGTAATCAAAGTGCAGTGGGAATACACTCGAGGCGAAGTGACAGTGTCAAGTCAGCGGACTAAGCTGTACTCATGTCACCTGGGAACTGATAACTGACGATATGTATAATACCAACCAACAGTTCTCGACGAGTCCTGTCCAGTGTACTCGTAACCTAACGAGCACCCGCATACTATCTCAAGTACAACGTACTGACGGCTGTGGGACAGACCGTCTCCCACGCTGGGATGAGAAGCGCATACGCTAGTCTACTCCGGAGTATCGATGCCCTGTCTCGATAGTCCAACGACTAGGGACCTGTATAAGGATGTGCTTATGGATTACCCAGCCTCCACGAGTGTGAGCGCCATCACAACGCTGGTAATCAAGCAAAGATCCTAAGAGCTCTACTAATATGTATATAAGCGATATGCTAAAAGAAACACATGCACATATTAAAGCAGAGACAAACCAAGTAGTATACTACCATTTCGAGCAAGATTGTATATACAACTGTGAATATCCCAAGCTTCCATCAAGTAATATACATACTACTATGATACAGTAATGGCCTCTAGGGCATATACACTAACAATTTCCCACTTGCACTAAGGCCATGTACTGGCGTATCGAAGACCTATCATCTCGATCAGCCGCTCGAACTGAGTCTGGGGTAAGGCATTCGTGAATGGATTTGCAGTGTTATCTTCTGAAGCAACCCTCCGAACCTCGATCTCCTGGCGATCTACGATCTCCCTGATCAGGTGATACCGCCTCAAGATGTGTCTGGTTTTCTGATGGGACCTAGGTTCCTTCGCTAAAGCTATAGCCCCGTTGTTGTCGCAATACAGAGGTATTGGGTCAACAATGGACGGAACCACCTGAAGTTCTTTCAAGAACTTTCTCATCCAGACAGCTTCTTTTGCGGCATCAGATGCAGCGATGTATTCTACTTCCATAGTCGAGTCAGCAACGGTTTCCTGTTTAGAGCTCTTCCAACACACTGCCCCTCCATTGAGGGTAAAGATAAAACCCGACATGGACTTGGAATCATCCTTGTCACTCTGGAAGCTGGAGTCAGCAAAGGCCTCAATCTGGAGGTCTTTTCCGCCATACACCAAGAACATCTCCTTAGTCCTTATCAGGTACTTGAGAATGTTCTTTACCGCTATCCAATGTTTCTCCCCAGGGTTTGACTGATACCTGCTTACCACACTCAGTGCATAAGCCACATCTGGTCTGGTACACAACATCTCATATATTATAGAGCCTACCGCAGAAGCTAGGGTATAATAGACATGCGATCCCTCTCCAAATCAGTCTTGGGAGACATCTCTGTGGAGAGGGTGATCCCGTGATAAGCCGGTAAATTACCGCGCTTGGAATCTTCCATACTGAATCTTTTCAGTATGGTGTCGATGTACCTGGACTGTGAGAGTCCTAAAATCCTCTTGGATCTGTCACGGTAGATCCGGATCCCCAGAATGTATGAGGCATCACCCATGTCTTTCATGGAGAACCTGTGTGACAAGAACCCCTTGACAGATTGTAGCATAGGAATGTCATTTCCTATTAAGAGAATGTCATCCACGTATAAAACGAGGAATACAACAGTTCTCGCTACAAATCTACAATAGATGCATGGTTCATCTGGATTTTTGATAAAGCCAAATTCCTTGACCGTCTCATCAAAACAGATGTTCCAACTCCGCGATGCCTGCTTTAGTCCATAAATGGACTTAAGCAACTTGCACACCTTTCCGCTGCTCCCACTCTGAATGAAACCCTCTGGCTGGTCCATATAGGCACACTCCTCTAAATGTCCATTTAGAAAAGCGGTCTTTACGTCCATCTGCCAAATCTCATAATCGTGGAAGGCAGCAATGGCAAGAAGGATCCGAATGGATTTCAGCATAGCTATTGGAGAAAAGGTTTCGTCATAGTCCAAACCAGGTCGCTGATGAAAACCCTTTGCAACCAGTCTAGCTTTATAGGTCTCTACCTGTCCATCTACACCAATCTTCCTTTTGAAGATCCACTTGCATCCTACGGGTTTTACCCCATCTGGAGCAATGTCCAACGTCCATACTTTGTTGGTGTACATGGACTCCATTTCGGTCCGCATTGCATCCAGCCATTTTACCGAGTCGACGCTCTGAATGGCTTGCTGGAAGCTAGTAGGCTCATCACAATCTATGATGAAATCCTCTCTATCCCCGTCAATGAGAAAACCGTAGTATCTCTCGGGCGGATGAGACTTCTTACTACTCCTGCGTAGTGGCGTGGGAATGTCCTGATCTTTCGAACCCTCTGGTTCTACTAAGCTTTCAGTAATAGCTCGTGGTTCTGGAATTTCTTCCAGTTCTATTGCGCTCCCACTTATTTCTTTTTCTATGAACTGGTGTTCTAGAAAGTGGGCATGGCGAGAAACAAAAACCTTTTGTTCCTCTTCGCAATAGAAGAAATATCCCTTGGAGTTCTTTGGATATCCCACAAACTTGCACTGTACTGAGCGTGCCTCGAGCTTGTCCGCATGCTGCTTTTTTACAAAAGCTGGACATCCCCATGTCTTAATGTGATTAAGATAGGGTTTCTTCCCACACCACATCTGATATGGTGTAGTAGGCACAGTCTTAGTTGGAACTCGGTTCAAAAGGTATGCAGCTGATTCTAGCGCATATCCCCAGAACGATCGCGGCAACTCAGCGTTACTCATCATGGACCGTACCATATCCAATAGGGTTCGGTTCCATCTCTCCGATACACCGTTATGTTGTGGAGTGTATGGAGGAGTAAGCTGAGAGAGAATTCCATTCTCTTTTAAGTAACCCAGGAACTCGGCACTCAAGTATTCACCACTTCGATCAGATCTCAGTGCCTTGATACTTTTGCCTGTTTGTTTTTCTACTTCATTCTTGTATTCCTGGAATTTTTCAAAAGCCTCGGATTTATGTTTCATTAAGAAGACATATCCGTACCTTGAAAAGTCATCCGTAAAAGTAATGAAGTAAGAATAACCGCTTCGTGCATGCGTAGACATTGGACCGCACACGTCGCTGTGTACGAGTCCCAAGAGCTCGCTCGCTCTTACTCCGTGTCCAGTGAACGGAGTCTTTGTCATCTTTCCTTTGAGACAGGATTGACAAGTTGCATACGATTGATATTCGAACGGATCCAAATATCCTTCTGTATGTAACTTAGTCAACCTTCTCTCATTGATGTGACCCAGTCTACAATGCCATAAGAAAGTTTTATTGATTTCTGGAGACTTTCTTTTGTGTGTATTCTGGACATTGAAAATCTGTGGTTGGTTCAATACGTATATACCGTTGTTTAATGTACCTGACCCAATCAAAACTTGATTAAGGTGAATGTTCACTACATTACTTACAAATGCAAATTCATAACCTTCTTTAGATAATAAAGATACAGAAATGATATTACAGGTTGCATTTGGTACAAAATAACAACTACGCAAAACCAAAAAGTGTCCATCTGACAATCCCAGGTGATAGTCTCGCATGGCCTCAGAATCCATGCTAGCTCCGTTTGCAACTCTGAGGGTCATGTCACCTGCCTTCAAAACTCTACGCTTTCTCAACGCCTGCAAAGAATTTCAGATATGAGATCCTGATCCGGTATCTAATACCCAGGATGTAGAGTTTATCGATAGACAGTTTTCAATAACATACACACCTGAAGCTGAAGCTGCAACTCGCTTCAGATCCTAGGTTCTGGCCTTCCAAGCCTTGCAATCCTATTTCCAGTGTCCACTTCTGTGACAGTAGAAGCATTCTTCCTTCCCCACCATCTTTCCCGCTACCTTTGTTGCCTTTCCTTTTCCCTTCGTATCCACTTTACTTACACCGCCTCTTGGTTTGGTGGGGGCTTTCTTCTTCTTACCCTTGGCTTCCGCCCTGGACCTAGAAGAGGAAGATCCTCTTACAAGCAAAGTGGATGTCTCCCTACCTTTCTGTAGGGTGCCCTCAGCACTCCTCAACATGTTCAGAAGTTCGGAAAGTTCAACCTCCTTTCCTTGCATGTTGAAGTTTAGGATAAACTGGGCGTAAGTGGAAGGAAGGGACTAGAGAATCAAATCAGTATAGAGTTCATTCTCCAACGTGGTCCCGAGGTCCACGAACTCCTCTATGTAGCCAATCATCTTAAGCACGTGTTCCGCTACCGATGATCCGATGGCCAATCTTGCCGAAAATAGCTTCTTCGACACTTCGTATCTTGCGATACGAGACTGCTCTCCATACAATTCTTTTGTATGGAGAAATATGGACTCTAGGTCCATATTCTCGTGCCTCCTCTGATGTTCATTGTCCATCGAGGCTAGTACGAGGCATTTGGCCTTCACGCAATCTATCTCCCATGTCTTACGGATTTCTACATCCACGACGCTGGAGGTGGGACCTGGGACAGGGGGAGCTTTGGTGGTAAGGATATACCCCAACTTGTCGTAAGTGATTGCCATCTTGACATTCCTGAGCCAATCTTTGTAGTTTGGCCCTGTCAGTATGTTTTTATCTAGTAATAACTTAAGTCCGGTCATGTTGAATGGTCGCTACAATTAGGAGGGAGAAAAGAAACACTTTAGCATGATGCTCTTGCAAGTTTAGAGTGGTTTTTAGTTTATCTAAACATGATGGCTCCCACTGTCTCTCGAATCCCTTCTCAAACCGTAAAGAAAGAATTAGTCGGGATCAATCTCACCGTACAATACTTGCTTAACCGTTCAGCCATGCCAGTGTCGGTACTTCGAGAGAGGTTTTCCAACGCTTTCGCGAAGTTCCTTAATTAAGTAACCTCTTTTCCCTGTGGGCGTAGCCCCGCTAACACCTTTCTAGACACCTACTAGGTTTATAGCATTGATCGTTAAGTGAGAGTTTTCCCGAGAAGTAGCATATACTCACAGTAGGATCGGGATCCAAATATCATCGCGTGATAAAACCGAAGGAATCCTACCAGAATTATCACACTCCAAATGGTATGCAGCGCTAGCAAGTTTCAGTACTTATGAAACTCCCGATGTGGATTTTTTCCCCATGCTCTTATGACCTTGACTTTGGCCAAAATATCATAAGTCACATGTCAAGTTCTACCCGTCATTCTCCTGGTTAATTTGGACCCACCCGTACCTACCCTTGACTTTGGCCAAAATGGCAGCACGACTGTCCCAAACCAACGCATCTATATATGCTGCACATGAATACCCAATAGCTACCAATCACTATGCCTTGACTTTGGCCAAAATACATAGCTTGAATACTTTTTGACCATTCATGTGGAATGACGGAGGGCTACGAATGGTTTTGGCGAAACCGTGAACGTAGTGAACTTGATATAATCGATGGAACGAGATAGCTTTTAAAAGGAGAGGTTCAAGCTCCGCGTTTAAAAGTTTAGTTTTGAAAAGAACCGAGTGGTTTTCAAAGTGTTCCAATCGACTTTTACTTGGTTTATTTTCTTGCATTAGTTCTTTTAATGCGTCCCATCATTTAATCCTACCATTGCAGAAAACAACCAAAATATGACGTACGCTTATGCCATTCGCATTCGCCACGGGGCCCCGTCATCACCCGTTAGGTTACTTAACTAACGACAGAGTGGGGGTTGGGCTAGCGCGGCTGTAAAACATAAGCAACGCCTAAATAGTTATAGTATATAGATATATAGCAATGATAGACATTACAGATCACAGATGAATACATTGGATATACTAGGAATCCGCAATCCGTTCGGGCCTGCAACGAAAAGCGGATTACACGGTCGCGGTGAATAGCCAATACCCCACCCAAGACCCCTACGGGTGCGGCAAACTACCCGCCAAGTACCCGAAGCGAAGCAACCTACCTCAACACCGTGAGTAGGCCACTCAGCACTTCGAGATACCCGGTAGTTTGTGCACCCCCTCTATGGGTCTATCCTAGGAGCAAAAACAGTAAAAAGAATTATACAATGACGGCTACAACCCCGACCCGGTTGCACGGCCAAACAAATAATAATATATCAATTTACATATTACATGAATGAAAGAAAAAGAAACACTCATCTCACATCCACCCCGGCTATTCACCCGCGACAATCCAACGCATTCATATACACATACCATCAACAAACACAGATCACAGATATGTATAACCCCCACTAATCGACTTATAGCGATTAGCAGACGTTCAATACATATAAACATCACAGATATAACCCATTAGTCAAAGTGTAGTGAAGTTCGATCAAAAATATGGATTTATAGGCCCCCAAATACAAATTTCTTTTCTGGAAAATCTGGGCACAAATAAACCATCTTAAAAATCCCAAAACCTTATCAGAAGAATACTGCACCAAACTCGGTCCAGAACCGAGTCAAAACGGCCGCGGTTCCGCGGCAATAGGCATGCTTTTGCCGCGGAACCGCCGCGCTTTGAGCGATTCAGTGGATCGTTTTTGGTGCGCTTCTTTAAAAAACCCTGAGCCGATTTTAGAAGTATGATTTTTTATTTTTAGAGCAGAAAAAATTTCAACAGAAACTTAGGGTTTTGTATTTTTAGTTTTGCGATTTTTTTCGATCGAACTTCTATACACTTCACTAACTAGCTAGTTTATGTTTAGTTAGGCTCTGATACCACTGTAAGTCCACGTTGCCCACCCCGGTGCTTGCAGGGAGACGGAAAATAGAATAAAAATCGGATTTTTATCATGCTAGGCAACATGGACTAACTAAGGAGGACCTTTGCTAAACAAAAACTAACTAAAAGCTAACTAGATTTAGATATAGGGTAGAAAGGTTATACCTTGGGCTTTATGTCCTTCTCTCCTTGCTCCTTGGAGTGGAAGAAAGAGATCACTTTGTCGTCTTCTCTAGTCGAAGAAGGATCCACCCGAAAGCCTCAACCTTTGGCTTCAACTCCAAGCTAGATGTAACTAAGGTGCTAGAAGTGCTAATCCTAGAACCTTAGATGAGAGTAAGATTACTTTGGAAAGGTTTAGCTCAAGCTCAAGTATTTCTCAACACATGAGAGGGGAGAGCTCGAGGGAGAAGAAGAGCAAGAGAGAGAAAGCATATGATAGAATGAGAGAATAATAAGCCATTCTAACATATATGTGTGAATTATTGTAAATTGATAATTAGCAAGATAATTGTCATGGCTTAATCAAGACTTGACCATTATCATTTCACATTAAATGAAAATTGCAAGGATCAAAGAGCAACTTTTATATGGAATGATGATGGTTAACATGTCAACTAAGGTCAACAAGTCAAGATAGTCAAAATGTCAACAACCCTAACCATGCACAATTATATATAACTAATATCAATTAATCATAATACACACATAAGCATTAGGGTTAATAAAATGATAATGGTAATTAACCCTAATCAAAGTCCTCTCCCTCAGTCTCAATCAACTGTGCATACGCACCTGTATTCGTGATCCGAGGAATACGAATACAATGAGATAAAACCAATCCCAAATCATATACTAGGACCTGGTTTAAACCAAAGCCCGCTAGTATAAGCTGTCCGGACAGCAAACGTGCACAAGTGCGCGGATGTGAACGAACCCTGCCGCAAAACCATGCGACCTCTACTCATTTTGCCTAAAGGCGAATAGCTCTCTGTGTGGGACTCTAAAGACTCGATACTACGCTGGCAGTGGGTTTAACCACAGACCGCAAGCGGCACTAGCTGTATGTAACGGTTACCAGGTAGATGCCGATAAGAAGACTGACGAGGTGACCCCATCTGAACTCCTACTGAGCCTGTATGTGACAGTCTTCATACAGTCCGGTCTGTTCGTCTGATACATCGCATGGCGGGCCTAGGAGGGCGGTGAATGTCAGTCCCCTAATAGCGGTACAAGTCGTTGTTTCGCCTAATCAGAGCAAAGCTCTGTTGAAATTCAAAATTCAAAATTTTGAAGCAACGCTTCAAATCTCGGGCGCAACGCGCCACATGTCAGGCGCTGATACGTCAGCACATCGCCCAAGAAGGCGCGCCCAATCAGAGCAAAGCTCTATTTAAAGGAAGCAACGCTTCAGTTGCGCTAGTGCTGCGCTGCGCGACACGTGTCAGCGCAGCTGCGCTGCGCTGTGCGCTGCGCGACACGTGTCAGCGCAGATGCGCTAGCGCAGTTGTGCCGAGCTGTGCGCTGCGCGACACGTGTCAGCGCAGTTGCGCTAGCGAAGGTGCGCTGCGCTGTGCGCTGCGCGACACGTGTCACGCGCTGGGGCATCTGCGCCAAACAGAATTAAATTTCTAAGAAATCTTTTCTGTTCTTGTTAAAACAAGAAGGTTTTCTTCTGCAAAGCAGAAGCCCTTGGATCAAAGATCCAACGGTGGGGAAAATTCCCCAAATCACTCAGAGAAAGATCTCTTTAACAAATTTAACTAATTTATGGGCACTATAAAAAGGACCCTAGGCCTCAATTCAAAGGAGGAACTTTTCTTAAAAAAAACAGTCAAGAGCTTCAAACAGAGAGAACTCTGAGAAAATTTCAAGACAGAGGTAAAGAACCTTCACGAGAGAGAAGAAATCTCTTTTAAATAAATCATTGATCTAAAAAGCCAGATCAATGTTTTTCACATAACAGTGCTTTGCACTTCTTTTTAAACGACTGGTTCTTTAAAAACAAGAAAACAACAAAATAAAAAATAGTGCTTTGCACTTTTATGAACCTCTGGTTCTTGAAACAAAAAAGAAAAATTTATTTTTCTTTGATCTAATTTAGATCAAGAAATTAAATAGTGCTTTGCACTTCTGTTTTTGAATCTAAAAGATTCTTAGTGCTCTGCACTTACAAACTGCGCTAGAGCTTTGCTCTCTGGAATTGGCGCAACTCACCAGAGCACGCCACGTGTCAGTAGCGCAACAGCGCTGCGCTAGTTGCGCTTGCGCTCACCAGAGCGTGACACGTGTCACCACCATATGCGTTTGCGCTCATTACTTAGCGCAAAGCGCCTGACAAGCCACGTGGGGGCACTGTTAGAGTATTTAATGCTCTGCATTATTAAAGAAAAGGGACAGAGCCCAATTAAAAGGCCTAACAAGCCTAATAAAAAAATGCTATGCATTTTAAAAGCGGGGCAAAGCCCAAACAAAAAAAATAGATGCTCTGCATCATTTATAAAAGGGCAGAGCCCAAACCAAAACATATGCTCTGCATCATAAAGAAAGGGACAGAGCCCAAATCAAAAAGGCCTAGCAGGCCGGAATAAAATGCAGTGCATTATTAAATATGGGCAAAGCTCTAGCACAGGCCTAATAGGCCAAAGATCAAGAAAAATCTTGAATATTCTCAATGGAACTTAGCTCGATCATGGCCGTAAGTCCCCAAACTAAATTGACCGAGCAAAAATGCTCTCCTAAATCAATTTACGACCGGTTCAAGGGTACATCTCTGAACTCCTCTGACACATGTCGTTGTAATCCTTCAACGACGTCAGAGAAGTGATAGGCCCCGACAACCACATATTAATATTGGACCGAGACGTCCTTAAACTAACATCTGACCGAGACGTCCTTAAACTAATATTGGACCGAAATGTCTTTAAACTAATGATGGACCACTACGTCCTTAAACTGGCGATGGACCGAAATGTCCTTAAACTAATGATGGAACACTACGTCCTTAAACTGGTGATGGACCGAAACGTCCTTAAAATTAATAATGGACCACAACGTCCCTAAACTGGAATATGGACCACCACGTCCCTAAACTGGAGCAATAGAGCCTCCAAATGCTCTTTTGCCGGATCTAAACGGTCCCGCTTGAGTTGATCTTAGCCTCAAATATGGCTAACGTATCCTCAAACCAAACCCCCAAACCCAAATCTAAGATAATACGGATTTGGACTAGTCCACGTCCTACGGGCGACGGCATTACTCAGTCTCCGTATACAATCCACGGGCAACCACAAACAAAACAAACACACACGACACGAAGTGAAATTCTGGAGAAGGAGAAAGTTGTTACCGCGATGCGGTAGCGTAATTAACTGCAGGGGCTTGCGCCTGCAGGGAAGAGCCTCCCCACAATCAAAAACCCCTCACCCTGAAGGGGAATCTGACGAAGTCTGCTACATCGGCTGCATCCGTCTAAACCTCCGATACACGGTGCCATAAATCAACTTGGCATCTTCGGAGAGGTGGACGGATAAAACCATATAGCATCTGCCCCGAATCTCTGGCAAGACAGTTCAGTCTCGGCCGCCTTTCGGAGGGGAACAGATTCTGGCACGCCTGGTGGGACCTTTTCCTCTTTCCACTCCACACTTCGTGTGTCGTCTTCGCGAACCAATCGCGGTTTGTTAATGGTTGCCTTCGGATTTCAAGTTACTAAGATTTGGTCTTTTGCCTGGCGCAGAACTCAAGATTCGATGGCCTTTAACTGCACCAACTGCTGGAAATGCCACTGCAACGGACGCTCCACCTCACCGGGAGGTGTAGCATATGGGCCCCAAGCGGCTTCCTTCCTCGCTCTGCCGGTAGACCAGGTGACCCTGGCCACCACCGGCCTATTTTTCGGGACCATGATCCCACCTACAAGCTTCTCTATGCCAATACTTGCACCGGAAGTGAACAAGAAGTCGGTCTTCGACCAGCTCACTGCCACGACGGCCCCTGTCAACGGGTCGCCAACTGCCAAACCAACAGCTTCGGTTTTCGCCAGGCTGGATCAGAACTCTAAATTAGCTGTCCTAAGGAAGGAAATGACTACTGCTCCAGAAGTTGTCAAGGTGGCTTCCCCTGTCAAAGAGTCAGTCTTTTCAAGACTGACGATTCCTGCTCCTGCTCCTACTCGAGGATCTGTCTTCGATAGGTTGAATATTACCCCCCAAAAGACAACCTCAGTCTTTAAGAGGTTAACATCGGCGGTGCCTCATTCAGACAGGGGGCAAAAAGAAGCTATCTCAATATCCGAGCCAGTCCCAGCGGCTCGTCATGCTCAACGTCGCCATTGGCGACGAGTAAGGAAGGCAGGTGGCAACTCCCCCTCAGGGCTAACTCCACCGACTCCAGTGGTGGAAGTCAACGCTGCTGTTCCAACTGGGAACAGCTTTGAACTGCTGAGGAGGGTACGGAAGAACTCTCCAACCGCTACGCTGAAGAAATCTCCTCCACCTGTGGAGAGAGTTACAGAAACGAATCAAGAATTGCCCCCTCAACGGCTGTCCTCAAGAATCTATAAAGTTTGGCGGAGGGTTCAAGACTCCGCGATTGACCCAGATCACTCCCGTCAATGAAAGAAGACGAAGGTGCAAAAAGGAAAAGACCGTCCTATTGAACAGCAAAGGACAACGATCGCTAGGGTACCCACTTCAACGGCCCCTTCAACTTCAACGGCCCACAAGAGAAGGAGGCCAGAGAAAACTCCCGCGTCAGCGGCAAAAGTTAAAAATGGTGAACCCAAATGCCCTAAGTCAGGGGGCATGATAGTTCATACCGTTTACGTGGCATCTGGTAAAGAATATAGCCCCATATCTATGGGTCATCGACCGCTCACCCGATCAGTGACCAAGGCACAAGAGCAACAGCAAAAGCTCCAAGAAATGATGAATGCTATGGCTGCACTTACCGGGCCAAAAGAGAACCCCGAAGCGTCCTAGGACGAGTGCCACGAGGAAGAAACCGACGCCGAATTCCTTCGTCGGATATTGGAAAAGAAGGACAAAGAGGCCGCTGAGCAAGAAGCTAACATACAGCGTATGGGCCTCCTCTTCCAGGACATGATAGGGATGATGATACAACAAGATCCCCCGGCTGGAGAGCCCCCGATCGTCCTTGGAGATGATAGGGGAGAGACATCAAATCCTCCGCCAGCTCTGTCGACGGCTAAAGAGGATATAATCTCCAAAGCTGATTTGGATGAATACATCGCCCAACAAATACGGGTTCATCATGCGACCGAAGCAGCCGGCCAGGTCGTAAAAACGGGGCGGCCATATCCAAGTTGGTACGATCAAATCAAGTACCCGCCCGGTTACACAATTCCCAAGTTCCATGTCTACAAGGGGATGGGCAACCCTCACCAGCATGTTGCCCAGTTCAGGGCACTCTGCAGCAACACCGGCGGTGACGACAAGCTGTTGCTTCGCCAGTTTGTTGGAAGTTTATCAGATACGGCGTTCGAGTGGTACTCTGAGCTCCCGAACGACTCTATCAAAACCTTCGTGGAGATGGAGCTGTTGTTTACTCAGCGTTTTGCAAGCGCCAGTGAACGCACCCCGATGACAGCACTGATTAACGCCAGGGTAAAGCCAGGCGAGACGTGGGTTCAGTACGCTATACGATGGCGGAATTTATGGTCGAAGTGTGAGCAGCGCATTGAAGAAGCTCCCGCAGTGGGTATGTTTGTGGGAACCCTTGACCCCCAAGCGACCATCTCGCAGTTTATGATGTTTTTCAAGCCGACTGCCTTCCAAGCCTTGATTGACAAACTAGCACAGATGGATCAGATGGGCCATAAACCTCCTCTTCCAAAGCTCGACTCCCGAAATGATAAAGGGAAGGGAAAAGCGATTGTCGTCGCTAATGCTCAACAACAACCGAGTGACTCGAAGCCGGTTGCTCGTCAAAATAATATGCGCCCGTACGTACCCCTTGAGGATAGGATGGGACGTCCTTATTCCTTTCCCCGCGATAAAACGAGGAGGTTATTTGAGCTGGCGTTGCGCAACAGACTCATAAATCTGCCGGATCCAAAACGTCCGTTGCAACCAAGTGACGTCAACGAGCCCAACTACTGTCCTTATCATCGAGTACTAGGCCATCCGATCGAAGATTGCTACGTTTTCAAGAATTGGCTTGAAAACCAGTACCGACAGGGCAAGTTCGCATTATCTGACAAATGGAAGGTGAATCCCCCACAGCCCCACACCTTTAAGGGGACGAATACGCCGGGGGCAACATGCTCCGTCATTGAAGAAGCTCCTTGGGAGGTCGCATTATCAGCCAAGACAAAGAGAATGCTAAACGATCTTCAAACATGTCCAGCGATCAAGTGGAAGAACCCGTTGGAACCGCAGGTCATTGAGGGGATGTTGAAGCCACGTCCAACTCCAAAGATCGATGGTGGTGGTTCAAGCACTTGCAGCCAGCCGTCAAAATCTTCGAAAAAGAAGAGCAAGAAATATAAGAAGCCCGTGAAGCCTGGCTACCAGCACACGGACTTACAAAAGCAAATTGACGCTCTGGATGAATACAACCAAAAGGCACGGACTCCCATTACACTCCAAGAGTTCCTCAATCACATCTTTCAAGAAGGAGATGAGGGAGAAAGTTCATCGGATGAATCCGAGGAATATATGGCGAGCTGTCATATGATTTCCCATTCGATCGCGAACAATGAGGAGACTCCTGGCATTAAAACGCTGGGGGCAGATACCGAATCAAAAATTCCGGAGCTATCAGTTGAAATGATTGACGCGTTCCTTAACGAAGCTCGATTGAAAAGTAAAGCTGATCGAGAACGCGAGACGGCTATATTTGAAAGGGCCAAGCGCCAGCGACGTGATGAAAGAGCTGAGGTGATCCCGCTGGAGCAAAATGCCTCCACCACTGACAAAAGCCAATTCAAGATGAGGAAAAAGTTTGCTAAGGCCATATCAATGGGCATGAAGCTACCATCCTCTGAAGGAAAAATTACTGGTGAAATAGAAATGCACCCCTCCTATTGCTTATATCATCAGAAGGTTTCGCACCTCACTCAGGAGTGAAAAGCTTTCGATAAATGGTGGTAAGGGTATGTAGCTTATCGACAACACTTTAAACGGGAAAAGCGTAAAACTCGTCAGGAGCGGAGAAATACGACCAAAGAGCTTAAAAGAACTACCGGCGATTGTCGCGTGGTTAACACCAGCGGGTCACAAGTGCCTACATTCGGGAGTGATTCTGATGGAGAGCTAGAACTTGCCCCTCTCTTTAAAGAGTCCGCTTCGAGAAAAGAAGAAGAGCTGAAGGTCTGCGAAAATATCCGGTTGCGGAATCGGACGCTGCCTGAAAAGAACCTCGGACCCTTGAACAGAAAAGATAAAGGGAAAGAAAAGGTCTTTGAAGATATCGTCTTAGATGACCAAGTTCTGGAAGAGCTAAACGCCAACAACCCGCCGAAGAAGAATAAGGTGGATTACAACGTCTTAGCACATCTGAGAAAGCTGCCCTCACAGCTCAGCATTCTCGACGCCCTTTTGCTATCAAAGGAGGTGAGAGATTCGTTGATTAAGGCGCTCTAAGACCCAGAACAATTCCAAGCATGCCTGGCCGAGGAAAAGATGAAGGATGAATTGGAGGAAGTACACACGGCCGATGTGACTTTTGGCAATGAAGACCTTCTACTTGGGACGTGCGAACACAATCGCCTTCTCTATGTCTCAGGATACTGCCACGATATTAAGATAGGCAAAATCCTGATCGACAATGGATCATCCGTTAATCTCCTCAACGTGCGGGTGTTAAAAGAAATCTGCATGAGCGTCCAGCACCTTGCTCGTGACAAAATCACCATCTCCGGGTTCGACTCCCAGTCGTCAAGAACTCTTGGGTCTGTGATACTGACGCTACGCTTCAGGCTACTCGTCACGGACGTTAAGTTCCACATCATAGACGCCAAGACATGCTACAACGCTTTGCTCGGCCGACCATGGTTACACGAGTACAACATCATCCCTTCTACACAACATCAGTGTATGAAGTATTTTAAGGATGGTTTCGAGTATACCGTGATGGGAGAACTGAACCCGTTCTCTGTCAACGAAGTCCGCAAATACGAAGATGCCAAATACTTCTTACCGGATTTCGAAGATACGGAGAAGTGTCACAAGCCGGAGAATAAAGCTAATGCGACCATCCCTGTCTTCGGCAATGATACCGAGGAGGAAGAGGAGATAGTGTATTCGGGTCCGCCCCAACACAACAAGCCAGGACCGTCCGCTCCTACGTTGATCTTTGGCAGCGACTCGGAAGATGAGATCCGTGTTGTATTCTCTGCTCGACCTTCCATACGAACGTCCGCTGACGAAGAATAAAGTCTACAAGTCGCCATGGTGCCGCTTAAACACCATAAAGAACTGGATGCACTTAATATCTACAGTGTAGAAGAGTTGCGGACATTCTATATCCCTCCCAGGCGAGAAAGCAAGAAAGCAATTCTGTTCTACCGCTCTGAAGAAACCAAGATGGAAAAAGAAATTTGGCATGGCGCGGATCCTACGCTCGACAGGCTTCAGCCCATCCGTCTCCCCAGATATTATACGGAAGGTTTGAAAAAGCTGCTGAAACACCAGGGGATATCCTTCAAGCAAACCATTCGAAAAGCCAAGTTCTATGACAAAGTCTGGAACTTTCCCAGGACTCAACGCAAACTGCCTAATGGGAGAATGGAAACAATCGGGCTTGGATACATCCGGTCAAAGAAACGAGAGCTACTACACAGTTGCTACGTCGTATATGACTTCGATGAAGAAGCGGATGCTCAATAGGAGGACACTAATCCTAAGCCAGTGAAAGTTCCAGATGCAAAAGTACCTAGTCCGCCTTTCGAAGAATGAATGGACAAATTTATACGGGAAGCTGGTCAAAAAGTCCGAGACGACCATAACCGCGAAATGACCATCTACAAGAAAGCCAGAACGCAACGCCTTCTCCAACAAGCCGTAAAGGATGAAAATGCCGCTCCTTGTCAATCTGTTATAAAGGAGGCTTGGCGCAAAAGCAGAAATAAGTCGAAAGGCCAAAAAGACGCTCAGCAGCAACGAAGCGGGGCTAAGAAGCCGCGCAAATGGGAGTCGAGCGTCATTGATCTATCCCTCATGAAGAAAATGGGTCGAGCATACTCGTTTCCTCGAGACAAGACGAATAAGATACTTGATCTTTCTCTAAAACATCAAATGCTTACATTGCCGGAGTCCAAACACCCCGAACAAGCAGGCGAAGTCTCACACCCAGACTATTGCTCTTATCACCGAGTGGTAGGGCACCCTCTCGAGGACTGCTTCACCTTCAAGAATTGGGTCGAAGATCAGTATCAGCTTGGCAAGTTCGCTCTGTCCGACAACTGGAGGGTAGCACCGCCACAGAAGCACAAGCCCGAAGCCACGAAAGAAGAACCGGTTCCACATCGGGATTGGAAGCGAATTCGCACCTGTCACGTGATTACAATATTAAAAGAAGAGCCCGAGGACATAGATGAGTTCCCTTGGTGCTTCGAAAACAACAGCGACGAGATAATCTCAGAATTCCCATCAGCGCCAAAAGAGCTGGAAGATGGAATCCATACCACTGCAGATAACCTCAAGAAGATTGAGTTGGGGACGGTAAACGATCCACGACCGACATTCATCAGCGAGTTACTATCTGAAGAAAGGGTGGCTGCGTTAAAGGATGTGCTTCTACAACATAAAGATTGCTTCGCGTGGAACTATTCCGAAATGCCGGGACTAGATCCAGAAATTACTGTACATAGATTGGCGATATCCCCGAACATCAAGCCAGTCAAACAGGCGCCGAGAAGAATGCGACTCAAGCTTGAGATGAGCATCAATACCGAGGTCAAAAAGTTAATCGACTCTGGTTTCATCCAGGAAGTTCAATACCCTGAATGGATCGCCAACATCGTCCCGGTGATTAAGAAAAATAGGACAGTGCGCATATGCGTAGACTTCCGGGATCTCAATAAAGCTTGTCCGAAGGACGATTTCCCAGTGCCAGTCACCGAATTGATGATAGACAATACATCCACTCATGAGGTTTTCTCCTTCATGGACGGCTCATCGGGGTATAACCAGATAAAGATGAATCCCGAAGACCAGAAGCACACCGCCTTCAGGACCCCTCTAGGGATATTTTGTTATAAAGTAATGCCCTTCGGTTTAAAGAATGCCGGTGCCACTTATCAAAGGGCCGTTGTTAAAAGCAAATCATATAAGGAACATCTCGAGCATCTGAAGACCGTATTTCAACGCCTTCGGCAATACAACTTAAAGATGAACCCGCTCAAGTGTGCATTCGGAGTTTCCTCAGGCAAATTCTTGGGATTCATTGTTCGACACCGAGGTATTAAAATAGATCCGTCAAAGATCAAAGCGATCATGGAAATGCCTCCGCCAAGAACTCTCAAACAGTTGCGATCTCTCCAAGGGAAGCTCGCATACATACGGCGATTTATAGCCAATCTTTCGGGCAAGTGCCGTCCTTACAGTCACATGATGAAGAAAGGAACCCCGTTCATCTGGGATCAAAAGTGCCAAAGCGCACTAGACGAGATCAAGCAATACCTGCAAAACCCGCCGGTGTTGGCTGCTCCAGTTAAGGGAAAACCCCTCATTCTTTATACAACCGCCCTCGAAGGTTCCTTAGGCGCATTATGGGCACAAGAGAACGATCAAGGGAAAGAAAGAGCACTCTACTACTTAAGTCGAGTTCTACTGAGGGCAGAAAGCAACTACTCCCCCATTGAAAAACATTGCCTGGCGTTGATCTTAGCGATAACAAAGCTTAGGCACTATGCGTTGGCGCATGAGGTCCGTCTCATTTCAAAGGTGGACCCCCTTAAATTCTTGATGTCAAATGCCATATTGACGGGACGACTCGCTAAATGGGCCCTACTCTTGATGGAGTTTTCGATAACGTATCAACCTCTCAAGGCAGTGAAAGGCCAGGCCATCGCCGACTTCCTCGCTGAGCATCCCACACCCGCCGATTCTCCTCTAAATTGCGATTTGCCGGACGAACATGCGTTCGATGCTATCGACGGTGGCGATACCCAATGGGAACTTTATTTCGATGGAGCATCTTCCATGAAAAAGCGCAAACAAAATACCCCTATAATCAAATCGGGGGTAGGACTCAACTTTGCAACTCCACAAAGAGGGATAATGCGCTTTGCTTTCTCCCTGACGGAGCCGAGGACAAATAACGAAGCCGAATACGAAGCTTTGATAGCAGGCCTCGAGATCGCCATTGACATGGGAATTGAAGACCTTCTCATATACGGGGATTCTTAACTGGTCGTTAGTCAAGTAAACGGCGACTACCAAACGTGCAAGCCAGAACTGGTGAAGTACGGCGAAAAAGTGCAACAACTGTTGACCCGAATTCCCTTCTATACTTTGGAGAACACACCGCACGCGAAAAACAGCAAAGCAGACGCGTTGGCCAAACTTGCTAAAGAACTGGCTGACGAGAACCTCGATGACGTCAGAATGTGGTACAAAGCCGTCGAGTGCTCGTCCCAGCGGAAATATCTCCGGAATCACCCGAAGAAAAGGAAACAACTGAGCGAATAGCTCTGCAAATAAAAGATTGGGAAAGGGCCGAGGATTGGAGGGAAGTCTTCATAAACTACTTTAAGTCCCACCGATTGTCCGAAGAAGCATCCACAAGACATCAACTCATGAAACGAGCTCTGTCTTTCGCCTTCGTCAATGATACTCTGTACAAAAGGTCATTTAATTCTCTGTGGCTGAGATGCTTAGGACCTGACGAAGCGAAAAGGGTCGTCCAGGAGGTTCACGACGGACTCTGCGGTTCTCACCAAGCAGGCCCAAAGATGAAGTTGAAGATCAAACGGATGGGCTACTATTGGCCCACGATGATCCAGGACTGCCTCGAATATGCGAAGCAATGCCACTCATTCCAAATTCATGGGGACTTCATCCATCAGCATCCGAATCCACTGCATCCAATGGTGGCTAGCTGGCCATTCGAAATATGGGGGACTGATATAGTCGGCCCCATCGAACCAGCATCGTCTAGAGGACATCGTTTCATCCTAGCAACGATTGACTAATTCTCTAAATGGGCTGAAGCAGTACTGTTAAGAGAAGTGAAGACGGAAAATATCCTCCATTTCTTTAAGACGCATGTCATATATCGGTTTGGAACGCCAAGACGGATCATCTCTGATAACGGGCCAGCTTACAGAAGCCACAAGATCAGTCGCTTTGCACAGCAGCACAATATAGACTGGAGATATTCCTCGGTTTATAATCCGCGAGTTAACGGTCTAGCTGAGGCCTTCAACAAGACCTTAACAAAGATCATAAAGAAAACGGTGTCCCGAAATAAGAAAGACTGGCATGAAAGACTGCAAGAAGCTCTTTGGGCATATCGAACTACGTTCAAGACGGCCACGAACACAACGCCGTACGCGTTGGTGTTCGGTACAGAAGCAGTACTCCCCCTCGAGATAGAGTTACCCTCTCTACGAGTGGCAGTCCACTACGAGCTGACGGACGAAGAAAATGCTCACCTTCGGCTTGAGGAGCTTGACGCCCTTGATGAAACCCGGCTCATAGCGCAACAAAATCTGGAAGCTTATAAAGCAAAGATGACGCGCTCATATGAAAGGTTAACCCGACCAAGGACGTTCCGCCAAGGTGAACTCGTGCTAATGGTCAAAAGGCCTATGATTCCCAATCGCGCAAAGCGGGGAAAATTCGAGCCAAACTATGAAGGTCCGTACATCATAGATAAAGTTTACCAAGGTGGAGCCTATCTAGTCATGGACATGCACGGGGAGAGGCCTTTCAGGCCGATAAACGGTCGCTTTCTAAAGAGATACTACGCTTAATGAGCCGCAGCCTAGGTCAATGATAGATGACGACGACTATGTCCGCTCGCTATCTTCCTAAGCTCAAGCTTTATAAAAAAGTAGCCGGCCTTCTCCACGACGGACCGAAACGTCCTTAAACTAACGACGGACCGAAATGTCCTTAAACTAATAATAGACCGAAACGTCTTTAAAACTACTACCACAGCATCTTTAAGGCTGACGAGATATAAAAAAACATATAAAAAAAAAAAAACAGTATGTCCATAAGCAAAATGGGCACGGATGAAAACCCGAAAGGGTTCCGTGAGTAAAAACAGCAGGGCTACCGGCGAGTGTTCGTGAAAACCCGAAAGGGCGCGACCTCGTAAAAAAAAAGAAAAAAAAATATATAAAAATAAAAAAAACAAAAAAAAACGGTATGTCCATAAGCAAAATGGGCACGGATGAAAACCCGAAAGGGCTCCGTGAGTAAAAACAGCAGGGCTACCGGCGAGTGTTTGTGAAAACCTGGAAGGGCGCAACCTCGTTAAAGGACACTTATAGGGTCCACTCGACCTTATAAGAAGAAACCACCCACTTGAGATTCTTACGACTCACAAGGGAGCAGCACACTTAGGGATCCCCACGATTCTTAAGGAGAAAATACACTTGCGAGATCCTCACGACTCGTAAGGAGAACTCTCTTATGGGACCTTCACGGCTCATAAGAGTTGAAAGTCTTAAGTTATAGAGATCTAAACCTGTGCTTAAGCAACCCCCACAACTTCCGATATTGCCCTACAAGTGGCTCAATATTGGCCCTTGTATACAATCCATAGGCGCGAATAAACATTTCCCTAACCAAGTCTCATCCGTGACTGGGGATATGTTCGCATGATAAACAACCCTGGTAAATTCTCTCGATTTATGAGGAGAAAACCCTCCCGTAGGATCTTTACGACTTACAGAGGAAATGAACACTTAGGAATCCTCACGAGTCCTAAGGAGAAAATACCCCTACGAGATCCTCACGACTTGTAGGGAGAAATAACTTCGTGAAACCCTTACGGCTCATGAAGTCGAAAGCCTTAGTCGACAGGACCTTAACCCTGGTCGCTAAGCCACCTTTGTTCGACATCGACAGAGGCAAATGATGATTCGCTCCTGGCAATATCCCAGTTGTAGCGGTGCTGATGCCGAAATCAGTGTCTAATTTCAGGCTTACAGCGAAAAGCCAGTAGGCCGCACATGCATATGAAATAGCGGAAATGATTAGGCAACTCGCAATAAAAAGCAGCGAGTGAAAATAAAATAAATAGCCGAAATGATTGGGCAACTCGCAACAAAAAGCAGCGAGTGAAAATAAAATAAATAGCCAAAATGATTGGGCACCGCGAAAAATAGCCGAAATGATTGGGCAGTCGCGACCTTCGCGATATAAAAGCTGAAATGATAGAGCATCGCGGAGATAAAACAAAAAAAAATGATGATGATAAAAATTTGGCCCTACAGTTAAGATCGCATCGATCCCTGTATACAATCCAAGGGCGTAAACAAAGAGGGAACCGTACTTTCCCAACAAACTCCGTCGGAAGACAAAGCCAAACATCGACGGTCATTCCAACCCCGAAGAAACCAGTGTCTTCGGCAAACTCCTCGACTCACGGATACAAACACTCCTTGACGAGAGCCTCCTGATCCGCGTCGACTCGCAGAGCCACCAGCGTCTCCGTGGGAAATCTTCGACTCGTTTCAAACCCCAAGGAAACAAATAATCCTTGGCGCTTGGGAAACAAATAATCCCTAGCAAATTCCTCAACTCACGGATACAAACACTCCTTGACGAGAGCCTCCTGATTCGCGTCGACTCGCAGAGCCACCAGTGCCTCCGTGGGAAATCCTCGACTCGTTTCAGACCCCAAGGAAACAAATAATCCTTGGCGCTTGGGAAACAAATAATCCCTAGCAAATTCCTCAACCCACGGATACAAACACTCCTTGACGAGAGCCTCCTGATTCGCGTCGACTCGCAGAGCCACCAGTGCCTCCGTGGGAAATCCTCGACTCGTTTCAGACCCCAAGGAAACAAATAATCCTTGGCGCTTGGGAAACAAATAATCCCTAACAAATTCCTCGACTCACGGATACAAACACTCCTTGACGAGAGCCTCCTGATTCGCGTCGACTCGCAGAGCCACCAGTGCCTCCGTGGGGAATCCTCGACTCATTTTAAACCCCAAGGAAACAAATAATCCTTGGCGCTTGGGAAACAAATAATCCCTAGCAAACTCCTCGACTCACGGATACAAACACTCCTTGACGAGAGCCTCCTGATTCGCATCGACTCGCAGAGCCACCAGTGCCTCCATGGGGAATCCTCGACTCGTTTCAGACCCCAAGGAAACAAATAATCCTTGGCGCTTGTGAAACAAATAATCCCTAGCAAATTCCTCGACTCACGGATACAAACACTCTTTGACGAGAGCCTCCTGATTCGCGTCGACTCGCAGAGCCACCAGTGCCTCCATGGGGAATCCTCGACTCGTTTCAAACCCCAAGGAAACAAATAATCCTTGGCGCTTGGGAAACAAATAATCCCTAGCAAACTCCTCGACTCACGGATACAAACACTCCTTGACGAGAGCCTCCTGATTCGCATCGACTTGCAGAGCCACCAGCGTCTCCGTGGGAATCCTCGACTCGTTTCAAACCCCAAGGAAACAAATAATCCTTGGCGCTTGGGAAACAAATAATCCCTAGCAAACTCCTCGACTCACGGATACAAACACTCCTTGACGAGAGCCTCCTGATTCGCGTCGACTCGCAGAGCCACCAGCGTCTCCGTGGGAATCCTCGACTCATTTCAAACCCCAAGGAAACAAATAATCCTTGACGCTTGGGAAACAAATAATCCCTAACAAACTCCTCGACTCACGGATACAAACACTCATTGACGAGAGCCTCCCGATTCGCGTCGGCTCGCAGAGAAACTAGTATCTCCGCGGGAAATTCCCGATTCGTCTCGACATGCAAATGAAGCCTCAGGCAGCAGAGACTAAAAAACTTGCTTCCTGAACCATAGGACCCTACAAGTCAATCCAAAATGGTCTCTTGCATACTATTTACGGGTTTCACTCTCCAAAGTCGAATTTCGACGAGGAGGGAAACAACCGCTTGCGGGTCCTCTCGACTCGTAAGAGGGAAAAATTCTCTTATAAGATCCTTAGGACTTATAAGAGAAAACCACACTTAGGAATCCTCACGATTCCTAAGGAGAAAACCCACCTATGAGATCCTCTCGATCCGTAGGGAGAAAATTCTCTATGAGACCCTCACGGCTTATAGAGTTGAAAAGTCTTAGGCAGCAGATCTGAACCTGCGGCCTAAGCCATCGCTATTTCTTAAGAAAGTCAGGATACTCGTTCTAATCATCCGTCAAACATGGTTACTAAGGTGGCATGCTGATAATGAAAGAAAAAAAAGACGGAGAAATGACACATTACAAAAAAAGGTGTATCTTTTATTCATGAACTTGATTGGATACAGGATACATTATGTCAAAGAAAAAAAATATATACATTCTTTTATCTACAAGTACAAACGATACAAAGATGGATATCTACTGAGGAGGAAGTGTCTTTAATAAATTCACAAGCTGCTCTCGCACTTCCTTCAGCGCTTCCTCTTGAGTGACAGCCGCAGCCACCTCCGCCTCCATCTGGGCCCGCTGCTGCAAGAAGAATGAAAGTTGCTCCTCCGCCGCCTTCTGGGCTGCTTCCTGGTTGGGTACATCTCGCTCGACAACGTCAAGTTGTTGCCTCAATGATAACCCTTCGGAAAGACATTGCAGAAGGCCCTCAAAAACAACCCTCAGCCGTGCGGCATTGGCCTCCACCCGAGCATGTAGTTGGGCAGAGTTGTTCGAAGTCTCACCGCGCTCCTTACGCCTTGAAATGACTTCTTGTTCGAGGTGGCGGAAGTAAGAAGCGCTCTGCTCAATCCACGCTGTTCTTTGATTGCTGGCAGCCAAGGTCTCGGGAGCGGGACGCAACGACTCCAACTGATACAGGCGACTCTCGATCTCCCTACAATGGTTAACCCAGGATGCGATGATTCCCTCATCATGAAAGTTCACGAGTATTGCTAGCATCGGGTTAACCACCATAGCGAAGTCTGCAGCAGATGTAGGAGTTTCAACGTTGAGTTCCTCGCCGTAGTCACTCAACATGCGCAGACTATTCGCGGCGCCTTTTGAAGACAGACTCCTCAGATAAGGACCCGCCGGCATGATAATACGAGGCTCGAAGGGTGCTGAGACCGGAACGACAGCTGAAAAGAAACAGGATGCGATCAGATAACAGTACAGAAAATAGAGAAAAGGAAGTTACCAATGTGATGGTCGCTGTACCAGTTGAGACAGGTGGCAAGGTCGGAAGAGCCGGTGGCGCAGCTGATCTTTTATCCCCTCCCTCAATCTGTAGCACTGCAGTTGAGATGAGAAAAAGAGGTTAGAAATAATTCCATCAATTAAAAAAAAAAGAAGAAAGATATCAATGGAAATTATACTCACCGACGCCACCAGAGGAAGAAGCAAGTTCGGATGGGAAAGAAAAGTGTGGGAGCAACGTCTGATATACATGATCAAAAAGCACTCCTGGAAACACAACATTGTGACTTTAGTACACGAATTATACGTCTGGAAGATAAGATTAATAAATAGTAAACACGTACCTTCCAACATCTTCGAGGGTATGAGAGAGGGTTGAGAGGTGACCACCGCCAAGGCAGTCGTTGAAGGCGCTCCCTCGAGCAGTGGGGCATCGGCACTGGCTGCACCTGCATTATGAAAAGGTGAACTTGTCAGAAAAGATTGCAAAGTAAAGAAAAGCAGCCACTTAGGGTTTACCTGAGGAGCTCCCGGCTGAAACGGAGGCGACTCCCTCCTCTATCGACATGAGACCACCGCCCGTGGCCTCGTCACCCGACTCGATGGGGACCGTCGTCGTGCTCGCAAGACCTGGGGACGGCGGAGGGCCATAGACGGGAA
Organism: Agapanthus africanus; assembly: GCA_030015575.1. Lineage (NCBI taxonomy): Eukaryota > Viridiplantae > Streptophyta > Magnoliopsida > Asparagales > Amaryllidaceae > Agapanthus > Agapanthus africanus. The sequence continues at coordinate 37,865,885 of JASDDO010000016.1, read as the reverse complement.
GGGCTATGATTGGAGTATTTCCAGATTCCAGAGAAGGAGCGGTTGGCTCGTCCTCGGGAATCATGGCCGCCTCACCCACTACTCTCTCAGGATCAGTAGTCGCGGTTGTATCGTCTACCATCACCACGAGATCGCCGGCCTCAAGCGCCTCATCCGCCACCACCCTCGACTCAGTTATAATGATCATATCATCTGCCACCACTTCAGGTTCGGCATCAATAACCTTCTCGGCGGTAGGCCCCTCGACCTCCACCTCAAGCTCCAAAGCCTCGACGACGTTGCCCACCGTCGGCTCAGGCTCAGTAGGAGCCGCCTCCTCTGTCTCCTTGGGATCAGCGGTTTTCGCCTCCCCCCCGGTCGGACTCGGCCCTGCAAAATAGAATATATAAGAACCGACAGCTTTATGAGTCTAGTAAAGAAATTCTGAAGAAAATATATTACTTGAGGTAGACTTGTCGTTAGCCTCTCTGTTGGCGCGGATCGCCTGTTTATAAGCTGTAGACAGGGCGACCGGGGCCTCTTCGGATGGAGTTTCAGCACGAGGGGCGGTGCTGGGGCCCACTCCCATAGCCAAGGCAGCTCTGCGTGCCTTTGCTTCGCGCCTCGATCGCTTCCGTTCCTCCCGAGCTGTCGCGATGGACCTTTGTGACGCCTCCTTCAAGGCATCGTCATCCTCGTTCAGGGATGTCTCCAGAGCCTTTAAGGCATCTCTCATCGGCTCTTCAAGACGAACCTCCTGCGGTAGCCCAGAGGAAGCAGGAACGTCAACAGTTGGTAGAACATCTGCATCACTTGGAGGGAACGACATTGAGGTTCCTGTGATTAAAAGGGGAAGGTTAGATCGACCATAACACAAGGAAAATGAAAGCTTGATGAATCGAAACTTACTAAGGCCCATAGATGCTCTAAGACGTTCCTCCTCCTGGAAAGTCTTCAGAGAAGCGGCAATGGCTTCTTCATCAGTGATGCCTGTTGAAAGAAAGGAAAGAAAAGCGTTAGTCAAAGGCAATGGAGAATATATATTACAATAAAGAAAGGCGACTATTAGTTACCTGACTGCGCAAGCTTAGCTAACCACGCGTCACGCCTCGCCAACCATGCGGAAGCTTTGAGAGCAGCCTCCAAGTCTGTATCGTCCGGCGGAGGCATCACTAATCCTGCATTAGTCCCATATTCGAGCAGACCCTCGGCATAGGGAGCATGGGGATCCTGACCGAACACGACGTCCGCAGCAAAGAGCGACTTCTTTTTCTTTTGCCCTCCGACCCTCGGCTCACGGGGGATCGACTTCCGCTTAGCAGCCACTTTGGGACGACGGGTCCCGATGTTCGCACCCACGCCAGACTCCGGCGAGGGTACAACCACTGTCTCCGCTGGAGCACAGGGTGCGGGAGGTGCATCTGTGATATCAGGGAGCGGCAGGTCACGTGGAGGACTTTGCGCACGCGATGGTCTGCCCCCGGCATCTTTTAGAGGAGGAGCCACCAGGATCCTTAGCACTAAGGGAGCATTACGGTTGGTGCCGGGGGGTACTTCTTTACGGTCGATCAACACTCGCCTCTCTTCCTTTATAACAGCCCCCGTCACATGATTGTACCACCCTTTATATACATTAAGGAGTCTTGGAGCACAGGCCGGCGTGCTGATGAAAAAACGAGAACCCATGTTCAGGCGCATGAAGTGATGTAACGCGTTGTCCATCCCTTCTTCATTGGCAGCAGGTTCCAGTAAGAAAGCTTCCAAGGGTACCCCTTGATCATAACCCAGTAGTTGGGCAAAACGATGCGGGTTATATCTCATGAAGATTGCTACACCGCCCTGCCTGAAGACTAGGAAACCCGGTCTAATAGAATACAAGTGGAGGATCTCCCGGGCCGTTAACACTGAAGCTCCATCCTTGAAGGAGTCCTGTAATGGTCGCACCGCAGTGGTGGACGCTTTTCCAATGGTTAATACCTTATCAATAAAGGACATCTCGAATCCAACGGTGTGAGGGCGAAGCAGTAAACCCCTGGCGTTTCGTGGTGAAGGGGTCACGATTGATGAGCCAATTAACTGTATAATGCGAGGAAAACCGCACCTGTCAAAGAATGAAGGCCTTTTATGCATGCCGTGTTGGAGATAGTGCCATCAGAGTCAATTATTGGATCACAGGCATGTGATTGCAATGATTGAGGGATGACCTATCCCGGTAGGACAGTCTTACTCGAGATGATAGTATGCTATCTGGTTTACCTTATCATCGTGTACTGCTTCAGGTGACCTTACAGGTCACTATTACACGCTGATAGAGCCCCTAGGATTCTTGCTTGACTGCCGGCAGTATGATGGCGATCATATACGTGAGAGCTGGTGGTCTATAAGCACATCCTTAAAAGGTCCCTAGTCGTGGGAGTTTCGAGACAGGGCATCGATTCTCCAGAGTAGACTAGTGTATACAGTCGAGACCCCGACGAGGGGCGGTGGCCGGTCTCACAAGCCACTGGTGTCAGTTGGTTCACCTAAGATGTATACAGGTGCTCATTGGGTTATGAGTACACCGGACAGGACTCGCCGGGAACATGCTAGTTGGTCTTATACCTGACGTCAGATAGCAGTTCCCTGGTGACATGTGTACAGGTTAGTTCATCGACCTGGGGATCGTCATTTGTCTCGTGTGAGTTCCCACTGTACTTTGATTACTACCCTACCACGGCTCAAAGGAGTCGTGCAAACAGGTTTTAGTTGGGTACAGTCCCGAGCCACATGGAGGCAGTGAGCGGATCTTCAGGGGTTCGTCTCTCCTGGTATTGGGGGTGAGGTCGCGCTGTGTCTAGGAGAGCCATTACGCAAAGCCCTCGGCCGAGGCAGGAGATTTACTGGTAGGTATTCCAGTAGTATCTCAGGGCGTTCTGGGCTACACTCCGACATGACTTGTATCGCTTTTGGGGGTCTGACTTTTACCAACCCCCTAGGCCCGACATGCGATGCTCATAGACGAACGGACCGGACTGTACGGATATTGTCACTGACAGGCTCAGTAGGGTGTCAGGATGAGTTCGCTCATCGACGTCCCTTTTGGTCAATAGCTGGTGGCCCGTCACGTATTGGCTAATACCTCTGACGTGCTAGTGGTTAAATCCACAGCCATAGTATTGACGAGTCTTTAGAGTCCACCACACTTTCAGTTACTCAAGCTTTCGGGCGAAACGCTGTAGAGGCCGTATGGAGATATGGCAGGGTCCGATCAGATACGTGCGGTATTGCACGGATCAGGATCGGACAGTTTTGTACTAGTGTCCGTATAGTTATATGGCAGGGTTCGATCAGATACGTGCGGTATTGCACGGATCAGGATCGAACGGATATTACTAGCCGGCTTTGGTTTAAGCCGGATCCTAGTTTAGTACAGTGTAGATTTTGTCTCATTGCATTTGTATCCGGACGGAATACAGATGCGGGTGTGTATGCACAGTATCAGGGTTTTCCTGTAATTTATTACGGGACCAGTTTTCTGGAGTTGCCAGTTTGCATTCCGTTCCGGCCGGTTTTCCTTTGTTCTTTCCCGGCCGGACTTTTCCGATGGAGGGGGTTATTTGCAAGTTTGCAAATAACACATTGTGGAGGGGTTTCTTGCAAATGTATTGATTATGATGGCATCTTTTCTTTTCAACCATCATTTGATTCTTTCTTAGTCTTTTCCTTTACTTTAATGAGATGAGAAAGGATTAGGATTGATTTGTGGATTTGTTATCATGATGTTTGGTTGTGGTCACCTCTTGCTTTCTCCTACCATCACCTCCCTTCATGCTTCATATTCTTTCCCCTACCATTTTCTAAGATGATAAGGTTTTCATTTGAGAAAAGAGAAGAAGAAGGTTTTCATTTGAGAAAAAAGAAGAAGAAGGTTTTCATTTGAGAAAAGAGAAGAAGAGGGTTTTCATTTTTGAGAGTTTCATTCTTGATCTCTTTTCATGTTAAGAAAAATGCAAGCACCATTTTTCTTATCTTGTTTCCTCCATCATCTTCAAATGGCAACGAACCCAAATGAGACATAGCCTCTACACTACACTTCCTACAGCAAATCTTGGACGCGTCGGCCAGCCAACTTCGCGCCCGAGTTGCCTCGGTATTGAGGTGGGAGCCCGTAAAAGATGCAGGCGATGTGGTGCCCTTTCCGGCGAGGAGGCGACGATATAGAGACAGGACTTTCCGCGGGAGATCGGGACGATGACGAGAAGACCGGAGGACTCGGATCACTCGGTATATCCCACTCTTTCTCTTGATAGCTAGTATAGGTTAATGGTTAATGATCCGGGTTTTATTGTCCGTGGTAGCGCCAGTTTCCAAGTAAGGAAAATTTTTGATTCCGCATTTTGGCCTCGGTAAGACGGCCGGGGCGCTGCCGTGGCGCAACATGGTCTCAGAGCCACGCCATTAACCTTGCCTAGCTTGTTCTAATGTGTTTTACTTATCCGATCGACCAAAATTCCAAAAACCGCGTTTTGCTTGCATCAGTTTTCTGTCGATTTTTTCCGGGCTCGAAAATTTTTTCAGGTGATTGCAGAATGATGTACAGGGAATCCTAAGAACACTGCAGAAATTTGGTAGCTTGATCGTTCCGTACGACCGCGGAACCGCGGCAATGACCCCTCTTTTGCCGCGGTTCCGCCGCCGTATATTTGCCTCGTTTGACCGGTTTTTTGTAGTGAGCTTTTGGGCTTAAGATAGGGGTTTTGGAATATTAAATTTGGGCCCAGAATTTCTGTGAGTGCTACAGTATTGCTTGGGGGCCCACTTGTTAATTTTTTGATCGATCGGATATTTTAAACACATTATTTCACAGTATTTACATTATATCTGCGACCGTGAATATCACTTGATCGGTAAATCCTGTCTAACTGCTATAGCCCGGTTAGATGGATTTGCGAACGTGATTTTCACGTTGATGTTCTGTGTTTATGCTGTGTTGTTGCGGATCGGTCATGGGGGATAGCCTGGATGCAATGTTAGTACAGTTTTGTTTTATATGTACATTTGATATTGCGGGGCGAGCGTCCGACATGTGGACTGCCGTCACTGCCTGTTTGTATTATTCTTTTGGGGCACGACCTGGTTGCGGTTGATGTACCCGGTGTATGTATATTTTACTTTCTGTACTAGGATTACCCCGCGGAGGGGTGCACGGATAGCCGGGTTCTAGAGGGCAACGGGCCCGCATCTCATGGTATTGAGATGGAGGGGGCTTCATTCTAGGATTGGCGGGCTATTCGCCGCACTCGTAGGGGGTACAGGTTGACCCAGGAGGGGTGCCCAAGTTACCGGATTCTATGAAGTGCTGGGTGGTCCATTCACGGTGCTGAAGGGGGCTGCCTCGCTTCAGTTTTCGGCGGGTGACTTGCCGCGCCCGTAGGGGTCTAGGATTTCATTGCACAGGCTATCCACACGACCAGGAGAACGTCGGGTTTCAGCAGCGGCTCTGTGAAACCCGGGGATCCCAGATATCTGTATTGTTCTGTGATGCTGTATATTTCTGTGATGTTGCATTCTTATCACGCCTTGAGCGAATATAATATATTGGTATATATATTAGTAGATGTTGTATATGTTTTGCATCCACGCTAGTCCAGTCCCCGCTCTATCGTTAGTTAAGTAACCTAACGGGTGATGACGGGACCCAGTGGCGAATGCGGATGGCATATACGTACATCAGTATATTTTCGTTCTTTGTGGTGTGATCAATTGATGGGACTGCGTTGATTCGGATCAATGCAAGTTAAAACAAACCTAATCTGATGTTGTTGGAACACTTTTCAAAAAGCTGTTATTGCAAGGACGTTCTCTTTTGTTTTGCACCGTGGTATTCAGTTGGAATATCCTGCTCCTCAGTCGACGAGGCAAGGGCCGAGATCCCTTCACCGGGAGTGACCCCTTGGACAGAAGTTTGCGTCAGGGCATTAACTTCACTATAGCCGATTACTTTTGCTTTGCATCGTGGTATTCAGTTGAAATATCCTGCACCTCATTCTACGGGGAAAGAGCCGAGATCCCTTCACCGGGAGTGACCTCTTTAGTAAAGGTTTTCGTCACTATATTTTTATAAAAGGCTATGCAGTTCCTTCAATGATATCAAGTTCTTTACGTTAAAAGTTTTTCGCCAAAAACTAGACGTAGCCCTCCGTCATTTCTTACAAGTATTACTTAGTATTCGTGCTGCGTTTGTTGACTGTGTCAAGTCGTAGTGTGCGGTAGCTAAGTAGTGTTTGTTTGCAGCATATTAATGGGATTGGTTAGGACAGTCGTGCGGCCTTGTTGACTGTGTCAAGGGCTCGTACGGATGGGTTTAATGCAATCCAGGATAATGACGGGTTGAACTTGACTAGGACTCTTTGATTTGTTGACTGTGTCAAGTTCACTTGGGTCCTAGGGGTAAAAATCACATCGGGAGTTTCAAAAGAACTGAAACTTGCCAGGCATGCGCATACCTTCTGGAGTGTGGTGACTTGAGTGGATTCCGTCAAGTTATCATGCGATGATAGTTGGATCCCGATTCCCACTGATGAGTTAGTTTACTCCTCGGGTGACCCCGACTAATTCTTCTTTCAGGTTTGGAGGAGAATTTGAGGTACAGTGGGAGGTTTTCTGATTAGACAAATTGGTAACCATTCTGATCTAGGTTAGAGTGCACGCTGAGTGTTTCTTTTCTCTCTCTCTTTGGCAGCGACCATTGACCCGACCCTAAGACTATGACTCAGTAACCAAGTTGACCGAACCTTCTTAACACAGGCTTTTGGATTGTCAGAGTTGCAGACCTCATTGCCACTCCTACTTTTACCCTTTTCTCCAGGACACCCCGTATTACTACGAACGTCCACTTCCATTGGACAAAACCATCGTATGGTTATATACGAACTCGAAGGACTTCGAGGATGGTTTCTGGTTCTGGAGAAAACGAATAGGATTATTCAGTTGTCTTTTCTTTTCACCTTCTCTCATTGCGAGTACTCCTTGATTTAGGAGATAGTACACCTATTACGCAAATTGGATAGTCTTCTTCCAAACCTTAGGCTGGTGCCGACCGGTAGGGAATGAAGAAAACCAATTAGCATAACGATGGTGTGCAGAAGGTATTAAGTTAAGACAAAGCAAGGGATTAGTAAGAGGGCAAAGTAAATTGCGACTGCTATTCACGACCGAACCAAGTATTTCTTCGCCAATCCTAAATCACCTTTGTATTTCTCCAGGACACTCCGTATCACTACGAAGATCCACAGTTTATTTGGATACTCCATCGTATGGTTATATATGAACTCGAAAGGAACTTGTTCCAGTTCGGGGATGGACTCTGGTCCAGGAGAAATAGGAATAAGGTTTATTCGGTTATCTTTTATCTTCACCTTCTCTCGCTTTGCGAGTGCTCCTAGGATTAGGATAGTACACCCGTTATGCTTATTGGATAGTCTTCTTCCAAACCATAGGCTGGTGCCGAACGGTAGGGAAGGAAGAAAACCAATTGGCCTAAAGGGGTGTGCAGAAGGTAATGACTAAAGACATATAAAGGGATTTGGAGAGGTGGCAAAGAATTATACGGTTATAATTGTGAATCTGGATAATGGAAGAGGCATTACTAAGAATACCTGAATACCCCACCGAAACATTTCAATGTTTCAGTTTCACTGTGTAATGTTAAAAGAAAACTGATTTCCCGATTAGATACTTACTCCAGGGTATGTATTTACCAGGTATGATTCTCACATCTGTATGGTTTTACAGATGATGAGTGGGAGTAAGTCATTGGGAATAGGGTGATCATCCTCATTATATTGGGATTCGTTGTAATCGGTGATATTTGAGGAGATCATCTGGGCTGTTTGCCGGTCGGCAAATATTTGGTTTTGAATAACCGCTGTTGTGCACCAATTTCAAATTGATATATCTGTACGTCTATTTTCATAGAGTGAGATATACCTTTTGTTATTATGTCGATGACATTTACCTATATCAGTGGATGGTTAGGTAAGGAGCATTAAACAGCGGTGTAATTCTTCTTAACCATAAGTACAGTTTTTAACCTACGACACACAGTGAAAGAGTTGTTAGACTCAGCGGACTTATACAGAGTATTGTATGTTGTCCAGTGGACAGAGGGGTTGGTCCTCTTACTATATTCTGTTTACTTTTGACTTCTCTAGTTCTTAGACATGTGTTTCGTAGAAATACAGGGTCTAAGTTTTGAGGAGTTATAGGTATTTGAATAGAGTAGAGAACCAGGTGTAGCAAGTATCGGGATTCTTCAAAGTGATCGAAGATGTAGATACTTGTGTATGGTATTCAGTTGATAGTAATGATAAAGAGAAATTACTTCTCTTTCAGGTTACTCATAATTGGAAGCATTCCTAAGTTGAGTAACGCTGATCGGCCTCCTTCCATTTAGTTGACATGCACTGGAGACAGCTGCATGATTTGAATCTGGTTCCAATTAAATCAGTGCCTCTGTTTCTATATTGGATATAGAACAGTTCATATCTTGACATTGTTAAGGTACGGGGAGTTGTCCGGCTTATGCTTAAAACCAGACACTGGACAACTCAAGGCACGTTTCTGTAATGGCTGTTTGTGGGTTGACCCAGGCTATGACGAGGGTTGACTTTCTACCATCTGGAAGATCAATAGAGATATTGTTCTTGACTCGCCACATTTTTAAAAGAAATGGATTTTTCAGAAAACAGCAGTGGGAGTATGGTAGAACTGGAAGTGATTCCAGAACCGCAAACGATTACTGAAAATTTGATAGGAACCTGAAGATTCAATCTGGCTTGACATTCCATTAGCCACTCCGCAGATAAGGTGGGTAACTTCAAGCACCCGAGAGGTACTCCAGTAGCCTCAAGGACGGTGACAGGGAAGTTCTTGTTTACCCACACTTGCCATTGCTGTTGTTCCAGGCCGCGAGACCCGGCAGGAGGATGAGTATAGCGTCGTTCTGAACTAGCTTCAGAAGTGTACGTGTATATGACTCTGCCAGAGGGTTGTCGTAGTCAGTGGGAGCAGCGGAAGCATTGGTGGACAGGTGGCTTATGTCTATTTATAGACTAAAGCAGATAGAGTGGAGATAGATCATCTATTTCTGACATGACAGTCATAGGATTGACGTCATCAGAATAGGGGATGGATCTGTTGAGAAGGTAGTAGGGTGTGATATCCTGGTATTTGGATGACATACACAGAGTAGGAAAAGAAACTCCTATATTACAATCGGTTATACTTTGGTCGTCACACAGTTGTTTCTCTACACAGGACTTGGATATTATATCCGACATTCTGGTTACTAGATCTATGGTTTTAGATCTAGATTTGGGTGGTTTCCTAATCTGGGTACCTTGACAGCATTCTATGAGTATTTAGAATGGACGACTCCTGGCACGGTAGTACACCTGCAGGTAATGGAGTCACCCTCTCTAAAGGTGTCTTACAGACTAAAGGGGAGAGGGATACGCATGATTGACAGATCACTTTCTTAGGCAATTGAGTCAATCATGAGATGTCAAGTACCACACCAGATGTTGTTCTTGCACTAGATGCAATAAGTTGACATTAATCCAATCCTGGAGAAACAGTCGGAAGCAGTTTTAGAACATAAGTGGATGTTCTAGGGATATGATAACGACAGCCTCATTTGGGAGACAGTTATCATTCCAGGCTTCCAAGGTGACATGGACGACAAGGAGGTTGTCAGAGTTATAGTTTTCCTTCTGACGAGGGGCAGTATTTTGGACAGATGGTCCAAGGCAATACCGAGGGTGGCATGGCGCAGGATACTGATTAAGTTCAGTTGACGATACAGTCTAAGAAGTTTGGATTTGGAGTTCATTTATGAGCTAGGTCCCATCAGACATCCAGACATTCTAAGACAGGTATTGCTCATTCCGGGATATGGCTTTCTCCGCGAACTTGTGATATAGAGAGACATAGAAAGAAACATCACAGCAGATCCACTCACTGAGGCTATTCCTCGAACGCAATAGATTCGCAAACGAGCTTTGTGAGACTGACTAGTAGAGGAGTTGGGTGTTCGGTATCACACGGGCTATGAGTATGCGGCATCGCAATAATTAGCCTTGAGTGCAAGTGGGAGATTGTTGGAGATAGTGCCCTCAGAGTCAATTATTGGATCACAGGCACGTGATTGCAATGATTGAGGGAGGACCTATCCCGGTAGGACAGTCTTACTCGAGATGATAGTATGCTATCTGGTTTACCTTTATCATCGTGTACTGCTTCAGGTGACCTTACAGGTTACTATTACACGCTGATAGAGCCCCTAGGATTCTTGCTTGACTGCCGGCAGTATGATGGCGATCATATACGTGAGAGCTGGTGGTCTATAAGCACATCCTTAAAAGGTCCCTAGTCGTGGGAGTTTCGAGACAGGGCATCGATTCTCCAGAGTAGACTAGTGTATACAGTCGAGACCCCGACGAGGGGCGGGGCCGGTCTCACAAGCCACTGGTGTCAGTTGGTTCACCTAAGATGTATACAGGTGCTCATTGGGTTATGAGTACACCGGACAGGACTCGCCGGGAACATGCTAGTTGGTCTTATACCCGACGTCAGATAGCAGTTCCCTGGTGACATGTGTACAGGTTAGTTCATCGACCTGGGGATCGTCATTTGTCTCGTGTGAGTTCCCACTGTACTTTGATTACTACCCTACCATGGCTCAAAGGAGTCGTGCAAACAGGTTTTAGTTGGGTACAGTCCCGAGCCACATGGAGGCAGTGAGCGGATCTTCAGGGGTTCGTCTCTCCCGGTATTGGGGGTGAGGTCGCGCTGTGTCTAGGAGAGCCATTACGCAAAGCCCTCGGCCGAGGCAGGAGATTTACTGGTAGGTATTCCAGTAGTATCTCAGGGCGTTCTGGGCTACACTCCGACACGACTTGTATCGCTTTTGGGGGTCTGACTTTTACCAACCCCCTAGGCCCGACATGCGATGCTCATAGACGAACGGACCGGACTGTACGGATATTGTCACTGACAGGCTCAGTAGGGTGTCAGGATGAGTTCGCTCATCGACGTCCCTTTTGGTCAATAGCTGGTGGCCCGTCACGTATTGGCTAATACCTCTGACGTGCTAGTGGTTAAATCCACAGCCATAGTATTGACGAGTCTTTAGAGTCCACCACACTTTCAGTTACTCAAGCTTTCGGGCGAAACGCTGTAGAGGCCGTATGGAGATATGGTAGGGTCCGATCAGATACGTGCGGTATTTCACGGATCAGGATCGGAAAGTTTTGTACTAGTGGCCGTATAGTTATATGGCAGGGTTCGATCAGATACGTGCGGTATTGCACGGATCAGGATCGAACGGATATTACTAACCGGCTTTGGTTTAAGCCGGATCCTAGTTTAGTACAGTGTAGATTTTGTCTCATTGCATTTGTATCCGGACGGAATACAGATGCGGGTGTGTATGCACAGTATCAGGGCTTTCCTGTAATTTATTACGGGACCAGTTTTCTGGAGTTGCCAGTTTGCATTCCGTTCCGGCCGGTTTTCCTTTGTTTTTTCCCGGACGGACTTTTCCGATGGAGGGGGTTATTTGCAAGTTTGCAAATAACACATTGTGGAGGGGTTTCTTGCAAATGTATTGATTATGATGGCATCTTTTCTTTTCAACCATCATTTGATTCTTTCTTAGTCTTTTCCTTTGCTTTAATGAGATGAGAAAGGATTAGGATTGATTTGTGGATTTGTTATCATGATGTTTGGTTGTGGTCACCTCTTGCTTCCTCCTACCATCACCTCCCTTCATGCTTCATATTCTTTCCCCCACCATTTTCTAAGATGATAAGGTTTTCATTTGAGAAAAGAGAAGAAGAAGGTTTTCATTTGAGAAAAGAGAAGAAGAGGGTTTTCATTTTTGAGAGTTTCATTCTTGATCTCTTTTCATGTTAAGAAAAATGCAAGCACCATTTTTCTTATCTTGTTTCCTCCATCATCTTCAAATGGAAACGAACCCAAATGAGACATAGCCTCTACACTACACTTCCTACAGCAAATCTTGGACGCGTCGGCCAGCCAACTTCGCGCCCGAGTTGCCTCGGTATTGAGGTGGGAGCCCGTAAAAGATGCAGGCGATGTGGTGCCCTTTCCGGCGAGGAGGCGACGGTATGGAGACAGGACTTTCCGCGGGAGATCGGGACGATGACGAGAAGACCGGAGGACTCGGATCACTCGGTATATCTCACCCTTTCTCTTGATAGCTAGTATAGGTTAATGGTTAACGATCCGGGTTTTATTGTCCGCGGTAGCGCCAGTTTCCAAGTAAGGAAAATTTTTGATTCCGCATTTTGGCCTCGGTAAGACGGCCGGGGCGCTGCCGTGGCGCAACATGCCGAAGACACCCGCCGTGTGTAGCTCGAGCCACGATGCAAAGTAGTGCATCGGAAAGACCACGTGCAGTACCCCGGGCTCATTGGCATCCGCTGCTCGGCTGAGGCCATGTTATAGGTGCGCCAAGACAGCGATCCCCACAGCCACCTTTACCCCTATGACCATTCGGTGGGCTGGGTAAAAGACAGAAGGCCGCATGCGATGAGAGTGCATTGGGATCGCGAACCAACTCAGCCACAGTCCGAGAAATCCTAAGAAAAATGCCTCCTCATCCATTCCGGAAGCCGCAATTTCTGCAAAGGACATGGTTGGGGAGTTAGGAAGAAAAAAGCCCTTTTGGTCTATGTCTCTCATTGGCAGGTTATCCAAACCTAGACCGAAAGGGTCCTTAAGGGTGGCAGACTTGGCAGTTTCTGCCGAGAGGATGTTTGGATGATGGAACTGAGCAATGAAATCCTCAAAATTAACTCCGCGGCTCCCGCGTTCGATAAAGAGAGATTCATAAATGTTCAACACCTTAATCAAGCTCGGGAATTGGTGTTGAACGGCATTCTCCGGCGTGATCCCCTTTACCACTGGCCTGGCGCCAAAGACGTACACATCTGTCGGGAGCAGCTCCTCATAATGTTCTCCCATGACCGGTAGGCCGGATACCTCCGCGAATTCCTCCAAAGAGATAGACACTTCTCGATCCATGGCAAGGAAAGTGTGGGTGGAAATATTCCATTGCTCCAAGAAAGCCTTGAACCACCAGGTGGGGAGCGTAGGATATTGGAAGAGAGAGACGTAGACCGCGGTGTACAGTCCTAGTCTTATCAACTGCGACTTCTTCGTCGACAGGATGTACCGGGTACATGGAAGATAGCCAATTGGGTGATGGGGAATCAAACCAAGGTTATATGATTGCCCCCAGGGCCGTGCTTCTCCCTGACAAATACGGCATCCTAGGATATCCAAAACCATAGGACGTTGGACCAGAACCACATCCATAGCAGGATGAAGAAAGCTGTTCGCAGTCCAATCTACCATCTCCACGGCATACTGCACCGAGGGTGGGCTGGCGTAGTGGATCGCCGTGATGGGTTCTGACGGTACTGCGCATGTGAAGCTCCGTCGACCCATGATAATCTGATTGTACTACGACCCCCAAAGGTGGAGACTCTTATATTCCGGGTCGTGGTCCTTAATCATAGCCAGAACTTCGCGGTCCAAGGGCGCTTCAGGAAATCCCTCCTCCGAACGAGCAAACGGGAATGAGGTATCGAGAGACATAGTCGCTGTAAGGGAACAAAAGTAGCCGTTAGTGTTACAACTCCAAAGCTTGGCGTTTAAAATTTTTGATTAATTAATTAATTAAATTAAAAGTTAATTAAAATTAAATAATTACACCACACAGCAGTGCAGTGGGAAGGAGACCGAGGGGGACCCATAAAATCTGGACGACAATACGTCGGTAAATAGGACAACCTCATCATTGGATGAGATTGTCAGTTGGTCCCCAGGAAAACATTCCCATTAATAAAGAATCCCTAGATACAAGGAGAAAATCTCCTCTTTCGGAGCAAAGCTCTGTCACAGAGTGAAACTTGTCAAACTCTGGTCTCAGGGGAGTAAGATTCCTTAAAAGAGCCTAGCTCTGTGATGATGATGAGAAAATTTATTTAAAACTCCTAAAGAAATTAAAATCTTTTGAAGACTATTAGAAGTTCTTCGTTTTTAGATAAAAAAGATATATTTTTGGATCCATGAGCAAAGCTCTGCTCATAGGTTAAAACCCATGAACAAGATCTCTGTAGATCTATGGATTCATCAGAGCAAAGCTCTGTTGGTGAAATCCCAAAGGGAATTTCTTTAGATTAAAAGATCTATAAGAGCAAAGCTCTTTTGGTTTAGATTGATTTAAATTAATCTGATTTAAATTAATTTTACCTAAAAGTTTTCTAACTGTGGAAATGAACAAAGCTCTGAAATTCTTAAGCAAGAGCAAAGCTCTGGAAAATCAAAATCTTAAAACGGTAAGATTTTTCTAAGGACCAGAGGTCCTATTTATAAGGCGCTTGCGCCCCTTGAGCTCACCCCTTGATCCAACGATCAGGAGTTTGCCACCGCTGCACTCACGTGTGCGCCACGTGAGCGCAACGGTGGGGGGGGGGCATTTGTTTCGCCCAATCAGAGCAAAGCTCTGTTGAAATTCAAAATTCAAAATTTTGAAGCAACGCTTAAAATCTCGGGTGCAACGCGCCACATGTCAGGCGCTGATACGTCAGCACAGCGCCCAAGAAGGCGCGCCCAATCAGACCAAAGCTCTATTTAAAGGAAGCAACGCTTCAGTTGCGCTAGTGCTGCGCTACGCGACACGTGTCAGCGCAGATGCGCTAGCGCAGTTGCGCTGCGCGACACGTGTCAGAGCAGATGCGCTGCGCTTTGCGCTGCGCGACACGTGTCAGCGCAGATGCGCTAGCGCAGTTGCGCTGCGCTGTGCTATGCGCGACACGTGTCAGCGCAGTTGCGCTAGCGCAGTTGCGCTGCGCTGTGCGCTGCGCGACACGTGTCACGCGCTGGGGCATCTGCGCCAAACAGAATTAAATTTCTAAGAAATCTTTTCTGTTCTTGTTAAAACAAGAAGGTTTTCTTCTGCAAATCAGAAGCCCTTGGATCAAAGATCCAACGGTGGGGAAAATTCCCCAAATCACTCAGAGAAAGATCTCTTTAACAAATTTAACTAATTTATGGGCACTATAAAAAGGACCCTAGGCCTCAATTCAAAGGAGGAACTTTTCTTAAAAAAAAAAGTCAAGAGCTTCAAACAGAGAGAACTCTGAGAAAATTTTAAGACAGAGGTAAAGAACCTTCACGAGAGAGAAGAAATTTCTTTTAAATAAATCATTGATCTAAAAAGACAGATCAATGTTTTTCACATAACAGTGCTTTGCACTTCTTTTTGAACGACTGGTTCTTTAAAAACAAGAAAACAACAAAATAAAAAATAGTGCTTTGCACTTTTATGAACCTCTGGTTCTTGAAACAAAAAAGAAAAATTTATTTTTCTTTGATCTAATTTAGATCAAGAAATTAAATAGTGCTTTGCACTTCTGTTTTTGAATCTAAAAGATTCTTAGTGCTCTGCACTTACAAACTGCGCTAGAGCTTTGCTCTCTGGAATTGGTGCAACTCACCAGAGCACGCCACGTGTCAGTAGCGCCAGCGCACTAGCGCAGCGCATTGCGCTATTGCGCTCACCAGAGCGCGCCACGTGTCAGTAGCGCAACAGCGCAGCGCAAGGCGCTATTGCGCTTACGCTCACCAGAGCGCGCCACATGTCAGCAGCGCAACAGCACAGCGCACTAGCGCAGCGCACTGCGCTATTGCGCTTGCGCTCACCAGAGCGCGACACGTGTCAGCACCATATGAGTTTGCGCTCATTACTTAGCGCAAAGCGCCTGACAAGCCACATGGGGTACTGTTAGAGTATTTAATGCTCTGCATTATTAAAGAAAAGGGACAGAGCCCAATTAAAAGGCCTAACAGGCCTAATAAAAAAATGCTATGCATTTTAAAAGGGGGGCAAAGCCCAAACAAAAAAAATAGATGCTCTGCATCATTTATAAAAGGGGAGAGCCCAAACCAAAACATATGCTCTACATCATAGAGAAAGGGACAGATCCCAAATCAAAAAGGCCTAGCAGGACGGAATAAAATGCAGTGCATTATTAAATATGGGCAAAGCCCTAGCACAGGCCTAATAGGCCAAAGATCAAGAAAAATCTTGAATATTCTCAATGGAACTTAGCTCGATCATGGCCGTAAGTCCCCAAACTAAATTGACCGAGCAAAAATGCTCTCCTAAGTCAATTTACGACCGGTTCAAGGGTACATCTCCGAACTCCTCTGACACATGTCGTTGTAATCCTTCAATGACGTCAGAGAAGTGATAGGTCCCGACAACCACATATTAATATTGGACCGAGACATCCTTAAACTAACATCGGACCGAGACGTCCTTAAACTAATATTGGACCGAAACGTCCTTAAACTAATATTGGACCGAAACATCCTTAAACTAATGATGGACCACTACGTCCTTAAACTGGCGATGGACCGAAACGTCCTTAAACTAATGATGGACCACTACGTCCTTAAACTGGCGATGGACCGAAACGTCCTTAAAACTAATAATGGACCACCACGTCCCTAAACTGGAATATGGACCACCACGTCCCTAAACTGGAGCAATAGAGCCTCCAAATGCTCTTTTGCCGGATCTAAACGATCCCGTTTGAGTTGATCTTAGCCTCAAATATGGCTAACGTATCCTCAAACCAAACCCCCAAACCCAAATCTAAGATAATACGGATTTGGACTAGTCCACGTCCTACGGGCGACGACATTACTCAGTCTCCGTATACAATCCACGGGCAACCACAAACAAAACAAACACACACGACACGAAGTGAAATTCTGGAGAAGGAGAAAGTTGTTACCGCGATGCGGTAGCGTAATTAACTGCAGGGGCTTGCGCCTGCAGGGAAGAGCCTCCCCACAATCAAAAACCCCTCACCCTGAAGGGGAATCTGACGAAGTCTGCTACATCGGCCGCATCCGTCTAAACCTCCGATACACGGTGCCATAAATCAACTTGGCATCTTCGGAGAGGTGGACGGATAAAACCATATAGCATCTGCTCCGAATCTCAGGCAAGACAGTTCAGTCTCGGCTGCCTTTCGGATGGGAACAGTCGTGTCGGAGTGTAGCCTGAACACCCTGAGATAACACTGGAAACCTACCAGTATATCTCGCTTGCCCTGGCCAGGGACTACTTGTGTAATGGCTCTCCTGGACACTGCGCGATGTCAACCCCCAATACCGGGAGAGACGAATCCTGTCTAACCGTCCCTGCCTCCAAGTGCTTCGGGACTGCACCCAAAAACTACCTGTTTGCACGACTCCTTTAAGCCGTGGTAGGGTAGTAATCAAAGTGCAGTGGGAACACAATCGAGGCGAAGTGACAGTGTCAAGTCAGCGGACTAAGCTGTACTCATGTCACTTGGGAACTGATAACTGACGATAGGTATAATACTAACCAACAGTTCCCGACGAGTCCTGTCCAGTGTACTCGTAACCTAACGAGCACCCGCATACTATCTCAAGTACGACGTACTGACGGCTGTGGGACAGACCGTCTCCCACGCTGGGATGAGAAGCGCATACGCTAGTCTACTCCGGAGTATCGATGCCCTGTCTCGATAGTCCAACGACTAGGGACCAGTATAAGGATGTGATTATGGATTACCCAGCCCCCACGAGTGTGAGCGCCATCACAACGCTGGTAATCAAGCAAAGATCCTAAGGGCTCTACTAATATGTATATAAGCGATATGCTAAAAGAAACACATGAACATATTAAAGCAGAGACAAACCAAGTAGCATACTACCATTTCGAGCAAGATTGTATATACAACTGTGAATATCCCAAGCTTCCATCAAGTAGTATACATACTAGTATGATATAGTAATGGCCTCTAGGGCATATACACTAACACAAACGACCCTTGTTGTTGACGTACAAACGCCCAACAACCAAATACAAATCCAAATATCAAAACCAAGCATTCCAAAATACGGAAAATATAGCCAAAAACACCCTAATGTGCTCCCAGATTTCACCTTAGGCCAAACTAGGGAATTTTGCATATAGGGTTGCTCTAGATATCACCTAAGGGACTCACCAACCAAAATTCAATGCATTTCCTCCCGACATGGCCGCAAATTATGGCCCATACCAATAAATCTGCGGCCAGAAATTCTCATTTGAGGTTAGGGTTTCAAGTGTTGCTTCATGGTTGCCTGCTCGTCTCACTGTCAAGGGAACTTATTTTATGGGTCTCTCGAGTCATCCCAGATTCCTATTTACACTCACAAACTGTCAAATTTACCGATGTCGGAAAGTTCTAAGTTCGTGTGTTGGGTTTCAAGTCTTAAGTTTAACCGGAATTCTAACTCTAAGGTCTAGTAACAGCCCCTACACATCACAACAACACAACTCAAACCCTAATCCTTCTCTTGGAATTTCCAAGTTCACAAATCCACACCTTAAACCAATTCTAAACTAACTAGAATGCTAGGAAAACATAAACTAAACCGAGTGAAGGGATTTTTACCACAATTGGGCAACTCAAGAAAAACCCTAACCTCCTAATGTTATCCAAATCCAACTTTGATGGGTCCAAAGTGTAGAGGTGAAGAGGGGATCGACTTTAATGAAAGGGGTTTAGGGTTTGGAGGAAGAATTTGAGATGATTCTTGGGGTTGAGGTGGAGTGGGAATGAGGTTGAGGGAGATGAAGAAAGAAAAGGTTGGGGAAAGAATAAGGCAGCCCCCCCGTCTCTCTCACTTAAACTCACTCTCTCTCACTTATTTACCCCTTTACCCTTTTACCCTTTTTCTTTTCTTTTTATTTTTAAAACCAAAACACATAATACCTTAAAAACCACAAAAGGAAACAACATGTAACCAAAACGTAACATGACATGGTGCACTAGCCATGGGAAACTGTAGAAACACGGATTTGGCTTAATCGCGATTAGCAGTGCACTAATCAGGTTTTATCCAAACATTATATAATAAATTTTAAAAATGCCAAATCCGATAAATATATTTTTAAATGAATAAATCATTTTAAATCTTCAATTATTTCACAATTATTGGTATATATTTATACCATTATACGAAAACCTCAATTTCGCAAATCGGGTAGTTTTCGCGAAATATATTATTTTAATATTAAATTCTAAAAATAATATTTTATATTTTCTGAAATGTTACATTGTAAATCTAACATTTCGGTCTTGTTTGATATCGAGAATCTTGTTGAATTACCTGATCATTTTTGAAAAAGTGTTTTAATTATTAAGACCTAAATGTAAGATCTACAATGTTAGCATGAAATTAGGGGTATGTGATATTCCAAGTTTGTGATGTCTAAGGAAAAGCGCGGATTCCAAATGTTGTAGTTTTAATTTTTTTTTCTGCGACCGTAAATGTAATATGTGGTGTATTACTGGTTTCGTTTCTATACGTCAACGACAATTGGAATACGCATATTTACTTACGTTGATGATATGTGATGTCATGTGTTGCTGTGATATGATGTATAAGATCGTCGTGATTGAATGGCCGGGGGTTTGTGTGAGACGAGAGTTTTTCTTTTCATTCATGTAAAATTCTTTGTATGTAATATTCTTTTATTGGGGCACTTCCGGGTTGAAGATGATGTCACCATTGATGTATATTATTTACTTTTCCGCATTAGGATAAGGAGGGGAGCACGAGTGACCGGGTTCTGGAGTACAGTGGGAGGCCATCTCGAGGAGTTGAGACCGGGTCTCGTAACTCCAGAATTAGTAGGGTCACTTGCCGCTCTCATACGGGTCTAGGGTTGTGGACTTGGCTATTCATCACGATCGTGGAATCCGTATTTTCTATTATAGGCTAAATATAAAATACGGACTTTCTAGTATATCCTATATTTTCATATATATGTTTCTGCTGCTGATTATTCTGTGATGAGATTACTTAATATCTGAGACGAATGGAATATTATTATTATATATATGATATATAATAAACATTGCTTATGTTTTACATCCGCGCTAGTCCCGCCCCGCTATGACGTTAGTTAAGTAACCTAACGGTGAATAACGGGACATTGTGGCGAATGCGGATGGCATAAGTGTATGTTCTATTTTTGTTTCTTTTCTATGATGGCTTAGGAACTTAAATGATGGGACTACATTAATGAGATTAATGTAAAGAAAAAGAAATCTAAAGATATTGTAGAATTGGATTTGAAACCCACTCGTCCTTTTTGTGAAAAAGCAAGTTTCAAAAGATGCGGAGCTTAAGCCACTCCCTTTCTAAACTATTTAGATTCTACAACGAGATCAAGTTCAAAACGTTAAAGGTTTTTATAAAAACCATCCGCAACCCTCCGTCATTTTAGGAAGCAGGGTACTTAGTATTCGTGCTACGTATGTTGATCATAGTCAAGGCGTAGTGTACGGTAGCCAAGTGATGTCATCTTACAAAGCATATGATGCGATTAGTTAGGGCATTCATGTGATTATGTGATCATAGTCAAGGGTCATGTGGGTGGGTCTAGTTAATCATGAAATGATGGGTAGAACCTGACTAGTGCTTATGATATGTTGACCATAGCCAAGGTCATAAGCAGCTAGGGGTAAAAACCATATCGGGAGTTTCAAGAGTTGAAATTTGCAATGAGATTGCATACCTTCTATATGATAGTTGGATCTCGATCCCACTGTGAGTAAGAGTTACTCACAGGAGAGTTTTGCACTTTACAATTAGCTAATTCAGTAGGTGTCTAGAAAGGTGTCAACGGGGTTACACCTCTGGAAAAGCGAGGTTTATTTTAATTAGGTCCGTGCGAAAGCACGGGGAATCTCCCTCAAAGTATTGACACTGGCCTGGCTGACCGGTTAGTAGAATGTAATTAATCCTGACTAGTTTTTTTTTTTTGGAGGTTTTGAAAGGAAATTTGATAACCAATCTAAATCTTTGAAAGAGCATTTCGCTGAGTGTTTTATTTTCTCTCTCCTAATGGCAGATACCAATGACGGGATTTAAGCTTTTGTTAGAGAAAAACAAACTGACAGGACCGAATTATAAAGAATGGCTGAGGAACCTGAACATTGCACTCACATATGATAAAATATCATATGTCCTCACTGCCAAAGCCCCGCCCATCCCAGGTCCTGAATCATCTATTTCGGATAAGGAGATCCAAAAAATATGGGATATTGATTGTGACACGGCCAAGTGCCTCTGTCACGACCCGAAATTGCCACGTGACGGCCCTAATACTACGCAACGCCTACAGATGTAACGCAGTAAAAGAAAGCCAAAACCCAGAAATCTAAACCATTAAAAAGACAAGAAAAGATAATAGGAGTTTTGAAACATTTGAAATCACAACCTAAATTCTTTAAAAGCCCAATTTATTTCCTTTAAAATTTTGGCAGCACCTCCTTTGTAAAAACTAGCCCCAAAAATGGGTACAACATAAATATAAATAAAGCATATCCAACCGGGAGCAAATACACACCCAAAGGCGGAAAACAACCACCACAACAAATATACGACGTCGTAGCGAAGAAATAAAAGACGATAAAAAGGAAACTGTATAAAAGACAACAAGTCACAAAATAATATACAACATCGTCCTTACACAAGTCTCTAAGTCAAACATGAAAATATAGTAGATGGAGAGTACAAGGATACAACGAATATACAATACAACACGAATAACCACAAAACCCACCTAAGCAAAACAACACACTGTGAGCTGATGCGGTATTCGTAGCAAAAGATGATAGATGAATAGCCTTCCTCGACTACTCTGGGGAACACCCTGCAAAACAAACTGTGGCACAACGGGGATGAGTTGCCAACTCGTGAATAGTAAATAACATATGCAGCTAATCGCAAGTATGCACGTACAGCGCGAGTCTAACATATGTAGTTTAAAAGCAGTAACAGGTCATATGAATGCAGTAATCATGAAAGGCACACTAATAGGTACAACTAATACATGAAGCAATAGTAATATGACAATCAGTATGCAATAATCATGTAATAATGATATGAAAATGTATGTATGCATCGGTCATGAAAGGTACTCTAGCAGGTACAACTAACACATGAAGTAATGCATATAGATAAAGGTATGTAAATACAACAGTCATGAAAGGTACACTAACAGGTACTACTAATACATGAAGCAGTGTATAAACGATAAATGTGGAGTATGGAATGAAATATGTCATTTCCACGGAATCCTGACATCGTGGTAGGATCACAATCCAGCAAGACAATCCAAATCCCAAATCCTCAAATCAGCCCCCAAATTGGCTCTCATATCATATAAGTCTCACAAATCCTAAATGTACAATATCGAATAAGTCTCATATATCCAGAATGTACAAAATCAGCAAATCTCATATATATATACCCTGTATCCAATCTCAAATAAATCACCTATATCCCAAATCAAATTATCAAGTAAAGATCTAACATCCTAAATATATTTGCATGAATAAATATGATGCTGTATATAAATTAAAGCCAATACACATATATTAGCGTCCCATTCCACTAATATTGGTGTAAGGGCATATATAACAACTGCCTAATCCCCTGTTATATATACAAAGGAGTAAAAAGAAATATCATGGAACCAATGTGTCAAGCATCGACACAAAAATGCTGATCTATCAGGTGCTGTCACCATGACTAGCCCCCTGATAGGTACGTATCACACGCTCTCCGAAAAGCACGAGTGCCTAGCTCTGACCCTCGTTTTTCCACGTATCTATACGTACATGACTCCCAACGGTATCCCCATGATTACCGCCGAGTCATTAGTAATGTCACCGGAAAGTATGGTTCCTCTGCAACTCATTGTCTAGCACCACGACTTTATTCTTGCCTCGGGGTACCTCCGGGCCCCACCATGTACCCGCAAACGGACCCCTCCGTTCCTCGCGTGGGGGTATATATATATCCGAACCGATAAAACTCATGGTGGCTGCAGAAATATCATATCAAGGGAAACCGGGTTTTTCAAATAATGCATAATTTCATGAACTCCCACGGTCCCCAAATCCAGAAAACATCATGAAAAATCCATATAATAATGCGAAAATCCATGAATATAATATATGCAATATAAAACTGTAATGAAAGCATATAAAGGAAAAGCCGCTAATTAACTGCAATAAGTTAATATAAATATCAAGCGGTTCCTAATTTCTCTAATTCTAAATAACATCAAGTAAAGGTAAATATGTAGCTATAACTAGATATATGTGTAAACATAAAGGTATAGCAAGGTATATGTATCTACCTATAAGTAAATGATGTAATATACCCCCTGGGTATAAGTGAAATAGGTGTGCAAGGTATACCTGTAGCTATGTTATAAAGTGTGTATGTATCTATCACTAATGGTACAATACTTTATAGGTATACAGGTATCTAACATGTAAGTATATGAATGCATATGTGTAAGCATGTGGGTATACAGGTATGCTATAAGTCATATGCGATAAGAAATATGAATCAATGTCCCTAACTAAGCAATATCATATCTATAAGTGGGTTGTGCGTGACATGGCAATTATTGACGGTGTGTGTGGCATGCAATCGGTGCTCGTGCAATACGAATCGTCAATAATACGTGCAGTGTCCTAAGGGTACTAGTCAAGCACAACAATAGCTAAGCAGTAGGGTAAATGCGCAATTCTAAATATGACATAGAATATGCGACAAAAATAACATCTCTAGCCCAGACGCATAACGCCATGCGGGCGATTCCCCTGTAGATGTTAAATCTACTCACCAATGCTCCAAGCTAGGTGATTTCTACCACCTGTTTTCCCTCGGTAGCAGTGTCCGAAGTCCCCGCCTGCGAACCTGCAACATTAAAACAATAACGCAAATATATATTAATAATAGATCAAAAACGCGTACAAACTACATTAGACCGACGCAACAACACAAAACATACTCTCAAGTGTTCGTATTGTGGCTAACGTGTGTAGCGACACGACGAAACTAACCCAAGAGCAAAACCACACAAAGTGCATATCCGTGTCGTATAACGTATCGCGCGGACACAAAACACTAGAAACTACCTAAGTGATCCTATATTTCGTATACATAGAAACTTCAACAACCAAACAAGACCAAAAACACCCAAACCACAGCATAGATCTACCCTCAAAAACCCACACCCCAACTCAAACCAACGGCCGACGTCGCCGGGCTTCCTTCGAGTGGTCGCCGGCCGAGTCCGATCCCCATGGGTGTGTGCTCCAGGTGAGGTCTTATGGTCACAGGTACAACACAACCACATTGTTTGGTTTTCTAGTAAACTTTCCGGGTCACAGCAGATCCCAAAAGTCACAAACCGACACTAAAAATACGATATAATGCACCAAACTAAACTTTACACTATCTAAACTGAAACTAACTAGCTACATAACACAAAAACATCATAAACAACAGAAAGAGAACATTACCTACACAAAAGAACTCAAAGATCCTAGCTTTGTATGCTCCTAGGCATCCAAGAGGCAAAAAGTGATCAAAGATGTGATTTTGGTGAACTTTGTGAAGGATTTGATGAATTTTGGTGAGGGAAAAGAGAGTGTTCAGTTTGATGAGAGAGAAGAAGAAGGAACAAATGAGATAGAGAAAAGAAAGAGAGGAAATGATGAAGAGAGAGGGAGGTAAGTGTAGGGTGAGGAATGAGGGTGGGTGTAACCACATCATTAATGTTTTCACACACACCTCACCACTCCAAAATAAATATCTCTCTCTTTCACTTAAAAGATCTAAGGTTTAGGTTAAGGATGAATTTAAACAAGGATTAAAGCAAAGGGATATATTAGGTTAAGTGTCATGGTTGCTAAGATCAAAATTAGCACAAACAAATCCACATATTTACGTGCACACGTGCGTGCATGCTTATAAAAAATAATAATAAATTATTAATTAAATGTTATAAAATGTGAGGAAACCGAATTGGTAAACTTTTTACAGTAAACCCGCATTAACGTCTAAACGAACACTAACCGAAATCTAAGGTGTTACAGCCTCGCGCTTGCTTCTATGGACAATGTACATCAGAAGCAGTATGAGAAGATGGATGTTCAATCCATCTTTCTTCATACAAAGGAGTTGTATGGAGAGAAATCTCGGGATTTACGCTACGAAGTATCTCGAAAGCCGTTTCAGATGCGGATGGCTTCTAGCACATCAGTAGGTGAACATGTCTTGAAGATGATTGGTCTTATAGAAGAACTTGAGGACCTAGGATGGACCATGGAAAACGAGCAATATTGATATTGTTCTACAGTCTCTCCCCCTGCCTTTGCTCCATTCACAGTGAACTTCAATATGAATAATTTGGAGAAATCACTGCCTGAACTTCTCAATATGTTGAGAAGTGCAGAGAACACGCTTAAGACAGCGAAAACTCCCGCTCTGCTTGCTGGGCCATCTTCATCTTCCGTTTTAAAAGCCAAGGTCAAGGGAAAGAAGAAGAAGAAACCCACCAAACCGAGAGGTGGAGTTGAAAAGCCGAAGGGGAAAGAAAAATCCGGGGCTGCAGGAAATGGAAAAGGAGAATGTTTTTTCTGCCACAAGTCGGGACACTGGAAATGCAATTGTGCTCTGTATCTTGATGATCTCAAGAAGAAAAAGCATACTGATGTTTCCGCTTCATGTGTGTTTGTAACCGAAAACTGTTTTTCTATAAACTCTGCATCTTAGGTTTTAGATAACGGTTCTGGTTCTCACATCTGTAATTGTATGCAGGGATTGAGAAACAGTAGAGTTTTGAAGACTGGTGACCATACTATTCGGGTTGGAAATGGTTCCAATGTATATGCTGTATCTGTAGGAGAGTATCATCTGGGGTTACCTTCGGGATGTATTTTGGTTTTGAACCCTTGTTATTATGTACCTAGTATGCTATGTAATATAATATACGTTTCTTTGTTAGACAATGAAGGATATCATTTTGTGTTGCAAAATAATGTTATGAACATTAACTTGAATCAACAGTTGATTGGGTATGGTACACTAAATAACGGTATTTATGTCCTAAACCAACACACAGTTTTCAACATACAACATACAAATAAAAGAAAAATTTCAGATATGAATGAAGCTTTTCTTTGGCATTGTAGACTTGTTCATATTAATGAAACGAGAATAAACAAGCTACATAAAGTTGGATATTTAAATCCTTTTGAATATAAATCTAATGCGACTAGTTAGTCCTGTATCAAAGGTAAAAAGACCAAAACTCCGTATACTGGACACGGAGAAAGAGCTATAGAACTCTTAGACCTCATACATAGTGATGTATGCAGACCAATGTCTACACATGCTAGAGTTGGTTTTTCATACTTCATCACTTTTACTGATGATTTCTCAAGATTCAGACACGTGTTTTTATTAAAGCATAAATCCGAATCTTTCGAGAAATTCAAGAAGTACAAACTTGAAGTAGAAAAACAAACTGGCTTGAGCATCAAGAAACTTCGATCAGATCGAGGTGGAGAGTATTTAAGTACAGAGTTTTCAGACTTCTTAAAAGAGAATGGGATTTTCCCTCAACTCACTCCCCCTTACACACCACAGCACAACGGTGTGTCAGAACGGAGGAATCGTATCCTATTAGATATGGTACGGTCTATGATGAGTGATGCTGAGTTACCGCTTTCTTTTTGGGGGCATGCATTAGAGACATCCATGTATCTGTTGAACATGGTTCCAACCAAGACCATTTCTACCACTCTATATGAGATATGGTGTGGGAAGAGACCATCTCTTAAAAGAGTTAAGATATGGGGTTGTCCGGTTTTTGTCAAAAAACAGAATCCAGATAAACTCGAGACACGATCGGTCATGTGTAAATTTGTGGGATATCTAAAATATTCATATGGATATCTATTCTACCACAAGAAACAAAGAGTGTTTGTTTCTCAACATGCCGCATTTTTAGAAAATGAACTTTTTATAAATAGTATTGATGGCAATGCGGTAGAACTAGAAGAGGTTCTAGAGACACAAATTACTCATGACGAATTGGTTGAAACTGATGTTGCAGCAGAACTTCAAGAACCTCAGCCGCTCCGGAGATCTAGTAGAACTTATCGCCCACCAGAGAGATACTATGGGTTTCTCATTAATGGTGATAGAGAAGATTGCATCATGGACGATGATGACCCTACTAGTTTTCAGCAAGCTATCACGAGTGGTGACTCAGTGAAGTGGCTGGATGCCATGAGATCCAAAATGGAGTCTATGTACACCAATAAAGTATGGACTTTGGATGCTGCACCTCCTGGGATAAAACCCGTAGGATGCAAATGGATCTTTAAGAGAAAGATTGGTGTAGATGGAAAGGTGGAGACCTATAAAGCAAGACTTGTAGCGAAAGGTTTTCGTCAAAGACCAGGATTGGACTATGTTGAAACTTTATCTCCAGCAGCAATGCTTAAATCCATTCAGATGCTACTTGTTATTTCTGCTCACTACGATTATGAAATCTGGCAGATGGACGTTAAAACTGCATTTCTAAATGGTGATTTAGAAGAATGCGTTTTAATGGATCAGCCAGAGGGAATCATTGACAGTGGGAGTAGCGAAAAGGCATGTAGGTTGCTTAAATCTATTTATGGATTAAAGCAAGCATCATGGAGCTGGAACATCTGTTTTGATGATACAATTAAAGAGTATGATTTTGTCAAAAATATAGATGAACCATGAATTTATAAGAAGGTTGTAGGGAGTACTGTCGCATTTATCGTATTATACGTGGATGACATTCTATTGATAGGAAATGATATTCCTATGCTACAATCGGTCAAACTATTCTTATCACAGAGGTTCTCCATGAAGGACCTGGGTGATGCCTCTTGCATTTTGGGCATAAGGATCTATAGAGATAGATCCAAGAGGTTATTGGGATTGTCCCAATCAAAGTACATTGACACCATCCTAAAAAGGTTTAGTATGGAAGATTCCAAGCGTGGTGCCTTTCCCGCTTACTATAGAATCACTCTTTCCAATTGTTAGTTATATGTATGCCCTAGAGGCCATTGCTATACATAGGATGTGTATTGTAGTGGATGCTTGGACATATATAGGGAGGACTTTCTTGCTCGACATGATAGTATGCTATCTGGTTGATCTTTACCTTAACGTGTACACTGATTGTCTCTCTGTTACATGTTGGTAAAGCCCTTAGGATGTGTACTTGACTACCTGGACTATGATGCGGATCATACTAGTGGGGACATGGTAGTCCATAAGTGCATCCTTCAAGGTCCCTAGTCGTGGGTATATCAAGACGGGGCATCGATATACCAGAGTAGACTAGCGTGTACCTTCTCGACCCATACAGATGGGCGATGGATGATCCCATATCCATTGGTGTTTGACATCAGAGGAGATATACGGGTGCTAAGTAGAGACTGGGTACACTGGACGGACTCGCCGAGAACTCCCAGATGGTATTATACCTTACGTCAGATGGCAGTTCTCTGGTGACACTGGTACAGAGTAGTATGTTGACCCGAGATCGTCATAGAGTCTTGTGTGGTTCCCACTGTGCTTTGATTTCCACCTTACCACGTCCAAGAGGGCGTGCAAAACGGTGGTTTTTAGGTACAGTCCCGAATCACATGAAGGCAATGAGCGATAGGAGGGGATTCGTCTATCCCGGTATAGGGAGTTGATGTTGTACTGTGTTCGATTGGCTATAACCGGAAATCCCTGGCCAGGGTTGCTGAGATATACTGGTAAGTGTTACCAGTAGTTTCTCGAACTGTTATAGATCTCATATCGACACGACTTATCGAGCTATTGGGGTCTGACGTTTACCACCCCTAGGCGAGATATGCGACATATCAGACGAACAGACCGGACTGTACGGTATGTGTTACTGGTTGGATTCACAGGAGTGTGAGCGGGCTTGCTCGTCGATCTTCTGATCGCTCAATACCCGGGTGGCCGTTACGTTTAGCAGACCGCTTGCGGCTTGTGGGTGATTGATATGATCATCATCTGCTGCCGGCGTATTGACGAGTCTTTAGAGTCCTACACAGAGGTTTCCTGGCTCAAGCGAAACGAAATAGGAGCGCGTATGAGATATGTGCGAGACCGAGAATGATACCAGTATGTGATACTGTATTTGATTCTCGTGATTTGTGACATTGATCGGTTATATGCGATATAGCCGGGATATCGGATCAAGTGTTGATTCGATAAGTTGTTACTGTTAATATTAGTCGGTTATATGCGATATGACCGGATCATTAAATCAAGTGTTGATTTAATGATTTAATGCATAATTATATATTTTATATATTAGTTTGCATTAACTAGTATCGGTTTACTTAAGATGGATTTTCTCACTCGCATGTGCACATCGTATATGTGATATATTTTTGTGCACTTGATTGTATCATGTTTGATGATGCAAGATTGCTAGGGTATGTGTAAAGAGTTAAACCTATGGTTAAGTAAATGGTTAGGGTTTTCTTTTATTCATTCATTTGTCTTTTTATTTGGATTAAAAGAAAAGAGAAAAGAAAAACAAAAAGGGTTTCTTTCTTTCATGAAGCTTGTTGAAGCTTCATGAAGCTTTGACCAAAGTAACCCTTTTGTCTTCATCTCATTGACCCCAACCATTCATTTAACCTTAGTCAATTCTCTACACATAACCATGGTTAGTATTATGATAAGGATGAT
The DNA here is from genome assembly GCA_030015575.1 of Agapanthus africanus. Taxonomy (NCBI): domain Eukaryota; kingdom Viridiplantae; phylum Streptophyta; class Magnoliopsida; order Asparagales; family Amaryllidaceae; genus Agapanthus; species Agapanthus africanus. The sequence goes on along the minus strand of JASDDO010000016.1, from coordinate 37,836,164 downwards.
TTTATTATTCTTTTCAATAATAATCATAATATTCTTTCTTCTTCTTCATCATCTTCTTCAATGAAGAAAGCTTCACTTCATCAATGGTGACTTGATGAAATGAGTGAGAAATCCAATTCTAAAGTGAACCCACCTCCTATTTCTTCATCCTCTACCTCTTTCCAAGTAGTATAGGGTGTTTCCTTCACAAGTTTTCTTGACTTGGTGAAGTTGGAGCTTGATCTAGCGATGCCTCGACGTAGATCATCTTCGGCATTGTCGTCGATGACCTAGCCCGCTTTTTATCCGATGAAGCCGACGCTAGAGCCCAAGATCTGATTTGTACAGCGAGGAGACTTCATCGCGGAGCCATGGAGGTGGAGAACCGGATCTACAAAGGTTGTATTTCCGTTTACCATTTAGTTAAGTTGTTAACTAGTTTCTTTTTCGCCTAAACTTCTAGCCAACGATCCGAATTAGGGTTTCTCGGCACCGTATTTTTTTAAATTGGCATGGTTGATGCCTTGTGAGACCTCTTTAGAGTGCCTAGGAACCTTTCACCAAGGACTTCTGTCCGAAGACTGATGAAGAGAGAGCTCGCATGGGCATTATACCCTACGCTTCAGCCGTAGGATCTAAAATATACTCGCCCTGATGTAGCTTATGCACTAGCTGTAGTAAGAAGGTATCAATCCAACCCAGGGGAGAAATATTGGATAGCAGTGAAGAACATTCTTTAGCACTTACGAAGGACTAAAGAATTGTTCTTCGTGTATGGTAATGGGGATCTCCAAATGGACAACTTCCAAAGTGATAAGGATGACAGCAAATCTATCTCGGGTTTTGTATTTACCCTCAATGGAGGGGCGGTTAGTTGGAAAAGTTCCAAACATGATACCGTTGCAGACTCCACGATGGAAGCTGAGAATATTGCTGCAAATGATGCTGCCATGGAAGCCGTCTGGATGAGGAAGTTTGTTGTGGAACTAGGAGTGGTTCCAACCATTATTGATCCAATATTATTGTATTGTGATAATAATGGGGCTATGGCGTTGGCCAAAGAACCCAGGTCCCATCAGAAGTCCAGACATATCCTGAGATGATATCATTTGATTCGGGAGATAGTAGATCACCATGAGATCGAAATTCGGAGAGTAGATACAAAGAATAATACCGCGGATCCACTCACCAAGGCCCTTCCACACTGCAACATGAGCGACTTTTTGAGATGTTGGGTATGAGATACGCCAATAATTGGCCTTAGTGTAAGTGGGAGATTGTTGGATATATGTATGTCCTAGAGGACATTATATGTATAGTGGATGCTTGGACATGTATATATACAGATGACTTTCTTGCTCGACATGATAGTATGCTATCTGGTTGTACTTTATCTTAACAGTTTTACTTGATTGTATTATACTGTTCATTTCATACATATTGATAAAGCCCTCATGATATTTTCTTGACTTCCATGACTATGATGGAGATCATATTAGTGGGGCATGTGTAGTTTATAAGCATATCCTAGAATGTTATTAGTCGAGGGTATATCGAGACATGGCATCGATATTCCAGTGTAGACTAGCGTATACGTTTTTTGACCTATATGATGGGTGATGGATGATCCCATATCCATTGGTGTTGTGACATCAAAGACTGTATACGGGTGCTCAGTGGAGACTGGGTACACTGAACGAACTCACTGAGAACTCCTATATGGTATTATATCTATCGTCAGATAGCAGTTCTCAGGTGACACTGGTACATGTTAGTCTGTTCACCCAAGATCGTCATAGAGCTTTGTGTGTTCTCCCACTGTGCTTTGATTTCCACCCTACCACGGCTCTACCGAGTCGTGGAAACATGTGGCTTTTGAGTACTGTCCCGAGATACATGGAGGCAATGAGCGACAGGAGGGGTTTCGTCTCTCCCGGTATTGGGGGTTGATGTTGTGCCATGCGCGATTGACTTTGACTCGAAGTTCCGGGCTAGGGCTGATGAGATTTACTGATAAGTGTTATCAGTAGTTTCTCGACCGGTCATAGTCCATATCGGCATAACTTATTAAGTTATTAGGGCTTGACGATTCCATCCCTATACTTGATATGCAACATATCAGACGAAGAGGCCAGACTGTATGGTAAGTGTTGCCAGTTGGATCGATGGGAGTTTTGACAGGTTCGCTTGTTTTTCTTGATCGCTCAATACCCGGGTGGCCGTTACGTTTAGATGACCGCTTGTGGCTTGTGGGTGTTTGATATGATCATCACCTACTGCCGGCGTATTGACGAGTCTTAGAGTCCCACACAGGAGTTTTCTAGCTCAGGCGAAATGATGTGGTGTGCATATGAGATATGCGCGGGAGTTGGATGTATATGATACCGTATTTTAATCGGGCATTTTTCTATTGGTCGGGTCGTATGTGATATGACCGGTTTATTAAATCAAGTGTTGATTTAATATAGACTTTTAGGTCACTTTTCTTTAAACCTTTTCTATTTTGGATGTATATATATATATATATATATATATATATATATATATATATATATATACACATGCACATGTTGATGTGAAAGCAACATACATGCATACATTTGTGTCATGGTTGTTGATACTTTAGAGATGGCAATGCAAGACTCACATGGAATGAATATATATATATATATATATATATATATATATATATTTATTTATTTATTTATTGAGAAAAGAAAAAGGAAATTCAACCATGGTTCATTGTTTCTACACCCTTCTACACTTGACCATGACCTTAACCCTTGGTTTAATTTCCTTAGTTGTTTTAATTCAATGATAAAAAATATCTAGATATTTATTTACCATGGTTTATGTGAGTGTGCCTCTCATATATATTCTTTTTTTCAATATTGAGCTCAAACATTGCCCTCTTCTTCTTCTTCTTCCTCTCTCATGCTCTCTTGAGTTTTCTATTGAGTGAGGAACTTAAAAAGAAAGGGTTTTTAAGTGAGAATACAAACTACTTCACCAATCTATACTAGTCTAGCCCATTAGTGTAGCTTGTTATGCTTCATTCACACTAGTTTTGTGAAGCAAAGAGTTTGAGCAAAGATACTCCGGGTGGATCATCATAGACGACGAAGGACCTTGAGCGGAGTTGATCCAAGCTTTTAGTGGAGCCGTAGGAGTCCAAAGAAAGTGAAGTAGTTGACTGCAAAGGTTGTAGTTCCTTATCTTTTAGCTTAGACTTCTTTTATTGTTGTTTTACCTAATCTCTAGTTCGATCCAGAGTTTATTTGTATTAGCCCTCTATAATTTTGAAAAGTTCATCACTATATCTTGTTGTAACCTAACTAGAGGAGCTACTACACACCAACATCCATGCCACCAGTAATTTTGACGCAGATCTTTGTACCTCTTGGGTGTACTGAATAAGGAGAGCTATGAGCTTCTTTCATTAACTCTTCTCGCACAAAACCTTTAGGTACACACAATCTGCTGCCGTATCTCAAAGATCCATCTTCATGTATGATGAAATCCGTTCGTAGTCCACTTTCCACTTGTTCTCTGATATTTTGCAACTTAATATCACTTGCTTGAACTGCTTTGATCTTATTGACGATGGTAGATTGAACTTGTAAGTTCATCAAACTTGAAGCGTTACCTGGCATGACCACTTCAATCTCCATTTGATTTAAGTCTTGTTGAAGTTTCCACTGTGCGGTGAGATGCAGTGCTAATGGTTGACGACTAAGGGCATCGGGTACCACATTCACCTTCCCTAGGTGATATTGCAGGTTGATGTTGAAGTCCGCCATGAGTTCTAACCATCTTCTCTGCCGCATATTCAACTCTTTCTGAGTAAACACATATTTCAGACTCTTGTGATCTGTGTATATGTATACTCGTTCACCAAGAAGATAATGGCGTCAAATCTTAAGAGCAATGATTACGGTCTCCAACTCCAAATCATGCGTCGGATAATTGCGCTCATGAATCTTCAGCTGCCTTGAAGCATAAGCCACAAACTTACCGTGCTGATGTAGAACACATACTAATCCTTTACCGGATGCATCGCAATGCACTACAAAACCTCCAGATTGGTCCAGTATAACGAGAGTAGGCGCTGATGTCAGTCTTGACTTGAGTTCTACGAAAGCTCGCTCGCATGCTTCTGACCACATAAATTCTTCATCTTTACGTATGAGCTTGGTCAGGGGTGATCCTTCAATGAACCTTCTGTAATATCCAGCTAGATCCAAGAAATTTTAAATGTCCTTCACTGATTTCGGTGTCGGCCATTCGCTTACTGCTGAAACTTTAGTTGGATCCACAGAAATTCCATTGCCTGATACAATACGTCCAAGAAAAATGACTTGATCTAGCAAAAACTCGCATTTGCTGTACTCAGCATAGAGTTGATGTTGTCGTAGAGTTTCCAGGACAATCCGTAGGTGTTCGGAATGTTCGTTCTGACTCTTAGAATACACCAGGATGTCGTCGATGAAGATGACAACAAATCTGTCTAGGTACTCTCAGAAAACTTGATTTATTAAGTTCATGAATATAGCCGGTGTGTTGGTCACTCCAAGTGGCATGACAAGAAATTCGTAATGACCATAGCGAGTTCTGAATGTCGTTTTATCGATATCAGATTCTTTGACCTTCACCCGATGATAACCTGAACGAATATCTAACTTAGAGAAAATGCAAGAATCACTTAGCTGATCGAACAGATCATCGATGCGCAGTAGTTGATACTTGTTTTTTATAGTTATATCGTTCAGAGCTCTATAATCAATGCATATTAGATATGAACTTTCCTTCTTCTTTACAAGCAGAACTGGCGATCCCCAACTTGAAGTGCTGGGTCGAATCCATCCTTTCGCCAATAATTCGTCTAACTGAGTTCGGACATCCTTCAAACTTTCTGGACTTAATTGATACGGTGCCTTGATCACCGGTTGTGCTTCAGGTACTAAATCAATGCTGAATTCAAGAGCTCGATCGGGAGGAAAATCTGATATGTCTTAAGGAAACACATCATCGAACTCTCGAACTATTTTTGGCTTTAATCCTTCCTCCGCTTGAATTGCTACAATCACTTCCTTCTTTGGTTTCTCCTTGTATGTACTTGGCTCCAGGGTACGGTCTCCACTTTTGAAATAGAAGATCGGATGTTCCGGAATCTTGAATACTACCCTCCTTTGACGACAGTCAATGGTAGTATAGAATGTTCCGAGTCAATCCATACCCAAGACGACATCGAAATTCGGTATGTCCAGCACCTTGAAGTCAGCATAGAATTCTCTGCTGCAGACGACCACTGGACACAGATCGTATCCCATTACTGTCTATCGAACGCCGTTCCCTGAACTGACATTCCAGCTGGATACGAGAGGTTTGACTGGAATAGTATAAGTTCGGACGAACCGTTGCAACATAAAGCAATGAGATGCTCCAGTATAGAAGAGTGCTAGTGCAGGAAGTGAGGTTACTAAGATTGTACCTAAATTATGTGGGATAGTTTTAGGTATAAGGAAAATGTATGGATATGTATAAATGGAAAATAAATCTTGATGAGGAAGTGTTACCAGTAATGACTTGGCCGGCGGCTTCAGCCTCTTCCACAGTCATTGTGAAAGCCTGTCGCTTCGGCGCATTCCTCCTTGCTGGAGGAGCATTCCTCTATCCATTCCTTTGTCCTTGAGATACGTTCCATTGAGCTTGATGGAATTGACGAAGAGGAGGTGCAGTCGGTCCACGAGGTGGTGGAGCAGGTAGTGCGAGTCCTGGAGCAGGTGCATGGATGGATGGGCGCTGCTGATAAGTGATTGCTAGCCTGGGTGCAGCATTTGGGTTATGTCTATGAGGACAAGACCCAATATGAAGAGTAGCCGAGCCGCAGACTAAGCAAAAGCGATTTGCACGCCGGCAGTTTTTCGCTAAATGTCCATCTCTCCTGCAGCAGGTACAAAAGGCTGGGTTGGGCCGGTTGTTTGGTACTCCCGGTCTCCTGGGCACAAATGGTGGCCTTGAAGAGGCTCCTCCTGCCATTTGAGTAGCATGGAACTTCATTCCGATAGATTGAGGTTTGCCCTTCATTTTCACCACCGCCTCATATCGGCGGGCAGCTTTCAGAGCTAATTCGTGGGTTGGGAAATCCCCTGTAGCTAAGGCAGCTTGGATTTCTGAATCTAACCCTTGCTGAAACCGTCTAGATCGGATCTCAGCAGTTGGTATCAAATGTGCCGCGAACCTGTTAAGATCTTGTGTTAGTTGTATAATGTGTGATATTTGAAAATCGAATATTGAGTCATATCTCACCTACTGAGCATGGTAAACCCAGCGTCAAACTCATCCACTAACTTGGTCCATATCGAACCCTGTTGTAGATGAATAAATTGCTGCTCTATGTCGAATTTGGCAGTCTCAGGGAAGTATTTCGCGTCAAACATGTCGCGAAAAGTCCTCCATTCGATCGGTTGGTCAAAACGACTTTCTTCCGCCTTCCATCAGACCCGTGCATTGTCAGTGAGCTACAGCTTCGCAACTCGAACCCAAGCGATCTCTGGCACTTGTGCCGCTGCCAGATCATGTTCAATGCTTTGAGCCCACTCCTTAGCTTCCAGAGGGCTCTCTTTTCCTGAGAATTGCTTGGGGTGCAAAGCCCGGAATTGCTTTTAAAGGATTCATCAGCACAACTACTAGGTTTGGGAAGGCATCAACCATGCCATTTTATAATTTTTAGTGTGCTAAGAAACCTTAACCAAGGATCTAACTAGAGGATTAGGGTAAAAGCTATGCATGTAAATAACTTTACACTAAGTGAATAAGGAATACAACCTTTGTAGACCGGCCCTTCACTTCAATAACTCTGTGTAGTAATCCTTTCGCTCTAAGTAGTGATCTCCCGGACTCTATTAAGGGTTCACAAGGCGAAAGGAACAAACTTACTTGAAGTCTTCGAGGCCAAAGATGATCTACATCGAGGAATCTCCAACTCAAGCTACCTCTTCACTAATTGGGAATTAGTGAAGAAAACAACCTAAAATAAATGGCTAATCTAGTGTAGGTTGATGAAGTAGGATTTTTTCTCACTTTAGAATTATTTTTCTCACTAATTTTCTTCACCTCTTCAAAACCTAGAGAGCTTTCTTTTTGGATGAAGAAGAAGATGAAGTCTAGAATAGAATGGCAACCATGGGTGAGAAATATCTCATATAAACTCATACACCCTCGACTAGGAACAATTAAAGGATGAGCTTATGGACTACCCTAGCCCCGCTAGTATGATCTCCATCATAGTCCTGGTATTCAAGTACAAATCCTAAGGGCTTTATCAACATGTGAAAGCAAGATAGTATCACAATACAAGTCTACATGTTAAGATAAAGAGCAACCAAATAGCATACTATCATGTCGAGCAAGAAATTCCTCTCTCTATATGTCCAAGCATCCATTATAATATACAACCATGTACAACAATGGCCTCTAGGGCATACATACAACTAACAATCTCCCACTTGCACTATGGCCAGTTGTTGTAGTATCTCATACCCAACATCCCGAAGAGTCTCTCAAATTGTATCTGGGTATGGTCTTTGTGAGTGGATCCGCCGTGTTATTCTTCGTGTCAACTCTCCTGACTTCGATCTCCTGACGATCAACTATTTCCCAGATCAGGTGATACCGCCTCAGAATATGCCTGGATCCCTGATGGGACCTGGGTTCCTTAGCCAAAGCCACTGCTCCATTGTTATCACAATACAAAGGTATTGGATGCTCGATGGACGGAACCACACCAAGTTCGGTTATGAACTTCTTCATCCAGACAGCCTTTTTGGAGGCATCGTTGGCAGCGATGTATTCAGCCTCCATCGTCGAGTCTGCTACAGTTTCTTGCTCGGAACTCTTCCAACAAACCGCCCCTCCATTGAGGGTGAAGACAAAACCCGAGACCGACTTAGAGTCGTCCTTATCACTCTGGAAGCTCGAATCGGTAAAGGACTCCATTTGGAGTTCACCGTTACCATACACCAAGTATATTTCTTTAGTCCTTCTCAAGTACTTAAGAATGTTCTTCACAGCTGTCCAGTGATTCTCTCCAGGATCTGCTTGATACCTATTCACTACACCTAGTGAGTATGCTACATTGGGTCTGGTACATAAAATCACGTACATGATAGAGCCTACTGCCGAAGCATAGGGTATCCCTTGCATGCGAGCCCTCTCCAAATCAGTCTTGGGAGACATCTCTTTGGAAAGAGTGATTCCTAAGATCGTGGATAAATTCCCACACTTGGAATCTTCCATACTAAACCTCTTTAGTATGGTGTCAATATACCTGGATTGGGACAATCCCAACATCCGTTTAGATCTATCTCTATAGATCTTAATCCCCAAGATGTAGGAGGCATCACCTAGATCTTTCATTGAGAATCTTTGTGATAAGAAGAGCTTGACCGAGTGCAGCATAGGAACATCATTTCCTATCAAGAGTATGTCATCCACGTACAATACGAGGAAGACGACCTTACCTTCTGCCACCTTCTTGTTTACACAAGGTTCATCTACGTTTTTGACGAAGTCAAACTCTTTGACTGCCACATCAAAATAGATGTTCCAACTCCGCAATGCCTACTTTAACCCGAAGATTGATTTAAGCAGCTTGCACACCTTTCCGCTGCTCCCACTGTCCATGAAGCCCTCTAGCTGTGTCATGTACACGCTTTCTTCTAAATCACCATTTAGAAAAGCGGTCTTGACGTCCATCTGCCAGATTTCGTAGTTATGGTATGCAGCGATGGCAAGTAGGATCCGGATGGACTTAAGCATAGCCACTGGAGAAAAGGTTTCATCATAATACACACCTGGTCATTGACGAAAACCTTTTTCTACAAGTCTAGTTTTGAAAGTCTCAACTTTTCCATCTACACCAAGTTTTTTCTTAAAGATCCATTTACTCCCAATGGGTTTTATCCCTTCGGGAGCAACTTCCAAAGTCCATACTTTGTTGGTGTACATGGATTCCATCTCAGATTGCATTGCATCCAGCCATTTCATAGAGTCCCCACTCGTGATGGCCTGCTCGAAACTAGTTGGGTCATTATCTTCCATGATGCAATCCTCGCTCCCACCATTAATGAGAAAACCATAATATCTCTCAGGTGGATGAGGAACCCTACTAGATCTGCGGAGAGGCTGAGATTCGTCGGGGACTATTGAATCCTCCGGTTCTATCAAATCTTCTGTTATAGTTTGTACAGTTGGAACTTCTTCCAGCTCTATGTCTTTACCGCTAATTTCTTTTACATGAAATTCCTTTTCTAAAAAGGTGGCATGTTGAGCAACAAACACCGTTTGTTCCTCACTCAGGTAGAATTGATATCCATACGAATTGTTTGGATATCCTACAAACTAGCAAAGAACTGATCGTGCCTCGAGTTTGTCCGGATTTTGCCTTTTGACATAGACCGGACAACCCCATATCTTAACTTGCTTAAGAGATGGTCTCTTCCCATTCCATATCTCATATATAGTGGTAGGCACTGATTTGGTTGGAACTCTATTCAATAGGTATGCTGCTTGCTCGAGCGCATAACCCCAAAAGGAAATAGGTAATTCAGCAGTGCTCATTATAGAGTGCACCATATCCAATACGGTGCGATTCCTCCGTCCCGATACACCGTTGTGCTGTGGTGTATACGGAGGTGTAAGCCGAGAAAGAACCCTATTCTCTCTTAAATAGTCATGGAATTCCGTGCTCAAGTATTCTTCTCCCCGATCGGATCGTAGGATTTTAATACTTTTACCCGTCTGGTTCTCAACTTCATACTTATATTCTTTGAATTTCTCAAAAGCTTCAGACTTGTGTTTCAACAGGAACACATGTCCGAATCTTGAGTGATCGTCAGTGAATGTAATAAAGTATGAGAAACCATTCCTGGCATGTGTAGACACGGGACTGCATACATCACTATGTATCAGTCCCAAGAGTTCTGTGGCTCTTTCTCCGTTTCCAGTAAACAGATTTTTGGTCATCTTGCCTTTGAGACATGACTAGAAAGTTTCATAAGATGAAAATTCGAACGGATTTAGATATCCATCCTTATGTAACTTAGCTAGTCGTGTCGCATTGATATGACCTAGTTTACAATGCCACAAGAAGGATTCGTTCATTTTTGAACTTTTCCTCTTGTGTGTGTTTTGTACGTTAAGAACCGTGGTTTGATTTAGAATGTATATGCCATTACTTAACGAGCCTGATCCAATCAACTTTTGATTTAGGAAAATGTTCATAACATTATCCTGCAATAAAAAATTATATCCTTCTTAACTTAATAAAGAACTGATATAATATTTCATATCAGGTTCGGTATGTAATAACATTCGTTCAGAATTAATGTATTACCATTTGGTAATACAAGGTGATATTCGCCAACTGCTTTGGCTGCAACATTTGCACCATTCCCTACTATTACAGAATGATCACCTATTCGCAGTTCTCTACCTTTCTTTAGCCCATATAATATATTACATATGTGGGATCCCGATCCGGTATCTAATACCCAGGACGTAGAGTGTACTGAGAAACAGTTCTCGGTATCTAACACACCCGAAGAAGATGCATCAGCATGCTCATTCCTCGTTTGGGTGGCATGGGAATCCGGATATTCCCTTCTTTCCTGCTCGGACTTATAACAATTATAAGATAGAGCGGAACCAACGTTCCCCAGCTTAGTATAACAAGCGGGTTCAGTCAATACATCCATATTATTATCTTGATTAAAGCATGTCATGGTCGCTACCTGGAGAGAGAGAGAAGAAAACACTTAGCGTATGCTCTTGCAAGATTAGATTGGTTATTATCTTATCTAATCAGAATGGCTCCCATTGTTTTTATCAAATCTTCCTTCAAACCCTAAAAGGTAAGACTAGCCGGGATTAATTACACGCTACAAGTTCGCCAATCTTTCGGCCAGGCCAGTGTCGGTATTTTGAGGGAGGTTCCCCGTGCTTTCGCACGGACCTAATTAAAATAAACCTCGTTTTCCCAGGGGCGTAACCCCGTTAACACCTTTCTAGACACCTACTTGATCGGCTAATTGTGATGTGTAAAACTCTCTCAGGAGTAACTCTTACTCGCAGTGGGTTTCAGGATCCAACTATCTCATAGAAGGTATGCAATCTCATTGCAAATTTTAACACTTGAAATTCCCGATAATATTTTGCCCCTAGCAACTCATGACCTTGGCTTTGGTCAACAAATCATAAGCTCTAGTCAAGTTCAACCCGTCATTTCATGATTGAATTAAACCCACCCATACGACCCTTGGCTAAGGTCAACAAAGTCGTACGACTACCCTAACTCAATCGCATCATATGCTGCAGATAAGCACTAATTAGCTACCGCACACTACGCCTTGGCTATGATCAACAAACGTAACACGAATATTAAATAATATTTATCTGAAATGACGGAGGGCTACAACAGGTTTATAAGAAAACTTTTTGCGTAATGAACGTGATATCGTTGTAGAATCGAGTGATTTGAAAAAGGAGTGGTTTAAGCTCCGCTTTTTTAAAATCATGTGTTTTTCAAAATAAACCGAGTGGGTATATCATCTGCTAGCTTTTGCTAAAGAGGTTATTCCCGGTGAAGGGATCTCGGCTCTTTCCTGATCGAATGAGGTGCTGGATATTCATCAAGGAATACCGCTATGCAAAACAAGAACTAGAGCCACCTTTTTGAAAATTTGATTATACAACATTTTTAGGTTTCTTTCTTTTTCATTAATCTCATTAATGAAGTCCCATCAATTATGCTTCCTAAGTATCACAGAAGAAACAAAAATAGAACGTACGCTTATGCCATCTGCATTCGCTACAGTGTTCCGTTATGTACCGTTAGGTTACTTAACTAACGGCATAGCGGGACGGGACTAGCGCGGGTGCAAAACATAAGCAACATTTATTATATATCATATATATAATAACAACATTCGTCTCATCATATAAAGTGATCACATCACAGAATATCAGCAGCAGAAGTCAACATATGAAATATTGGATATACTAGGAGGTCCGTATTTTAAATTAATCCAGTAAAAACTACGGGTTCCACGGTCGCGATGAATAGCCAAACCCACATCCCTAAACCCCTACGAGAATGGAAAGCAACCCTACCAATTCTAAAGTTAGGAGACCCAGACTCGACTCCTCGAGATGGTCTTTCACTAGACTCTAGAACCCGATTGCTTGTGTTCCCCACCTTGGGTCTATCCTAATGCGGAAAAGTAAATAATATACATCAATGGTGACATCATTCTCAACCCGGAAGTGCCCCAATAAAAGAATATTAGATACAAGTTTTTACATGAATGAAAATGAAAAACTCTCATCTCACGCAAAAAAACTCGGCTATTCAAACACGACGATCCAATATAAAATATCACAGCAACACATAATATCATATGTCATCAACGTAAGTAAATATGCGTATCCCAATTATTGTTCACATATAGCAACGAAACCGACGATACACCACATATTACACTTATGGTCGCAGAAAAGAAAGTGAAAACTAAAACAATTGGAATCCGCAACCACCTTAGACATCATAAACCCGAAATATCATATACTTCGGATTTCATGCCTAACCATATGAATTCCTTAGACATCATAAACCCAGAATATCTCATATTCTGAATTTCATGCCTAACATTATAAACCCCGCATTTTAGTCTCGATATTGAAAACACTTTTCAATAACAAGTCGGGAAATTTAACAAGATTCCCGACAAGCTGATCGAATGCTCGTCGGAAACATTAATAGACGGACGCACCCCCGATACCGTCGATGATGTGCACTTAGGCGGAACACCGCGGCCGCGAGCACCCGGCCAGATGCTTTAGGCAATGAGGTTCTTTTGCAATCACTTGGTCGGGGCTATGGGGCATGTCAATCTAGTGATGTTACCCGGCGAACATTCGCGTACACTACGTAATTGCGATGAAGTTTTGATCCAAATCAAAACCCCGCAGCAACCGATCATATGAGACTAAATTTCTAGATCTATAAAATTCAAATTAGTTTTCACAAAACTAAATATTGTGGATTCCAAATATTGTATCACAATTCACAGATAGCTAGACGATGTTAAACATTTCGATAAAATCAACAAACATCCAAAATTTCCCAGAGAGCTCAACACTTGAGCACAGTTTAAAAAAATACCTAGAACATGCCACAACACCTATAGACTAACCGTAGAAGGGCCGACCCTGTTAGTTGTATGTATGCCCTAGAGGCCAGTATTGTACAGATGATGTATATTATATTGGATGCTTGGGCATATATAGAGATGACTTTCTTGCTCGATATGATAGTATGCTATCTGGTTGCTCTTTATCTAAACATGTATACTAGTCTCTTTAAAATGTCTTATAGTTGCATGTTGGTAAAGCCCTTAGGATGTATACTTGACTACCTGGACTATGATGCAGATCATACTAGTGGGGACATGGTATTCCATAAGTACATTCTTCAAGGTCCCTAGTCGTGGGTGTATCGAGACGGGGCATCGATATACCAGTGTAGACTAGCGTATACGCTTCTCGACCCATGAGATGGACGATGGATGATCCCATATCCATTGGTGTTTGACATCAGAGATGGTATACGGGTGCTCAGTGGAGACTGGGTACACTGGACGGACTCGCCGAGAACTCCCAGATGGTATTATACCTCACGTCAGATGGCAGTTCTCAGGTGACACTTATACAGGTTAGTCTGTAGACCCGAGATCGTCATAGAGTCTTGTGTGATTCCCACTGTGCTTTGATCTCCACCTTACCACGTCCATAAGGGCGTGCAAAACGGTGGTTTTTGCGTACAGTCCCGAGTCACATGGAGGCAATGAGCGATAGGAGGGGTTTTGTCTCTCCCGGTATTGGGGGTTGATGTTGTACTGTGCTCGATTGGCCGTAATAGGGAAGTCCCTGGCCATGGCTGATTCAGAGATTTGCTGGTAAGTGTTGCCAGTAGTTTCTTGACCCGTTATGAGCCTCACATCGACACGACTTATCGGTTATTGGGGTCTGATGTTTACCACCCCTAGACTTGATATGCGCCATATTAGACGAGGAGACAGGACTGTACGGGAAGTGTTGCCGATCGGCTCGACGGGAGTTGTAGCAGGTTCGCTTGTTCTCTTCTGATCGCTCAATACCCGGGTGGCCGTTACGTTTAGCTGACCGCTTGTGGCTTGGGGGTGCTTGATATGATCATCACCCACTGCCGGCGTATTGACGAGTCTTAGAGTCCCACACAGGAGTTACCTAGTCCAGGCGAAACGTTGTAGTGCGCGTATGCGATATGCGCATGGGCCCGATTAAAATACGCGTATATGATACCGTACATTGATCGGGCGGCTTGCTTTTGGTAGGGTCATATGTGATATGGCCGGATTGATAAATCAAGTGTTGATTTATCATTTAACCATTAGCTTCTCACTTGAAATCCTTTCTTGAGTTAGTTGGATATATGCATGCATGTATGCCATCTTTTTGATTCATGCACATATGGATGTACATATACACATACATACATACATACATACATCTTTCATGGTTGATTATACAAGGAAATGGTGGCAATATAAGACTCACACCATGGGTATTTTATTTAGAATATTATTGTATTTAAGCTAAAAACAAAAGGAAAATGATAAGGGTTAGTTTTGGATTGTTTCTACACTCTTCTTGACCTAACCTTTCTCACCCACCATTTAACCATGGTTTACTCTTCCTTTTAGTTTTTAACTCAAGTACAATAATGATTCAACCATGGTTTGAGATGAGAGATAAAAATATATATTGATATATTTTCTATTTTCTTTCTATGAGAAAAACTTATCATCTTCTCAAAAATAGCCATCATCTTCTTCCTCCTTCTTCACTTTCTCTCTAGACTTTTGTAGTGAGAAAATTACATAACAAGAGTGGATTTTGAAGTGAGAATAAGAACCACAACATCATTCTACACAAGTTTAGCCCACTTTTTTAGAGTGTTATCTTCATTCGTTCTCTTGATCGGGTGAAATTGCGAGTTTGGACTAGGGACTTCGGGTGGATCGTCGTGGACGTGAGAGGACTTCAAGAGGACCTTCCTCCAACACCCAAGAGGCCAAGGAGTCTAGCGTAGGGAGCTACAAAGGTTGTACTCTATAAACCCCATCTATTCTTTCATATGTTGATGTGAAAATTTTAGAAACCCTAATTTTCTAGGCACGATCCGTTGTTTATTAACTTAGCACCCTAAAGACTCTACCTTTGATACATGTGATGCTTCCAAACCCTTTATGAGGTGCTAGGCTAACCTTTCAGACCCATGCCTCACTCATAGCGCCGCGGAACTGCCGCAAACCCTAGGGTTTGGCCGCGGTTCCGCAGTCAAAGAGTCGAGTTTGGGTATCGTTCTTCTAGAGGGTC
Organism: Agapanthus africanus; assembly: GCA_030015575.1. Classification (NCBI taxonomy): domain Eukaryota; kingdom Viridiplantae; phylum Streptophyta; class Magnoliopsida; order Asparagales; family Amaryllidaceae; genus Agapanthus; species Agapanthus africanus. The sequence goes on along the minus strand of JASDDO010000016.1, from coordinate 37,820,708 downwards.
CATAAAATTACTTGCATGATTTTCTGAAGATTTTTAAACCCAAAATATTCCAACTTTTGGAAAATTTCCAGAGAGGGGTGAAAAATGGGTTATTGATATTCATTCGAACTTTTTAACGCCGTCGAAGTTACCCGAAACGATGTTAAGATTACGACTACGAAACACTCCGAATTGCTTTTACAGAAAGATAACATCACATGCAATCTTAGTAAAAACAAACAACACCTGAAACACCAAACCCCAGAGCCTGGAGCACCAAACAAAATCGAAACCAAAAATACACAGGAAAACTGGCCAGGCCGGTATTTTTCAAGTTCTCGCCGGGTCAAATCCAGTGGAAAGGGCTCATTTTTGTCTGGTGTTCATATTACATCTCATGTAACATCCTGCACTTGTTTAAAAAATTTTAGAGGCTCTGAAAAATTCGACAGAAACTAGGGTTTTGTTTCGACTATTTCGGAGTTATTTCGGTTTCGTAATTCTACTAATATCGTCTAATTCTCTAACCTTGCTCTGATACCACTAAAGGATTCCTCAGCATAACTACTAGGTTTGGGAAGGAATCAACCATGCCATTTTATAATTTTTAGTGAGCTAAGTAATCTTAACCAAGGATCTAACTAGAGGATTAGGGTAAAAGCTACGCATGTAAACAACTTTACACTAAGTGAATGAGAAATACAACCTTTGTAGACCAGTTCTTCACTTCAACAGCTCCGTGTAGTAGTCTCTTCGCTCCAAGTAGTGATCTCCCAGACTCTAGTAAGGGTTCACAAGGCGAAAGGAATAAACTTGCTTGAAGTCTTGGAGGCCGAAAATGATCTACGTCGAGAAATCTCCAACTCAAGCTACCTCTTCACTAATTGGGAATTAGTGAAGCAAACAACCTAAACTAAATAGCTAATCTAGTGTAGGTTGATGAAGTAGGATTTTCTCTCACTTTAGAATTATTTTTCTCACTAATTTTCTTCACCTCTTCAAAACCTAGAGAGCTTTCTTTTTGGATGAAGAAGAAGATGAAGTCTAGAATAGAATGGCAACCATGGGTGAGAAATATCTCATATAACTCATGTAGAGACTTAACCATGGCTTTAGATAATGGTTAGGTTAATAAATATCAAAGGTAAGACAAAATTAGTGGACTAAATCAATGGCTCCACAAGCTTCTCCAAGCTTCATTAACCATGACGATTTTCCACTTATTTTTGATTTACCCTTAATAATTAAAACATCATATTATCTCAAGTATGGTGTGAGTCTCATACACCCATGTACAATGTATCATCAAGCATGACACATAAAAACAAATACAATAATATATATAACATATATATTATATGCATAAGTGAGAAAAAGAAATACTTAAGTGAGCTTAGTATTAGTTAATGTATGTTAATATATCAAATATATAATTATACATTAAATTATTAAATCAACACTTGATTTGATAATCCGGCTATATCACATATAACCGACTAATATCATATATATCAATTTATCGAATCAACACTTGATTCGACAACCCGGCTATATCATATATAACCGACCGATATCATATATCGCGAGATTAGAATATGGTATCACACACGCGTATCAATCTCGGTCCCGCACATATCACATATGTGTTCCTCCTTCGTTTTTCCTGAGCCAGGAAACTTCTGTGTAGGACTCTAAAAACTTGTAGCGTTTTGAAAATCGTTTCGGTGAAATTTCGGAAAATCGGTAAAATAAGAGGGTTTTCTGTAAAAAGTCAAAATGCAAATATCTTATTATAAAAATTAAATATACATATTCTAGCTATGTAATTGCTATTATTTGGTGTTTATTGAGCTGCTGGTGAAATTTCAAATTTTCTGAAAAAAATATTATTTTATTATTATTTTAAGCCGTCACTAATACATTTAATTAGGGAAAATTACAAATTGGAATGAGTTGAAACAAATTTTGTGCATCATAAAACATTAAATAAAATTTTATCATGTGGTTTTTGGAACTAAATCATTTGCCAAAACGGTTTAGAAATTATTGAAGAATAAAAGGCTTTTTTTTAGCGTAAATGGATGTTTGGGGTATTGTATTTATCATTTTTCATCACCCCACACCCGTACCCACACCCACACACACCCATTCACTTCTCCCCTTGGCTGAATTCAGCAGCCCCCTCTCTTGTCCCCACTTGGTTTGCAAAAGAAAGAAAAGAAAAGAAAAGTGTAGAAAATGGATAAATGAGGTGGACTTTTGACTTTGGTTGACCTTGACTTTCACCCCCACTTTCTCTACCTCCCTCTCTCTCCTCTCCCCCTCCCATTCCAGCAGCCCCCCCTCTCCTACAGCAGCAGCCCCCCTCCATTTTCCCTTCTCTTTTCTCTTCAAAACTTCATCAAAAATTGCCCAAAATCCATCAAAAAAAATCCCAAAACCCAAATCCAACTCCTACCCATTTTAGCTTAGCCCGTATAGCATGGATCTTTGTGAGAAGAGAGCATTTTGGAGGGCCATGGATGCTTGTGGATCTTCAAATATTTTTGGGTATAATTCTAAACCTTTTTGCTTAGTTTGTTACTAATTTCTTAAAGCTAATTTAGTTAAGTGTTAATTTGGTTTATGTGAGTTTAATTGCATGATTTAAGATTTCAAGTTAGGGTTTGTTGTGGAAATGAGTTGTGTTTGATTGTGCATGGTTTGTGATGTGAGCTAACATCTTGAAAACTTGTTAAAATTTATCTAGTTGCATATTACAAGTTGTTACTTGAAAAATATCCAAATTAAGCTTTTGTGCAAACTAGGGTTTTATGAAATGCATTTATATGTGAGATTAAAAATATGGTTAGGGTTTTTATCATATTATTAACTTTATTAAGTGTAGTTTAACACTTTAGTTCATGGAAATCCAACCTAAATTGTAGTTTGTGCATTTTTGCTATGAAATTGTTAAAAAGGGTATTTTGTAAACTAGAATATTAGGGTTTTTGGAATTTAATGAGATTAAATTCCGGAAATTGTTTTTATGACTTATTTAAGATATTTAATAAGTATATTGGCCACTACATTCATTTAAACATCATGTTTTGTGCAAAAATGGCGAATTGTGCTTGCTAGATTTTCGGAAAAATGACTTTTTAGAGTGAATTTAGGGTTTTCGTGAGTTTTAACCTATTTTATATTAAAATTAGTGTTCGTGAATGTGCAAATGAGTGTATTTGGGTTTTTCTCGATGGTCTGGCATTTGTACGCCGACGTTGAGGGTTTTTGGGTCGATTTGTGAAAGCAACCATAGGTTTTGACCTATGTGGGTTTCGTGCGTCGTTTTGGTCATGAGTCGGATTTTAATGCGATATGGTGCGTTATGATATGTAGGTACCCCCATGTGGACTTCGAGACGACAAGCAAGCGCGTGGCGGCGTCGGCACCGGCGAACGAGGACCAGGTGAGTAGATTTATATCTACGGGGAGAAGTCGGGTGGATGGCGTATAGCACCCCCGCAGTCCGTAGTGATGTATACGGATGCGTATACACACCAACAATTTATGATATGTTGTTAGGATTTATCATTGATGATTTTAGATGGATATTGGTGTTGGATTGGTGCATGGTTACGAAACCTTAGGTAGTGGTTGCACCACACATACACACACACCCATATTTGCATACATTCTTCTTTCATATGTGCGTGCATGGGATTATATATTGTTGTGTATATTTACACATGGGTATGGGACTATGTGTTTATATACTGGATTTGAGGATAGTAATTGGGATTTGAGCTGAGTCGATGAGATTTGATTTGAGGCCGTGAGATCGGTGATATAGCAGGGTTCATATCTTAGATACGACATGACGTTGTAGCGGGTCCTTGACGTAGTTTTTACACACGTGCATGCATACTTAGGCGATATCAGTATGGTACTAGACGTAGATCAGTACCATGATCATGATATTTGATAAAGAGGATACCAGGTGAATAGTATGATGAATGTGATATTGACCCGTACCCAGATTTAGGATGCCGTACGACGGATTTACGTACGAGCTATATCTTGATGATTGATCTGCACTCTTGACTTAGGATGTCTGATTTCAGATATGGTATTGGATATGATATTATTGAGGCGGGATCACCGACTAATATATATACAGGTATGTATATGTATCGACTCAGATGTTAGGCGGTTTCCTTACCTGTAGTTCAGCTTGTTAGCTTAGCCCTTTAGTTTAGTTTAGTTGTTAGATTAGATTCGATTCTTACCTATTTCAAAAACTAACGAATCGTGGGCATTTTTAAAGACAGCCCAAGGGATCCTACGGATATTTCAAAAGACGTATCTTTTCATAAAAACACCGTAGCCCCTATTTTCAAAACCCCATGATTCGTGTTATTTCAAAAGGCACCAATTTGTAGGACTTATATTAGATTAGTGCAGATTAGTTTTAGTTGCGTCTAGTATTCAGCTCCCGCTCATTTTTACTGTTCGCTCCGCATCGCATACTTATATTATAATTTCTTATTGCATTATTAATATCATGCTGTTAGGACACCAGCACCATTACCGATGACGCGTATGTACCACGTACACTTACTTGCCGGCTCACACACATCTTCATCGGTAATTGACATGTCACGAACACTTTAGAAATTACTATTTCATTTGACATATGTTGTTAGCTAATAGTTTAGACATGATATTAGTGTACTTGCCTTATATGCTAGTTAGACATTGTAGTTATTGCCTACTACTTCATGCATGTTATTATTCACTGTTGTGTCGCATTCATGGATTCTCATGCCTATATTCACTGTTTACATGCTATTGATGACTTGGATTCAGATTTCATGAGATTTCTTGGATTTGGAGGAAAACCGCAAAAACATAAATAAACCTTTTCTCCCTTTTAAAATAAAAAGTGCGGTTTTCCCATGATGTATGAGTCGTCCACCATGAGTTTGCTGATGGATTTCGAGACCCGATTCGAGGAGTGGAGGAACCGTTTCGGGTACATGGTGGGCCCGGTGCGGTATCCCGGGGCAAGATGAATGTGGTGTTGACGTTGAGCCCGGCAGGGGAGCACTACCGACCGGTGATATTACCCGACGCGTCGGATATCCGGAGGATACCGTCGTGGTCTTGAGATGGATGGTAAGGGCCGGTCTGGACTGACGGCGCCCTAGATATTGAGATTGAGACATTGATATTTCGAGACATTGAGATTTATGTTTTGTGTCGATGCTAGACACTGTTGATACTGATTTCATTTATGATACCTCAGTTTAAAAATACGAAGGAAATCTCACTAATTTATGAAAACAGTTTCTTCATTTACATGTATTCTGTTTCATGCATGCATACCTCATTCATATGATATATTGCTACCAGAGGCACTGACACGGGCACATGAGTTTACACTCGGGTTAGATATTTACCCTAGCCATTGTTATAGGCTGCATGTTATATACATTTTTGAGGATATATTATGATCATTGACCTAGGATTGCGTTATTTATGCGATTTCTGTGTGTAGATATTTTTCTATTCACGAGTTGGCAACTCACCCCCGTTGTGCCCCAGTTTCTTGCAGGTTTTGCCGTACAGGTTTAGTTACGGCTTTGCGGGCTCAGTTTCATTCGGGTGACTTGCTAGTAGGTGGGTTTTTCTTGTATCGTACCCATCATATTACCTTGTATAATATTATTCCGTTGTATCTAGTAAATTCCATCAACCAAACATGTATTTATCGTGATAGAGACCAGTGTTGTTTACTCTTTCGACCTTAGAGTCGCTCGTTATATTTCTGGTGGTTTTGAGTTTCCTTTTGAGTTTTGATCCTCGCCGTTGGCGTTGTATATTTTATTGCTTGTGTGGTTGTGACCGTCGATTGACGAAGAGCTAGCTCCCGCTTGGGGATGCCTTTTTCTTGATTTCGTATACTATTCATGTTGTATCCCGTTTGGGGGCCAGTATTTACAAAGGAGACTCTGCCGAAATTTTCAGTAAATTTTTGATGTTTTAAAAACCGCATAATTCGGCTTATGCTATTGAAATTACTTGCTTTAAGTTGGTTTTTCCTGCACTCTACTACTTTTCTTGGTTTGGATTTCTGGGTTTTCGGTTTACTTAGATTACGTACGCCTCGAGACGTTCGTAGTTTAAGTGCCGGTCATGTTCCGTACTTTCGGGTCGTGATAAAACTCGTCAATACGCCGGCAGTAGGTGATGATCATATCAGTTGCCTACAAGCCTGTTCTCCGCCGAAAACGGGGAAGACAAATGTCTTGCCTGAATTTGGGGGCAGATGCTATTTGGTTTTATCCATCCACCTCTCCGAAGATGCCAAGTTGATTTATGGCACCGTGTATTGGAGGTTTAGACGGATGCGGACGTTATAGCAGACTTCGTCAGATTCCCCCTCATTTGAGGGGTTTTTGATTGTAGGGACGCTCTTCTCTGCAGGCGCAAGCCCTTGCAGTTAATTACGCTACCGCATCGCGGTAACCACTTTCTCCTTCTCCAGATGGTCAATTCGTGTCGTATGTGTTTGTTTTGTTTTTGGTTGCCCATAGATTGTATACGGGGACTAATTTATGTTGTCGCCCGTAGGGCGTGGATTAGTCCAAATCCGTATTTTCTTAGATTTGGGTTTGGGTTTGGTTTAAGGATTGTTAGTCTTGTTTTAGACTAAGATCAACTCAAACATTTGTTGAGAATACGTTAGTCTAATTTTAGACTAAGATCTACTCAACAGGATCATTTAGATCCATCAAAAGAGTATTTGGGCTCTATTGTTTTAGTTTAGGGACATTGCGGTCCAGAAGTTTAAGGACATCATAGTCCGTGAAAGTTTAAAGACAACATAGTCTGTAAAGTTTAAGGACATCATAGTCCATGAGTTTAAGGACCCCCCAGTCCGTAAAGTTTAAGGACATCATAGTCCATGAGTTTAAGGACCTCACAGTCCGTGGAATGTCTGGTTGTCGGGACCCATCACCTCTCTAAAGACGTTGAAGGATTACAACGACACATATCAGAGGAGTGAAGAGATGTACCCTTGAACCAATATTGTTTGGGAGATCTGTAGTCAAGTTTGGGACTAAGATCAAAGATTTATGAGCATATGGGCTCAATTAATCTGAATTAGGGATATGTGGCCAACTTGGGCTCGGCCTACTCAGTTAAAATGTTGAACATCTAACAATATTGAGCATTGGTTTAGGTTTTGACAACCCTTTTTGTCTTTTATTGAGTGCTGAGCACTCATCATAGCTCTGGGGCTTTTATTTAAGGAACACTTTGTGTTCTCTCAGCGCACACGTGAGGATCACGTGGTGCGCTTGGCGCTGAGCGCCAGTCAATGAGCACAGAGCGCTTCTGTTAAGTAGCGTACACGTGAGGAGCACATGGCGCGCTTGGCGTTGAGCGCCCGTCAATAAGCGCAGAGCGCTTCTGTTAAGTAGCGCACACGTGAGGAGCTCGTGGTGTGCTTGGTGCTGAGCGCCAGTCAATGAGCGCAGAGCGCTTCTGTTAATTAGCGCACACATGAGGAGCACGTGGTGCGCTTGGCGCTAAGCGCCAGTCAATGAACGCAGAGCGCTTCTGATCAATTTCGTGATATGAGAAATATGTTCTCGCTCACAAGAGACTTTGTCTCATGGTTCTAAGAACAAAGTTCTTATTTTTATAGGAGATGTTACAATCTCTTCTATTTTCTTTTCTGAAAGACTTTGTCATTGTAGATCTATGATCTGAAGAGAATGAAATTCTTCTCCCCCCTTTTATGATGGCATGCTATGATTTCTTTGTTACGAAAGACCTCTGTCTTATAGATCTATGATCTAAAAAAAAGAACTATATTCTTCTTCCTTGATGAGATGGTTTTTATCTCTCTGTTTTTACCTTGAAGAAAAGTTCTTCTTCTCAGAGCTTACTCTTTTCTTTGAAATTTCTCAAAGCTTGTGTGTGTGTGGGGGGGGGGGGTCCCTCTCTGCAAGACTTAATGTCTTGGGTCCTTTTTATAGGGCAGGCTAATTTGTTGAATCGGTTAAAGAGATCTTTCTCTGATTGATTTGGGGATGTTTCCCCACCATTGGATCTTTGATTCTAGGGCTTCTGTTTTACAGAAGGCAATCTTCTTGTTTTTAACAAGATTAGAAAAATCTTTTCCCATACAGAACTTATTCTGTATCTTGGTGATGATTTTTTTTAAATCACCAATGGGTTTTTGATCCAACGGCAGGGAACATTTAGTTTCAGCGCTAGCGCTCTCGTGCTTTGCACGTGAGTGCTGCAGCAGAGTCTTTGACTCTTAGCGCCAGCACTGCTAGCACCAGCGCTCTCGTGCTTTGCACGTGAGCGTTGCAGCAGAGTCTTTGACTCTTAGTGCCGGCGCTGCTAGCGCTATCGCTCTCTTGCTTTGCACGTGAGCGCTGCAGCAGAGTCTTTGACTCTTAACACTGGCGCTATTATGAAACGCTGGCGCTATTATGAATTTCAAAACTTGAACAGAGCTTTGCTCTGATTGGAGGAAACAAACGCCCCCCCACCGTTGCGCTCACGTGGCCTACACGTGAGTGCAGCGGTGGCAGCATCTCTGCCAATGGATCAACTCAGAAGTTGAAACGGCTCTCTATGCCTATAAATAGGGCCTTTGGCCTTTGAGATGACCTCTGTTCATCTCCTTGTTTGTTTTTCTGAGAATTAATTCTCTTTCAGAGCCAAGCTATCTGTTTAAGAACTCTCTTAGAGTCAGAACTCTGTCGAAAATATAGGTAAAGATCAAATCTTTGATGAGATTATTTTATAATCTAGGGTTTCACCTATTAACAGAGCTTTGCTCTTTTTTATATCATAGATCTAAAGAAACTTTTAGGATTTTCTTAACAGAGCCTTGCTCTCTTGAAATCATAGATCTAAAGAGATCTTTCTTAGGGTTTTTAACCCATTAGAGAAGAACTCTTAGAGTTCATCTTGCAGATCTTAAAGATCTCAGAATTTTTAACTCATTAAAGCTTTGCTTTTAGGGTTTTGATGGATAATTCCATCGTCTTCACAGAGCAATGGCTCTTCAGAATTTTTTCTTTAGGGAATTTTTATTCTCTTCATGATTAATTATGACAGATGTCATATCTGTTGCAGAGCACTTCTCTCAAGGGAGATTTACTTCTTGGCCCAAGGGGCGCTCATTAAATGAGAATCCTTTTAGGATTTCTTCATTTAATGACGTTCTCATCAAATGATGATGCTGTTTTATTAATGATGAACTGTCATCAAGATTGTATGGGTCCCCTTTGGTCCCTTTCCACTGCATTGCAGTGTGGTACGAATTTAAAGTACCAAGTACTAGGCTTTGGGCTGTAGCATTGATGGCTAACCCTCGTTCTTCCCGTGCAGGTACTATGTCTTATGACACTTCTTTCCCATTCATTCGTCCGGAGAGCGCTTTCGCCGATGCGCCCATAGACCGAGAAGTTTTTGCACTGATCAAGGATCATGACCCTGAGCAGAAGTCGCTTCATTTGTGGGGGTTGTGGTACAACCAGATTATCCAGGGTCGACGCAGCTTCTCTTGTGCGACGCCTTCAGAACCAATCTCCGCTATTCACTATGCCGACTTACCCCAGGTTAACTATGCCGTAGATGAGATCCACTGGACCTCAGAGGATCGCCTTCAGCCCTCTATTGCCGCAATACCTATGCAGCCGCTGATGGCTTTAGATATTCTGGGATGGCGCATATGTCAGGGCGAGTCGCGCCCATGGGGACAGGTGTATATGATTGGCCTGACTCCTCGTCATTCAGACGGATACCTGCCGTGGGCCCGAAACATCTTATTGGAGAAAAAGTCGGCGTTATTGAAGCTCGGGTTGTACCCTACTATCTATCCGTCGCTTTTTCTGTATCCGGCGCCTCCGGTGTGGTGGATTAAGGCTTTCTTAGAGCAATGGAACATCCCAACACACCTTTCTCTTATCGGATCGGGAGGTTTCAATCTCCTTGGAGGAGTTTGCGGAGATCTCAGGCCTACCTGTCAGAGGGGAACACTACGAGGAAATACTTCCCCCTGACGAATACGTCTTTGCGACCCGATCAGTAGTGATGGGTCTGACTCGAGAAAATGCCATTCAGCACCGATTCCTAAGCTTAATCAATGTGTTAAATATTTATGAGTGCCTGTTCTTGGAATCTGGGGGGCACGGCGTCAGCTTCACAGATTTTATTGCCCGCTTTCTTCGCCCTGAAGTCCTTTCAAAGGAAACCGCGAAATTTGCCAAGCTCGCCGATCCCTTCGGCTTTGGTTTGGACAAACAGCCGGCAGCGGAAGCGGATTAGAGAAGTTTCTTTCTCCCGGACACTCCGGTCGTCCCCTTGGCAGAGCTCGCAGCTTCAGACATCGACGAAGAGATGTTCTTTTTAGGGTTTCTTGGCCTATGGCTAAGTTGGTTCGTACTTCCCATGCACCCTCGTCATATGAGGCCGTCCATTTTCTACCCGGCTCACCGAATGATTGAAGGAACGCGGGTTGCCATCGAGATTGCTGGGCTGTCTCATTTGTATCATGGCTTGAGCTTGGCGGCGGACACTACTCAGCCGGGTTTAGAGCCCGTAAATCTCCCGTTGCACTATTTTACTTCGTGGATTAAGCTGCACGTGCTTTGAGCCTTTCGAATCCACAAACGTCCCCGTTTCTATGATAGCTACAATTTCCCCTGAGTGATGTCTCTAATCAACGCATCTGCTTCAGACCCATCATCGCGAGAAGCTCGGGGAGTGATCCTCCGCCCGCGCATGGTTGGGGACAGCATGACCTTCGTTGATAGGGTCATGACTATTGGAAAGGGGTCAACTAAGGCGGTGCAGCCGCTGCGTGACACCTTTAAGGATAGGGTTTCTACGTTGAAGGCTCGGGAAATCGTGCATCTGTACTCGATCAGGCCGGGCTTCTTAGTATTCAGGCAGAACGAGTTGGCGTTGTTTATGAGTTACAACCCGCACCGCTTTTCCCCACAGTCAGGTTACAACCAGGGTGTTCCCCTCGAAGATTTTCTGACTAAACTGACTGCCACTGAAGAGGGCATTCGCACTACGCCGCACCACTTCATGCGCCTGAATACCGGGTCCATCTTCCTTATCAGCGAGCCGAGCTACGTCCCGAATGCATCGAAGGCATATGTGGCATGGTATCAGCATGCAACGGGTGCCGTGATTAGGGAAGAACGACGGATGCTGGTTGATCGCAAGGGTGCAATCCCTGCCGGTAACCCGCCCGTCCCTTTAAAACGACGAATTGTCGTTTGTCCTTCATTAAAGGAGACTGATATGGTTGCGGTTCCTCATACCTTTACTTCAAAGCCACAGCCCAGCGTTCCTAAAACGGTAGCTATAGCGTCTCCGGACTCTGGATTTGGCACGGATATTGGGACCCGTCGCCCAAAAATGCCCGTGAAGTGTAGACTCTTATCGTCGGCCGCCGGGGCTCATTCGCAGAAGAAGAAGAAGTCGATGTTTTCTCTCGACGTCGTACTCGGCCAGGAGCCCCATGCTCCCTATAGCGAGGGTTTGAGTGAGTACGGGACTAATGAGGGTCTATTTATTGAGCCTGCGGATGATTCTGATCTTCAAGCCGCCCTTGTGGCTTCCGAGAGACAGGCTCGCATAGAGGCGACCTTGCTATCACTTGCGGAGACGGGTATGCTCTAGTCATGTTGTTTTGAGCTTTTTCCTTCTCTCTTATTATGCATTTATTAATACATCCTTCTTTGTCAGGCATCTCCGCTGAAGAGGCTCTGGCGGCTTCCCTTCGGACTTTTGAGGAAGAAGAGAGGCTTCGCACTTCTTTGGGCCTCGGTATATTTCGGTTCACTGTACCCTCATTCCCTTTTCTTCATGGGTAGTCTGACCCTTCTTTTTTTTATCTTATTGCAGGGACTACCTCGACCCAGGTTATCCCGAGTGCAGTGCCGATCCCACAACGTGGCCGACAAGAAGCGTCGAAAGCGTGCGGCGAGGGAGCATGATGCCAACTTGGCTGTGGCTGCGGGTTCAAGTACTGTTCCATCTATCGCCATTTCTTCCGAAGATGCTCCAGTTGCCCTGTCTACTGTCCATAGACAGGTTGTGCGTGCGGCTCGGGAGGCAATTGAGAAGCCGCCCTAAGGTAGCGTAATACTGGGTCTTTTTATTAGAGTTTGATCTTCAGATTCTCATATATCATACCCTGCAAGGTCAAGTCCTGGTGAGGAGGTGGCAGGTGAGATGACGGAAACCACTGAGCCCGAAGCGTCTACTCTTTCTCAGGAGTCTGGGACTGCCCCAATTGCTGCTCTTTCTCCTTGCGGTTCCAGACTATCGGTTGGCATTGCGAGCGTCACGAAGGCCCTCGTCGAATCAGGGGACGAAGCCATGGGCGGCGAAACCATTCCAATGGAGGAAAGCGAAGCAGTTACTGCGCCTGGTGATGCTCTTGTTGTGGTTTCGATTGACGACCCATCAGGTATATCTTCGGTTACTATTTTCCTTTCTATTTCACAGTCCCTTTCAATCCCTTCTGATGGCATTTTTTTTCTAATGTAGGCGTGGTGAGCACTGAGGCCGTGCCACCCGAAGAAGCGTCACCAGTTGCTGCTCTGACGGTCGCCGACCCTTCGCTTTCTCTTGTGTCCTCTCAAATGCTGGAAGGTAAGGGTTGTTGATTCATCGGCTTCAATATGGGTATCACTCTCTTTGTACTGACAGTATGTTGTCATAACTTTGCAGGAGTCCTTTTTGATCACCTATATCAGGTGCTAAACCCGCATTTCTCATTCCAGCCAGAGATAGCCCTACCTGTTGATGTCGGTGAGTATAGTCTATCACAGATGTCTTTTCCTTTCTCTTACGGATAGCCATATTGCTAACTCTTCTTCATATTGGATATAGCGTCGCAGGTCGAGAGAATAACCGAGCTCCCTGCACTCCCCTTCTTATCGCCTATTGTAGCTAGTATGATAGGCTTTACCCTTTATGCGTTTTCTTTATTTCCTGAGTTGGCAATTAACCGTAACTCATTCTGCAGCAATCGCATCGGCTCCAGCTTCCTTCGAGACTCGCATTAGGATGCCGGCAGGGCCTCTTGTTAAACCCACATCTTCTCGAGGCACCGTGAATAGCCGACGAATGTTGAGCGAGTTCGTCGAGGATCTTGATGTTGAAGCCCTCACCTCCGCTACAAATTTTGCTATGTAGGTTAATCCGATGCTGGCGACACTCGTGAACTTCCATGCTGAGGACGTCGTCGGGTCATGGGTTGACTACTGCAGACAGATCGAGGCTTGCTTGCACGAGATCGAGCTCAAGCGTATTGCTCCCGAGGTGTTAGCTTCAACTTCCCAGCGGGTTGCATGGATGGAGCAGAGTGTTCCTTTCCTTCGCCATTTTGAACAAGAGGCGACCCTGCAGCAGAAGGAACATGAAGCGGATTCTAATGAGTCTACTCGGTTGCACGCCGAGGTCGACGCGAACGCTGCACAGCTGAAGGCTACTTTCGATAGTCTCCAACGGTGTATCTCAGACGGGTTGGCGCTAAGGCAGAAGCTTGACTCCACCGAGCGGGTTGCGCAAAGTTGTGAAGCTGCTAAGCATGAAATCGATACGAAGCTTTCATCCTGCTTGCAGCAACGGGCTCGAATTAAAGCGGAGTTGGTAGCGGTGGCTGACTGTGAGAAAGAGCTGAAAGAAGTGCACGAGCGGCTTGCCGACTTGTTGAAGAGGCCTCCTCCTTAGTACTTGTCTTTGTAATTTTTTGTATTGACGGAAATTTGTAATTCATGAATAACATGTATTCATTCAGTTTTTCTTCTTTTATTCCATCCATTTTCATATGATGTACCTCGTATCCAATTGAATTTATGAATAAATGACACATTTCTTTTCTATCTTGTATTATTGCCTTCTTTTCTTTGCTGTCATGTGATTTTAGCAAATTTGTCTTATAGGTGATAGATAATAGTTTATCTTGAACTCTTTGTAGGGTAGTGATGGCTTAGAAAATAGGTTCGGATCTGCCGTCCAAGACTTTTCAATTTTATGAGCCATGAGGGTCTCATAAAAATTTTTCTCCCTACGAGTCGTGAGGATCTCGTAGGTGTATTTTCTCCTTAGGAGTCATGAGGACTCCTAAGTGTGCTTTCCCTTGAGAGTCGTAAGGATCTCACAAGAGAATTTTCTCCCTTACAAGTCTAGGGGACTTGTAAGTGATCGATGAGTTGGCATTTTTCCGAGTCGAAGCACTGCTCCGACGAGGAGGTCATTTGGTTGACGTATTTCCATGACGGGGTCATTGGATGACGTATTTCCACGACAGGGTCATGCGTTGACGTATTTCCGCGACGGGGTCATGTGCTGACGTATTTCCGCAACGGGGTCATGTGCTGACGTATTTCCGCGACGGGATCATTGGATAACGTATTTCCGCGACGGGGTCATGTGCTGACGTATTTCCGCGATGGGGTCATTGGATGACGTATTTCCGCGACGGGGTCATGTGCTGACGTATTTCCGCGACGGGGTCATTGGATGACGTATTTTGGCAACAGGGTCATTGAATGACGTATTTCCGCGACGGGGTCATGTGCTGACGTATTTCCGCAACGGGGTCATTGGATGACGTATTTCCGCGACGGGGTCATTGGATGACGTATTTCCGCGACGGGGTCATGTGCTGACGTATTTCCTCGACGGGGTCATGTGCTGACGTATTTCCGCGACGGGGTTATTGGATGACGTATTTCCGCGACGGGGTCATTGAATGACGTATTTCCGCAACGGGGTCATATGCTGACGTATTTCCGCAACGAGGTCATGTGCTGACGTATTTCCGTGACGGGTTCATTGGATGACGTATTTCCGCGATGGGGTCATTGGATGACGTATTTCCGCGATGGGGTCATGTGCTGGCGTATTTCCGCAACGGGGTTATGTGCTGACGTATTTCCACGACGGGGACATTGGATGACGTATTTCCACGACGGGGTCATGTGCTGACGTATTTCCGTGATGGGGTCATTGGATGACGTATTTCCGTGACGGGATCATTGCTGACGTATTTCCACGATGGGGTCATGTTGACTTGTTCCATTTTCTGCGGTGTCGGGGCTGACTCTAGGTTGTCTGTGAGCCGTAGAGTTCCAGAACTGGGGACTTTTCCGTGGCTCCGATTGGTGGTGTCGCGTCCGTGACCTACTAGAATGAGGAGGAATGTCGTTGTTGATCTTTTGGGATGCAGATGTTGCTGTTGAGATCTGACTTCTCTTTTGACAAGATCTGGTGGGGACATGTGGTTCCCTTTTCGTTTATGCCCATGGATTGTATACAGGGGTCAGTATGGACTCGCCTGTAGGACAAAAATTTCATTATTTCATATATATTTTTGTTTTCTTTCCGCGATGCTCTATCATTTGGCTATTTTTCACGGTGCCCAATCATTTCGGCTATTTTCCTTTTTACTCGCTGCTATTTATTGCGAGTTGCCCAATCATTTCGGCTATTTTTTATACGCATATATCTTACTCGATGATTTTTATTGCGAGTTGCCTAAACATTTCAGCTATTTTACATGCATTTTTTTTCGAGTACGGAACTCAAGATCTGATACCAATATTAGCATCAGCATCGCTTCGATTGGAATATTGCCAGGAGCGAATCATCATTTGCCGTGAAAGTATTTGGAATTTGATACATCGCTACCACTGGGACATTGCCATGAGTGAATCATCATTTTCCTCTGTCGATGTCGAACAAAGGTGGCTTAGTAAACAGGGTTAGAATCCTGTCGACTAAGGATTTTGACTTCATGAGCCGTAAGGGTCTCATAAAGATGTTTCTCCATACAAGTCGTGAGGATTTCGTAAGTGCATTTTCTCCTTAGGAATCGTGAGGATTCTTAAGTGTGTGTCTCTTATAAGTCGTAAGGATCGTACAAGAGAGTTTTCTCCTTATAAGTCGAGAGGACTTACAGTGTTTGTTCATCAAATGAGGGCATTCCTTGTCATTGATGGGACTCGGAAAGGAAATGATCGTTTGCACCCATGGATTGTATACAAGGGTCAGTATTAAACCGCTTGTAGGGCAGTTTGGGAAAGGTGATGGCTTAAGAACATATTCAAATCCCTGTAGCTTAAGGCTTTTGAATCTTATGAGCCGTGAGGGTCTCATAAGAGGGTTTTCCTTATGAGTCGTGAGGATATCATAAGTGTAATTTCTTCTTAGGAATCGTGGGGATCCCTAAGTGTGTTGCTCCTTTGTGAGTCATAAGGATCTCACGCGGGTAGTTTTCTCCTTACAAGGTCGAGAGAACCTTGCAAGCATCTTTTAACGAGATTGCGCCCTTTCGGGTTTTCATAAACTCGCCGGTAGCCCTGCTGTTTTTACTCATGGAGCCCTTTCGGGTTTTCATCCGTGCCCATTTTGCTTGTGGACATACCCTTTTTTTTGCGTCAGCTTTAGGATGCTGCGGTTCGTAGTAGTTTACAGACATTTCGGTCAGTCGTTAGTTTTAGGACGTTTCGGTCCATTGCTAGTTTAAGTACATTACGGTCCGTTGTTAGTTTAAGGACATTACGGTCCGTTGCACGTTTTCGAGGCGATGTTTCGTCGGATACTACTTATAGAGTTTGGGCTTGGGAAGATAGCGAGCGGACATAGGCGTCGTCATCTATCGTTGACCTAGGCCGTGACTCGTTAGGCGTAGTATTTTTTTAAGAACCGGCCGTTTATTGGCCTGAAGGGTCTTTCTCCATGCATATTCATGAGCATGTAAGCCCCACCTTGGTAGACCTTTTCTATGATGTACGGGCCCTCATAATTCAGCTCGAATTTCCCCCGTTTGGCACGATTGGGGATCATAGGTCTCTTGACCACTATCACGAGTTCGCCTTGGAGGAATGTTCTCGGTCTAGTCAATCTCTCGTATGAGCGCGTTATCTTTGCTTTGTAAGCCTCCAAGTTTTGCTGCGCTATAAGACGAGTTTCATCGAGGTCATCGAGCTCCTCAAGATGAAGATGAGTATTCTCTTCGTTTGTTAGCTCGTAATGGACCGCCACTCGTAGAGAAGGTAGCTCTATCTCCAAGGGAAGTACTGCTTCTGTGCCGAATACCAATGCATACGGTGTTGTATTCGTGGCCGTTTTGAACGTGGTCCGATATGCCCAGAGAGCTTCATGCAGTCTCTCATGCCAGTCCTTCTTATTTCGAGACACCGTCTTCTTTATAATCTTCGTCAAGGTCTTGTTGAAAGCCTCGGCTAGACCATTAGCTCGGGGATTATAGACTGAAGAGTATCTCCAGTCTATGTTATGTTGTTGTGCGAAGCGGCTGATTTTGTGACTTTTGTAGGCCGGCCCGTTATCGGAGATAATCTGTCGGGGAGTGCCGAATCGATAGATGACGTGTGTCTTGAAGAAATGGAGAATATTCCCCGTCTTCACCTCTCTTAGCGGTACTACTTCTGCCCACTTAGAGAAACAATCGGTTATCGCCAATATGAACCAATGTCTTCTGGATGACGCTGGTTCGATGGGCCCGATTATGTCTGTTCCCCACATTTCGAACGGCTAGCTAGCCACCATTGGGTGTAGCGGATTCGGATGCTGGTGGATGAAATCCCCGTGAATTTAGCACAGGTGGCACTGCTTCACGTACAGTCCTGAATCATCGTGGGCCAACAGTAGCCCATCCTTTTGATCTTCAGCTTCATCTTTGGACCGGCTTGATGAGATCCGCAGAGTCTGTCGTGAGTTTCTTGGACGACTTTCCTCGCTTCTTCTGGTCCCAGGCATCTTAGCCACAGAGGGTCGAACGATCTCTTATACAGAGTATCATTGACGAAGGCGATAGACAGAGCTCTTTTCATGAGCTGATGTCTTGAGGACGCATCTTCAGGTGTCCGACGGGATTTGAAGTAGTCTATAAAGATTTTTCTCCAATCCCTAGGTTTTTCCTGGTTTTTTATTTGTAGGGTCATTTTCTTGGTCGCTTCTTTATCTTCAAATGACTCCGGTATTTCCGCTGGTGCAAGAACCCGACAGTTTTGTACAACGATCCTTACGTCATCGATTTTTCGTCAGCCGGTTCTTTAGCGAGTTTGGCTAATGCATCCGCCTTGCTATTTACCACTCGCGGTATGCTTTCCAGGACGTAGGAATAGATTTGAGTCAGCAATTTTTTCACTCTCTCACCATACTTTACCAACTCTGGTTTGCACGTTTGATAGTCACCATTTACTTGACTAACGACCAGCTGGGAGTCTCCGTATATGAGGAGGTTTTCGATTCCCATGTCGACAGGATCTCAAGACCTGCTATCAAAGCCTCATATTCAGCTTCATTGTTTGTCCTCGGCTCTGTTAAGGAGAATGAAAAGCGCATTATCCCATCTTGCGGAGTCATGAAGATAAGGCCTACCACAGATTTAATTACGGGGGAGCCGTGCTTTCGCTTGTTCATGGAGGATGACCCATCGAAGTAGAGTTCCCATTAGGTATCACTCTCTATTCTCCCCCCGTTGATCGTGTCAAACGCGTGCTCATCCGGCAATTCACAATTGAGGGGTGAATCGGCTGGTATCGAATGCTTAGCAAGGAAGTCGGCAATGGCCTGGCCTTTCACTGCCTTGAGAGGTCTGTATGTTATTGAGAATTCCATTAAGAGTAGGGTCCATTTAGCGAGCCGTCCCGTCAGAATGGATTTTGACATCAAATATTTAAGAGGGTCCACTTTTGATAAGAGATAGACCTCATGCGCCAAAGCATAATGCCGAAACTTTGTTATCGCGAAGATTAACGCCAGGCAGTGTTTTTTGATAGGGGAGTAGTTGTTTTCTGCCCCCAGGAGAACTCGACTCAAATAGTAGAGGGCTATCTCTTTCCCTTGGTCGTTCTCCTGTGCCCATAACGTGCCTAATGAACCTTCGAGGGCTGTTGTGTACAGGATGAGGGGCTTTCCTTTGACTGGAGTGGTCAGTACCGACGGATTCTGCAGGTATTGCTTGATTTCGTCCAGTGCGCTTTGGCATTTGCAATCCCAAACGAATGGGGTTTCCTTCTTCATCAAGTGACTGTGGGGACGACATTTGCCAGAGAGGTTGGCTATGAACCGCCGGATATATGCGAGCTTTCCTTGGAGAGACCGCAATTGTTTGAGAGTTCTTGGCGAAGGCATTTCCATAATCGCCTTGATCTTGATGGCTCTATTTCTATGCCCCGGTGTTGGATGATGAATCCCAGGAATTTGCTTAAGAAAACTCCAAACGCGCATTTGAGAGGGTTCATCTTCAGATTGTATTTCCGAAGACGCTGGAACACTATTTTCAAATGCTCCCAGTGTTCCTCATATGATTTGCTTTTCACCACGAGGTCATCGATATAGCATTCGACGATTTCATCTATAAGGTCATCGAAAATCTTCGTCATGGCCCTCTGATAGGTGGCGCCGGCGTTCTTCAGACTGAAAGGCATCACTTTGTAGCAGAATATGCCCAAAGGACTCCGGAAAGCGGTATGCTTTTGGTCCTCGGGATGGATCTTTATTTGATTATACCCTGACGAGCCGTCCATGAAGGAGAAGACTTCGTGAGTGGACGTGTTATCTATCATCAGCTCGGTAACTGGTACACGAAAATCATCCTTTTGGCAAGCTTTGTTGAGGTCTCAAAAGTCCACGCAGATGTGCACTGTCCTATTTTTCTTCATCACTGGGACGATGTTGGCAATCCAGTCAGGGTACTGAACTTCTCGGACGAAGCCGGAGTCGATTATCTTCTTGACCTTGTCGTTGATGCTCATTTCAAGTTCGAGCCGCATTCTTCTCGGTGCTTGTTTGATTGGCTTGACGTCCAAAGATATCGCCAATTCGTGCACAGCTACTTCTGGATCTAGTCCCGGCATTTCGGAGTAGTTCCATGCGAAGCAGTTTTTATACTGCATGAGCACATCTTTGAGCGTAGCCACCTTTTCTTCAGACAACAGCTCACTGACGAATGTCGGTCGTGGGTCGTTTACCGTCCCCAAGTCGATTTTTCTGAGGTTATCTGCAGTAGTATGTATCCTATCTTCCAGCTCTTTTGGCGCCGGTGGAAACTCTGAGATCACCTCGTCGTCATCATTTTTGAAGCACCAGGGGAGGTCAACCATATCCTCTCGTACTGCTTCTCCTGACAGTGTTATCGCGTGACAGGTACGAGATCGCAAGACCGATGTTGATTCGGCTCTACTATCACTGCATACGCGGCTTTCGGTTCATGCTTCTTTGGAGAGGTTACCCTCCAACTGCTGGATAAAGCGAACCTGCCTTGCCGATACCGATCTTCTACCCAGTCTTTGAATGTAAAGCAGTCTTCAAGAGGATGTCCTATCGCTCGGTGATAGGAGCAATAATCTGGATGAGAGGCATCGTCTACTTGGACTCCGGGGAGCGTAATCATTTGATGTTTTATGACAAGATCAAATATCTTCCTTGTCTTGTCTTGGGGAAAAGAATATGCTCGACCCATCTTTTTTTATAAGAGACGAATCTCGGCTGCTCAATTCTCGATCGTGTGGCTTCTTGGACCCGCTTTGCCGCTGTCGAACGTTTTTTCCGTTCTTTAGCTTGTTTCTACCTCTGCGTCGGGTCTTTTGTATGATGGGTTGGCGACGAAGAGTATCGTCATTCTCCGCAGCTTGCTGAAGGAGGCGTTGCGTCCTGGCTTTCTCGTAAATGGCCATTTCGCGGCTATGGTCATCCTGGACCCTTTTACCCGCTTCCCTTATTAGCTTGTTCATCTGTTCTTCGAACGACGGACTTGGCACTTTCATGACGGGACCTCGTTTTGTTTCAGGGTTAGCGTCTTCTAACAGAGCATCTTCTTCTTCATCAAAGTCATGTATAATGTAGCAGCCATGGAATCGCTCCCGTTTCTTGGGTTGAACATATCCAATCCCGATCGTTTCCATTCTCCCGTTGGGCAATTTTCACTGAGTTCCGGGGACGTTCCAGATCCTGTTGTAGAACTGAGCTTGTCGAGCAGTTTGTTTGAAGGGTACGCCCTGGCGCCTCAACAGCCTTTTAATCCTTCTGTGTAGTATCTGGGCAGACGGATGGGCTGGAGCCTGTGAAGTGTAGAATCGGCATCATGCCAGATTTCTTTCTCTACTTTGGTTTCCACAGATTGATAAAAGAGGATTGCCTTTTCATCTCTTCGCCTGGGAGGGACTAGAATGTCTGCAGCTCCTGTACACTATAGGTATCAAGTGCGTCGAGCTCTTTGTAATGCTTTTGCGGAACCATGGCGATTTGCAAACTCCGTTCATCACCAGTGAAGGCTTGTATTGATGGCCGAACAGAAAATACTGCATTAACCTCATCTTCAGAGTCGCTGCCGAAGACCAGAATAGGGGTGGACGGTCCCGGATTGTTGTATTGGGGCAGTCCTGAATTAACCATCTCTTCCTCCTCTTCGGTATTGCTCCCAAAGACCAGAATAGTGGTGATAGCTTTCTGCTTATTCTCCGGCTTATGGCATCTTTCCGTATCTTCAAAGTCTGGCAAGAAGTATTTTGCATCTTTGTACTTTCGGACTTCATTCACGGAGAATGGGTTCAACTCCCCTGTCACGGTATACTCGAGACCATCCTTGAAATACTTCATACACTAATATTGTGTAGAATGGATGATGTTGTACTCGTGTAACCACGGACTGCCGAGCAAAGTGTTGTAGCAAGTCTTGACGTCAATGATGTGAAACTTGATGTCGGTGATGAGCGACCCGAAGCGTAACGTCAGTATTACGGACCCGAGCGTCCGTGATGACTGGGATTCAAAACCAGATATGGTAATTTTATCCCGAGCTAGGTGCTGAACGCTCATGAAAATTTCTTTTAGCACCATCACACTTAGGAGATTGACAGAGGACCCATTGTCAACTAGGATCTTCCCTATCTTGATGTCATGGCAATACCCGGAGACATACAAGGGACGGTTGTGCTCACACGTTCTGAGGAGGAGTTCCTCATCGCTGAAGGTGATGTCGGCTGTGTGCACTTCTTCCAGCTCGTCCTTCATTTTTTCTTTGGCAAGGAAGGCTTGAAACTGCCCAGGGTCCTGTAGTGCCTTGATCAACGAATCTCTCGCATGTTTAGATAGCAGAAGGGCATCGAGAATGCTTAGCTGCGAGGGTATATTTCTCAGGTGTGCCAGAACGTTGTAATCCACCTTGTTTTTCTTTGGCGGGTCCTTTGCTGCCAACTCCTCGACAACTCGATCATCGAGGGTGATATCCTCAGGGAATTTTTCCTTCCCCTTATTTTTTCTGTTCGATCCCTTGTTTATGGATCCGAGATTCTTTTCAGGTAGCGTACGATTGCGCAGCTGAATGTTATCGCAGGTCTTCGTCTCTTCTGTTTCAGAGATGGATTCCTTGAAGAGAGGGCCGAGAGCTATTTCTTCATCAGAATCGCTCCCGAAGGTGAGAACTTGCGATCCCTTGCTATCAACCATGTGACAGTTGTCGGCAGTTCTTTTATGCTCATCTGTTGTCACGACCCGAACGTACGGAACATGACCGGCACTTAAACTACGAACGTCTCGAGGCGTACGTAATCTAAGTAAACCGAAAACCCAGAAATCCAAACCAAGAAAAGATGAAGAGTGCAGGAAAAACCAACTTAAAGCAAGTAGTTCCAATAGCATAAGCCGAATTATGCGGTTTTTAAAACATCAAAAATTTCCTGAAAATTTCGGCAGAGTCTCCTTTGTAAATACTGGCTACCAAACGGGATACAACATGAGTAGTATACGAAATCAATAAAAAGGCATCCCCAAGCGGGAGCTAGCTCTTCGTCAACCGAAGGTCACAACCACACGAACAATATAATATACAACGCCAACGGCGAGGATCAAAATTCAAAAGGAAACTCAAAACCACAAAAATATAACGCACGACTCTAAGGTCAAAGGGATAACATCACTGGTCTCTATTTCAAATAAATACATGTTTGGTTGATGGAACTTCTAGATACAACAGAGTAATAATATACAAGTTATAATGATGGGTGCGATACAAATAAACCCACCTACTACCAAGTCACCCGGAAATGGAAAGAGTGCCAGCAAGCCGTAATGAAACCTGTACGGCGAAACCTACAAGAACTGTGGCACAACGGGGGTGAGTTGCCAACTCGTGAGTAGAAAAACATCTACGCACAGAAATCGCATAAATAACGCAATCCTAGGTCAATGATCATAATATATCCTCAAATATGTATATAACATGCAGCCTATAACAATGGCTAGGGTAAATATCTAACCTGAGTGTAATCTCATGTGCCTATGTCAGTGCCTCAGGTAGCAATATATTATATGAATGAGGTATGAATGCATGAAAACAGAATACATGTAAATGAAGAAACTGTTTTCATAATTTAGTGAGATTTCCTTGTATTTTTAAAATGAGGTATCATAATGAAATCAGCATAAAACAGAGCCTAGCATCGGCACAAAACGTAATCCCAAAATCTCGATATCTCTGTATCACAGTCTCTGTACCTTAATATCTCGAAATCTCAATGTCTCAATCACAATATCTAGGGCGCCGTCAGTCCAGACCGGCCCCTACCATCCACCTCAAGACCACGACGGTATCCTCCGGATATCCGACGCGTCGGGTAAAATCACCGGTAGGTAGTGCTCCCCTGCCAGGCTCACATCGTCATCATCACGCGCTTCTTTCCCCGGGGTACCTTACCGGGTCCACCATGTACCCGAAACGGTTCATCCGTCTCCTCGAATCGGGTCTCGAAATCCATCAGCAAACTCATGGTGGACGACTCATACATTATGGGAAAAACCGCACTTTTTTTTATTTAAAAGAGCGAAATCAGTTTATATAAGTTTTGCGGTTTTCCCCCCAAATCCAGAAAATTTCATGGAAATCCGAATCCAAATCATCAATAGCATGTAAAACCATGAATATAGGCATAACAATGAATAACAGTATGCATGAAGTGACAACTAATAACTACAATGTTAAGCTGGCATATAAGGCAGGTACACTAATATCATGTCAAATTACTAACTAACAAGCTAAGTTAAGCAATAATATTTTCTAAGGTGTACGTGACATGGCAATTACCGATGAAGATGTGTGTGAGCCGGCAAGTAAGTGTACGTGGTACATACGCATCATCGGTAATGGTGCTGGTGTCCTAACAATATGATATCAACATTGCAATAAGAAATTATAACATAAGTATGCGATGCGAAGCGAACCACAATAATAAGCGGGAGCTGAATACTAGATGCAGCTGTAACTAACCTGCATTAATCTAATATAAGTCCTACAAACGGTGCCTTATGAAATAACACGAATCATGGGGTTTTGAAAATAGGGGCTACGGTGTTTTTATGAAAAGATACGTCTTTTGAAATATCCGTAGGATCCCTTGGGCTGTATTTTAAAATACCCATGATTCGTTAGTTTTTGAAATAGGTAAGAAGTCTAATTTAATCTAACAACTACACTAAACTATACGGCTGAACTAACAAGCTGAACTACAGGTAAGGAAACCGCCTATCATCTGAGTCGATACATATACATACCTGTATATGTATAGTCGGTGATCCCGCCTCAATAATATCATATCAATAACCAGACATCCCAAGTCAAGAGTGCGGATCAATCATCAATATATAGCTCGTACGTAAAACCGTCGTACGGCATCCCAAATCTGGGTACGGGTCAAAATCATATTCATCACACTATTCATCCGGTATCCTTTTTATCAAAGATCATAGTCTAAGGTACTGACCTATGTCTAATACAATATTAATATCATCAATATAGTCATGATCTGACTACAGATCGACAATCTCGTACAAACCGATACCGTCAGCACATAGCATCATCAAGGGGTATACATCGCCCAATACAGCCTAGGATCAATATCCTATCATATCATGCCTCATATCACGATCGCATGTCGACCATTTTATTTATAACACTATTCACCCGTATCGCCGCCCCAAGATTCGCTATAACACCAGGACGTACCTCAAGTATGAATCCTGCCATATCACCGATATCACAACCACAAAACAAATTTCATCGACTCAGCTCAATCCCAAGTATCATCCTCAAATCCGTATGTGAACACATAGTCCCATACCCATGTGAACACATAACTATAAAGAATCCCATGAGCACATATAAATAGGAATGCATGCAAGTATGTATATGTGTATGTGTAGTGCAACACCACCCTAGGGTTCGCAACACTAAAATAAACCAACACATCAATATCCATCCTAAACATCGTTATTAATCCCAAATAACATATAATAATTGTTGGTGTGTATACGCATCCGTATACAACACCACGGACTGCGGGGGTGCTATACGCCATCCACCCGACTTCTCCCCGTAGATATAAATCTACTCACCTGGTCCTCGCTCGCCGGTGCCGACGTCGCCACGCGCTTGCTTATCGTCTCGAAGTCCACATGGGGTACCTACATATCATAACGCACCGTGTCGTATTAAAATCCGACTCATGACCCAAAAACGACACGTGAATCCCACATAGGTCAAAACCTTTGGTTGCTTTCACAAATCAACCCAAAAACCCTCGACGTCGGAGTACAAACGCCAAACCATTGAGAAAAACCCAAATACACTCATTTGCATATTCACGAACACTAATTTTAATATAAAATAGGTTAAAACTCACAAAAACCCCAATTTCACTTAAAAGGTCATTTTTCCGAAAATCTAGCAAGCACAATTCGCCGTTTTAGTACAAAACTTGATGTATAAACGAATCTAGCGGCCATAATATTCATTAAATATCATAACAAAGTCATATAAACCATTCCTATAATTTATTCTCATCAATTTCCATAAATTCCAAAATTCTAATTCACAAAATACCTAAATTTTAACAATTTTATAGCAAAAATGCACAAACTACAATGTAGCTTGGATTTTCATGAACTAAAAGCATTAAACCACTCAATATAATCTTTATAATGACATGAAACCTAAATTTGAATTTTATCTCATAAGAATATAATTATTTAAAAAACCTAGTTTACCAATTATATAATTATCACTTTTAAATCAACAATTATGCAAACTAGCAACTTAAATTGGATTTAGCATAACCTTAACATGTCAATTATATCACATAAACTAAATCTCACAACACAAAATACCAATTTGAAATCAAACCCCTCTCTTGAATTTTAAATCATGCACCTAGAACTAATTAAAAAACCTAATTAAACAATTAATTAAGCTAACCTAAGCAATTAACAACACATTAAGCAAAAAAGGTTAGAATTTATACCCAAATAATTTGAAGCTCCCACAAGCACACTTAGCCTCCCAAATTGAAATCTAAATCCCTAGATCCATGCTATGGTAGCCAAGGGAAAATGGGTAGGAGGTGGATTTTGATTTGGATTTTTGCTTGATTTTTTGTGGATTTTTCAAGCATTTTTGATGAACTTTTTTAAAGAGAAAGAGATGAAGAATGAAGGGGGTGAAATGGAGGGGGGGGGGCTCAGCCAAATGCAGGTGGGGGAGAGGAGAGAGGGGGTATGGTGTGAGGTATGGTGAGGAAAAAGTCCAAGTCAACAAAAGGTCAACTCTTTTATCCATTCTCATTTCTTTTCTTTTCCTTTCTTTCTTTTCTTTTCTTTGAAATTCAAGTGGGGAAAAAGGGTGGGGGCTGCTGAATTCAGCCATGGGGAGAAGTAAATGGGGGTGTGTGAGTGTGGGTATAGGTGTGGGGTGTTGAAAAATGATAAATACAATACCCCAAACATCCATTTACACAAAAAAGCCTTTTTTCTTCGATATTTTCTAAACCATTTTGGCAAACGATTTCATTTCAAAAACCACATGATAAAATTTTATTTAATGTTTTATGATGCACAAAATTTGTTTCAACTCATTCCAATTTTTAATTTTCCCTATTTAAATATATTAGTGACGGCTTAAAATAATATTAAAATAATTAATTTCGGAAAATTTTTCACAAAATTTGAAATTTTACCAGTGGCTCAATAAACACCAAATACTAGCAATTACATAGCTAGAATATGTATATTTAATTTTATAATAAAGATATTTGCATTTTGACTTTTTACAGAAAACCCCCTTATTTTACTGTTTTTTTCGAAATTTCACCGAAACGATTTTTAAAACGTTACAATCTTCCCCCCTTAAAGAAATTCGGTCCCCGAATTTAAGTTAAAACTCCCCCAAATACTAAAACATCTAAGCAAAACCATCAAGTCGTCGGGGCTCCGAAATCGTAAATATATAAAACAAATCATAGCGCAACGCATGTGCATGAAAAATGATCATATAACTCAAAATCAAAACTCCGTCAAGCATCCCGTCATCATTGGAGTAATGGTAAAGACACAATGTCAAATCCAATACAAAACCAATATGCTATAAATCAGAACTACACACGTAAATATCAAATCTATATATGTAAATATCTAAAGGAAATGAATGCCAAATATATTCAGGTACTGTCCTCTGACTAGTCCTACCCAGTACGAAAACACATAGTAAATATCATAAAAACGTATTGCTCTATAGGAAAAATCAATCCCAAAATACGCGTATGAGTACTACGTGCGTCTAGTGCGCACGGAAATCAAAATCCAAATATGTGCCATATATATGAATAGAAACAATATCCAAGTGCATCGAGTGTGCATGAAACATCTGTCGTAGGCAACATGTGTGCCTGACAGCAAAATCAGGTGCATCTGACATGTACGAAAAATCTCGATTTAGTGCATCTGGTGTGCACCAAAATCACATCTCAAAACATGCGCCCAACATGTTCGAAAATCCAAGGCAGGTGCATCCATCATGCACGAAATCATGAAATCCAATATCAAGCGCCGAACATGCGCAAAATCAAATCAGGTGCACAAGGTGCACAAAACAAATATCGAGTATCACAATCGAAATCGAAGTCCAGTGCATCTAAGTGCACAAAAGGCGTATCACTGCACTGCAAGCATATATAAACTATACAGAGTGCAGGAACCAAATCGTGTGCATTCATACGCACAAAATCAACTCAAATGTCTAAAACCGTAAAATCACAAACATGTGAAACCAAAGCACGAAAACGATATCAAGTGCAACACTGTGCAAAGATCGTAAATCCTCAATCATCAAAATCAAATTATGCGAATAAATCACCCAAAACATCAAAATCAATAATGGCGGAATAGTACCGCTCAAGTGCATCCTCTAAGAATCTTGGGCCAACTGTCGCGGTCACTAGTGTGACGTCTCGTCGATGATCGTGAACTCTGGCCTGCTGGTGTGCGTAACAATGACCACTCCTGGGTCAAGGTCTTCATTGTGAATTACCAATCTCTCGGTCCATCGGCTCATCGGCCCTATCAGATGTGCTAACAGGGATGATCCCGTTCTGGCACTTCTCTGGTCATCTCTCGGTCAATCATCGTGACCACTCGTAAGACAGCATATCACTGGCGTCGGCCTCTGGCTCTCTGAATGTACGTGACACATCTGATCCTGGGTGCAAGTATCATTGCAGCAGTGTCCTGGAAGGAATTCTGCTCACGGTCTCTTCCATGTCTCGTCTTTGCCAATTGTCCGGAAGTCATCGTCCTTTCCTATATCTGCATCTTGCTCTGGAACGACTGCATACTCATCGCGACTCCTTCTGGAAAGTAAATCCAAGTACCATGCCTCGGCATGCGCATCGCATCTCTGATGTCGGCGTAGTGGAACGTCTTCTCATCTAGATCCGGTACGAACCTCTTACTTCACTTTTCTCTAATGTCGTCAGCTTTGAACTCGTCTCGTCGCGGCTGCATGGACTGAGCTCCAACGGCTATCTTCGTATCGGGAGTCTCCGAAGAAATGCATCTCACCACCTAGCATCCGAATTAAGTCGAGCCATTCGATCAAGTCGTCAAAACCTCATAATCCCCCAAGAGCTCAACCTCTTGGGCACAGTTTAATAGTATCGAGTACATACCACAGCATCGGTGGTCCAGCCGTAGAAGGGCAAACCCAAGCCTCACTAATGGCGCCGTAGAACTGCCGCAAACCCGAAGGTTCAAAGGCTTTCACACGGTTATTAAGTCGAGTTAGGGTTTCATTCTTCTAGAGGGACCATAGAATTGCCTGCATGTCTTTCCGACTACTTTAAATTTGGAATAATAGGTTTCTGACATTCGATCATCTCTGTCGACTCCCAACGTCTCCGCATGAAGTCGTCTCTAGCTAGAACCAATCTATCTGATGACCTCGCATCGGGGTAGGCGAACGATCCACATGTCCTAGTCATTCATCCTCGATGACTAGCGACCTTCTATCATCTCTTAGTACAACTCGTTCTGCCCTAATTCCAGCATCTGGGGCAATATCTCGTCGTTCGCAGCAATAACTGCCTCGCTCGTCTGCACGCTGAACAGTGCCTCGATCATCATGAATAAGCAACACACCAATGGTCATCAAAATCTGGCTGACCTCTATCATTGGCTCAATCCTCTAGTGTCGATCAGCACATCCGAGAAATCTCATAAAGGCGATCCGCCAAACGCTCATGGCGTGAAAACATCATAAAAAGACACATCTCCGCAATCGTGTGTCGCCGGAATTTCGCCCTGGTCAGTCCTCGTTCGTGACGAGTTCGTGCTAACCGCAACTCTAGCTGTAGCTCTCCCTGCCCGTAATCGTGGCAGCAAAACTATAACTGGTACTGATGAGGCTAGATCGGAATGAATATAATACTGAGCAAAGAAATGTACATCCTAAGGCTTCTTAAGTGGAGTAGCGTATCGTAAATATGCCGCAGAACATACCTACGGTACGTCACTCTACTGTAGTCACCTATTCCATCAACCAAGGGTCATCCTACGCTCCAAAAGTAAAACCTAACGCTCTGATACCAACTTTGTCACGACCCGAACGTACGGAACATGACCGGCACTTAAACTACGAACGTCTCGAGGCGTACGCAATCTAAGTAAACCGAAAACCCAGAAATCCAAACCAAGAAAAGATGAAGAGTGCAGGAAAAACCAACTTAAAGCAAGTAGTTCCAATAGCATAAGCCGAATTATGGGGTTTTTAAAACATCAAAAATTTCCTGAAAATTTCGGCAGAGTCTCCTTTGTAAATACTGGCTCCCAAACGGGATACAACATGAGTAGTATACGAAATCAATAAAAAGGTATCCCCAAGCGGGAGCTAGCTCTTCGTCAACCGACGGTCACAACCACACAAGCAATATAATATACAACGCCAACGGCGAGGATCAAAATTCAAAAGGAAACTCAAAACCACAAAAATATAACGCACGACTCTAAGGTCGAAGGGATAACATCACTGGTCTCTATCTCAAATAAATACATGTTTGGTTGATGGAACTTCTAGATACAACAGAGTAATAATATACAAGTTATAATGACGGGTGCGATACAAATAAACCCACCTACTAGCAAGTCACCCGGAAATGGAAAGAGTGCCAGCAAGCCGTAATGAAACCTGTACGGCGAAACCTGCAAGAACTGTGGCACATCGGGGGTGAGTTGCCAACTCGTGAGTAGAAAAACATCTACGCACAGAAATCGCATAAATAACGCAATCCTAGGTCAATGATCATAATATATCCTCAAATATGTATATAACATGCAGCCTATAACAATGGCTAGGGTAAATATTTAACCTGAATGTAATCTCATGTGCCTGTGTCAGTGCCTCAGGTAGCAATATATTATATGAATGAGGTATGAATGCATGAAAACAGAATACATGTAAATGAAGAAACTGTTTTCATAATTTAGTGAGATTTCCTTGTATTTTTAAAATGAGGTATTATAATGAAATCAGCATAAAACAGTGCCTAGCATCGGCACAAAACGTAATCCCAAAATCTCGATATCTCTGTATCACAGTCTCTGTACCACAATATCTCGAAATCTCAATGTCTCAATCACAATATCTAGGGCGCCGCCAGTCCAGACCGGCCCCTACCATCCATCTCAAGACCACGACGGTTTCCTCCGGATATCCGACGCGTCGGGTAAAATCACCGGTAGGTAGTGCTCCCCTGCCAGGCTCACATCGTCATCATCACGCGCTTCTTGCCCCGGGGTACCTTACCGGGTCCACCATGTACCCGAAACGGTTCATCCGCCTCCTCGAATCGGGTCTCGAAATCCATCAGCAAACTCATGGTGGACGACTCATACATTATGGGAAAAACCGCTCTTTTTTTATTTAAAAGAGCGAAATCAGTTTATATAAGTTTTTCGGTTTTCCCCCCAAATCCAGAAAATTTCATGGAAATCAGAATCCAAATCATCAATAGCATGTAAAACCATGAATATAGGCATAACAATGAATAATAGTATGCATGAAGTGACAAGTAATAACTACAATGTTAAGCTGGCATATAAGACAGGTACACTAATATCATGTCAAATTACTAACTAACAAGCTAAGTCAAGCAATAATATTTTCTAAGGTGTACGTGACATGGCAATTACCGATGAAGATGTGTGTGAGCCGGCAAGTAAGTGTTCGTGGTACATACGCATCATCGGTAATGGTGTTGGTGTCCTAACAATATGATATCAACATTGCAATAAGAAATTATAACATAAGTATGCGATGCGAAGCGAACCACAATAATAAGCGGGAACTGATTACTAGACGCAACTGTAACTAACCTGCATTAATCTAATATAAGTCCTACAAACGGTGCCTTATGAAATAATACGAATCATGGGGTTTTGAAAATAGGGGCTACGGTGTTTTTATGAAAAGATACGTCTTTTGAAATATCCGTAGGATCCCTTGGGCTGTATTTTAAAATACCCACGATTTGTTAGTTTTTGAAATAGGTAAGAAGTCTAATTTAATCTAACAACTACACTAAACTATACGGCTGAACTAACAAGCTGAACTATAGGTAAGAAAACCGCCTATCATCTGAGTCGATACATATACATACCTGTATATGTATAGTCGGTGATCCCACCTCAATAATATCATATCTATAACCAGACATCCCAAGTCAAGAGTGCGGATCAATCATCGATATATAGCTCGTACGTAAAACCGTCGTACGGCATCCCAAATCTGGGTACGGGTCAAAATCATATTCATCACACTATTCATCCGGTATCATCTTTATCAAAGATCATAGTCTAAGGTACTGACCTATGTCTAATACAATACTAATATCATCAATATAGTCATGATCTGACTACAGATCGACAATCTCGTACAAACCGATACCGTCAGCACATAGCATCATCAAGGGGTATACATCGCCCAATACAGCCTAGGATCAATATCCTATCATATCATGCCTCATATCACGATCACACGTCGACCACTTTATTTATAACACTATTCACCCATATCGCCGCCCCAAGATCCGCTATAACACCAGGACGTATCTCAAGTACGAATCCTTCCATATCACCGATATCACAACCACAAAACAAATCTCACCGACTCAGCTCAATCCCAAGTATCATCCTCAAATCCGTATGTGAACACATAGTCCCATACCCATGTGAACACATAACTATAAAGAATCCCATGAGCACATATAAATAGGAATGCATGCAAGTATGTATGTGTGTATGTGTAGTGCAACACCACCCTAGGGTTTGCAACACTAAAATAAACCAACACATCAATATCCATCCTAAACATCGTTATTAATCCCAAATAACATATAATAATTGTTGGTGTGTATACGCATCCGTATACAACACCACGGACTGCGGGGGTGCTATACGCCATCCACCCGACTTCTCCCCGTAGATATAAATCTACTCACCTGGTCCTCGCTCGCCGGTGCCGACGTCGCCACGCTCTTTCTTATCGTCTCGAAGTCCACATGGGGTACCTACATATCATAACGCACCGTGTCGTATTAAAATCCAACTCATGACCCAAAAACGACACGTGAATCCCACATAGGTCAAAACCTTTGGTTGCTTTCACAAATCAACCCAAAAACCCTCGACGTCGGCGTACAAACGCCAAACCATTGAGAAAAACCCAAATACACTCATTTGCATATTCACGAACACTAATTTTAATATAAAATAGGTTAAAACTCACAAAAACCCCAATTTCACTTAAAAGGTCATTTTTCCGAAAATCTAGCAAGCACAATTCGCCGTTTTAGTACAAAACTTGATGTATAAACGAATCTAGCGGCCATAATATTCACTAATTATCATAACAAAGTCATATAAACCATTCCTATAATTTATTCTCATCAATTTCCATAAATTCCAAAATTCTAGTTCACAAAATACCTAAATTTTAACAATTTTATAGCAAAAATGCACAAACTACAATCTAGCTTGGATTTTCATGAACTAAAAGCATTAAACCACTCAATATAATCTTTATAATGACATGAAACCTAAATTTGAATTTTATCTCATAAGAATATAATTATTTAAAAAACCTAGTTTACCAATTATATAATTATCACTTTTAAATCAACAATTATGCAAACTAGCAACTTAAATTGGATTTAGCATAACCTTAACATGTCAATTATATCACATAAACTAAATCTCACAACACAAAATACCAATTTGAAATCAAACCCCTCTCTTGAATTTTAAATCATGCACCTAGAACTAATTAAAAAACCTAATTAAACAATTAATTAAGCTAACCTAAGCAATTAACAACACATTAAGCAAAAAGGTTAGAATTTATACCCAAATAATTTGAAGCTCCCACAAGCACACTTAGCCTCCCAAATTGAAATCTAAATCCCTAGATCCATGCTATGGTAGCCAAGGGAAAATGGGTAGGATGTGGATTTTGATTTGGATTTTTGCTTGATTTTTTGTGGATTTTTCAAGCATTTTTGATGAACTTTTTTAAAGAGAAAGAGATGAAGAATGAAGGGGCTGAAATGGAGGGGGGGGGGGCTCGGCCAAATGCAGGTGGGGGAGAGGAGAGAGGGGGTGTGGTGTGAGGTATGGTGAGGAAAAAGTCCAAGTCAACAAAAGGTCAACTCTTTTATCCATTCTCATTTCTTTTCTTTTCCTTTCTTTCTTTTCTTTTCTTTGAAATTCAAGTGGGGAAAAAGGGTGGGGGCTGCTGAATTCAGCCATGGGGAGAAGTAAATGGGGGTGTGTGAGTGTGGGTATAGGTGTGGGGTGATGAAAGATGATAAATACAATACCCCAAACATCCATTTACACAAAAAAGCCTTTTTTCTTCGATATTTTCTAAACCGTTTTGGCAAACGATTTCATTTCAAAAACCACATGATAAAATTTTATTTAATGTTTTATGATGCACAAAATTTGTTTCAACTCATTCCAATTTGTAATTTTCCCTATTTAAATATATTAGTGACGGCTTAAAATAATATTAAAATAATTAATTTCGGAAAATTTTTCAGAAAATTTGAAATTTCACCAGTGGCTCAATAAACACCAAATCCCGTGGGAAGCGTCCAGAGCGGATCCTGGTCCTTGCGGAACACGGCAAATGTCAATCCTGACCCAGTGGGAAGCGTCCAGAGCGGATCCTGGTCCTTGTGGAACACAGCTAATATCAATCCTGACCCCGTAGGAAGCATCCAGAGCAAATCCTGGTCCCGTGGAACATAGCTATGTCAATCATGACCCCGTGAGAAGCGTCCAGAGCGGATCCTGGTCCTTGCGGAACACGGCTAATGTCAATCCTAACCCCGTGGGAAGCATCCAGAGCAAATCCTGGTCTAGTGGAACATGGCTAATGTCAATCCTGACCCCGTGGGAAGCGTCCAGAGCAGATCCTGGTCCTTACGGAACATGGCTAATGTCAATCCTGACCCCGTGGGAAGCATCCAGAGCAAATCTTGGTCTAGTGGAATATGGCTAATGTCAATCCTGACCCTGTGGGAAGCGTCCAGAGCGGATCCTGGTCCTTGCGGAATACGGCTAATGTCAATCCTGACCTTGTAGAAAGCGTCCAGAGCGGATCTTGGTCCTTGTGGAACACGGCTAATGTCAATCCTGACCCCGTAGGAAGCGTCCAGAGCGGATCCTGGTCCTTGCGGAACACGGCTTATATCAATCCTGACCCGTGGGAAGCGTCCAATGCGGATCCTGGTCCTTGCGGAACACGGCTAATGTCAATCC
The DNA here is from genome assembly GCA_030015575.1 of Agapanthus africanus. Lineage (NCBI taxonomy): Eukaryota > Viridiplantae > Streptophyta > Magnoliopsida > Asparagales > Amaryllidaceae > Agapanthus > Agapanthus africanus. The sequence goes on along the minus strand of JASDDO010000016.1, from coordinate 37,785,521 downwards.
TGACCCCGTGGGAAGCGTCCAGACCGGATTCTGGTCCTGTGGAACACAGCTAATGTCAATCTTGACCCCGTGGAAAGCATCCAGAGCAAATCCTGGTCCCGTGGGACACGGCTAAAGTCAATCTTGACCCCGTGGGAAACGCCCAGAGCAACTTCTGACTCCATGAAATGCGGATAATGTCAATCTCATAAATCACTTACGGGTCCTTTCGACCCGTAAGGAAGAAAACTCTCTTGTGAGATCCTTACGAATCCCAAGAAAAAACACACTTAGGAATCCTCACGATTCCTAAGGAGAAAATACGCCTACGAGATCCTTTCGACTCGTAGGAAGAAAAGTCTTTATGAGACCCTCACGGCTCATAAAGTTGAAAAGCTTTAGGCAACAGATCTTAACCTGCTTCCTAAGCCATCACTACCTCTCGAAGAGTTCAAGACGGAATGTTTTCTATCATCTACAGGCTACGCTTGCTAAAATAACATGCCGGTGTTGGGGTAAAAATTTACACCCTGGTTGACCAAGTCAAAATCAAAGTCAACCCCAAGCCAAGTGGGCCCAAGCCCAGATCCAGTGGGGCCATGCCCGGGTCGAGCCAGAACATGAAGCGGCCGGCCTCCCCCCATGTCAAGATAAAATTTTTTGTAATAAATAATTTTGTTGCATTTATTTTATTTTATTTTATGGATAAATGTAAGAAAAATAGGCATAAAGCCAAATTTTTGTAAAGCCCATGGCTAATGTGCAAAAAGAAATGGCACATGAGCCATGGGATAGGCAAAATGCCATTTTGTGAAGCCCAAGGGGCTATGTGTAAAGTGTATAGCCTATAAAGGTAAGGATAATGAAATATTCCAAATATTGTATCACATTCCAGATAAATAGACAATGTTAAACTTTCCGATCGAATAATCAAACACCCAAGTTTTCCCAAATAGTTCTCAACACTTGAAATTAGTTTAAAAAACATCCATCACATGCCACAGTACCAATGGTCCAGCCGTAGAAGGGTCAAACCAACGCCTCACATGTGGCAACGCCGTACTGCCCCAAACCCTAAGGTTTAGAGGCGGTTCAGACGGTCACATAATCGAGTTAAGGTTTGTGTTCTTCTAGAGGGTCCACCGCGTTACTTGCACGACTTAGAACGTTCTTAAACTACGGAAAAATCCAACACTTGGAAATTTTCCGGCAAGGGAAAAAGTGAGTTATTGATATCCGCTCGAACTTTTTAATACGTTCTAAATTACCTGGAAAAACTTAAACGAAGCTAAACTTTCCGATCGAATAAACGAGTTCCCAAAAGATCTCCAGAAAACTCAACACTTGAGTAAAATTAAAAATCCCCAGAAGCATGGAAAAGTACCCAAGAACAATACCTAGAAGTACGAGCCCCTGTTTCCTCAATACGGCCGCGGAACCGCCGCCAAACCCCTGGTTTGGCCGCGGTTTCGCGCTCCAATTTTGGAGTTGGGACATCGTACTTCAAGGTAATTCTTAGAATTCCATGCTTATTTTTCTGAGTATTTTTAATATGAAAAAATCAACATTTTTGTAAAATTTCCAGAGAAGGGTATAATCTGGGGTTTCGAGGTTCGATCGGACTTTTGACTTCGTCTAAACAATGCCTAAAGCTCTAGCTTGGCTCTGATACCACTGTAGGGTTACTAGGCACTCTCACAAAGGTCTATAAGGTATCAACCATGCCCGATTTAAAATTTAGACGTGCCGAACAACCCTAACCAAGATCTTTAAACTAGAGATTAGGCGAAACAAAGCATGTTAAACACTTTAACAACTAAGAGTTTGGGATTACAACCTTTGTAGTCCGGTCCTTCACTTCATAAGCTCCGTGTTGAGGTCCCTTCGCTACGATCATCATGTATCCGGACTCTAGAGAGGCTCCAAGAAGAGAATGATGCAAACTTGCTTCCGATCTTCGATAACTAAGATGATCTACCTTGAAGTTTCATTAACACAAGCTCTCACTCACAAATGAAGTGAACACTTTAATCTAAATGGCTAGGATAGATTAGGATGATGAAGTAGGATTTTAGCTCTCATTTATTTTCATTAACTCACTCATTTTCATCACTTCATAAAAAGCTAGAAAGCTTTTCATGAAAGAAGGAAGAAGAAGAAGAAGCTCCATTTCTTTTGTGATGAACAATGAATAACTCATGTGAGGTTGGAAATGCAACCATGGGTTAAGTATGAAGACTTAACCCATGTAGAGAAACAACTATGATTAAAGGGTTGGGTTAAAGAAATATCACAAAATATCCAAGTCAAAGTCAAAGCTTCAAGAAACTTCTTGAAAGGTTCATGCAAGCTTAACCCTAATCCAAACCTTAATCACATTTAAACTCCACAAAACATGTTGCATTTATAACCACAATATGTTACAATATTATATATCACATATACAATATTTATTGTAACAAAATAAAATAATACAGTTAACATATATCGCATATATATCAATGTATTACCCGAGTGAGAAAAAGAATCTTTTAGTGAGGTTATTTCAGTTAATGTAATTTAATATATCAAATATATAATTATACATTAAATTATCGAATCAACACTTGATCCGATAATCCGGCTATTTCACAAATAACCGACTAATATAATCTGTATCAGTTCATCGAATCAACACTTGATTCGATGACCCGGCTATATCTCATATACCCGGCCGATATCTCATATCGTGAGAATCTAATACGGTATCTCATACACGTATTGTTCTCGGTCCTGCACATATCGTATATGTGCTCCTACTCCGTTTTTCCTGAGCCAAGAAACCTCTGTGTAGGACTCTAAAGAATCGTCAATACGTCGACAGTAGGTGATGATCATATCAAACACCCACAAGCTGCAAGCGGTCAGCTAAACGTAACAGCCACCCAGGTATTGAGCAATCAAAAGATCAACAAGCAAGCCTGTACTTTTCCTGCAAATCCAATCAGTAACACTCCCGTACAGTCCGGTCTCTTCGTATGATATGTCTCATATCTCGCCTAGTGGTGGTAAAAGTCAGACCCCAGTAGCTTGATAAGTCGTGTCGATATGAGGTCTATAACAGTTCGAGAAACTACTGATAACACTTACCAGTAAATCTCAGCAACCCTGGCCAGGGATTTTCAGTTATAGCTAATCGAACACAGCGCAACATCAATTCCCTATACCGGGAGAGACGAATCCCCTCCTATTGCTCATTGCCTCCATGTGATTCGAGACTGTACCCAAAAGCCACCTTTTTGCACGCCCTCTTGGACGTGGTATGATGGAAATCAAAGCACAGTGGGAATCACACAATACTCTATGACGATCTCGGGTCTACAGACTAACCTGTACCAGTGTCACCAGAGAACTGCCATCTAACGTGAGGTATAATACTATCTGGGAGTTCTCGGCGAGTCCGTCCAGTGTACCCAGTCTCTACTGAGCACCCGTATACCTTCTCTGATGTCAAACACCAATGGATATGGGATCATCCATCGCCCATCATATGGGTCAAGAAGCGCATACGCTAGTCTACTCTGGAGTATCGATGCCCTGTCTCGGTACTCCCACGACTAGGAACATTTGAAGGATGTACTTGGCGACTACACTGTCCCCACTAGTATGATCCACATCATAGTCCTGGTAGTCAAGTACTCATCCTAAGGGTTTTATCAACATGTAACATAGAGACAATCAGAGTACATGTTAAGATAAAGAGCAACCAGATAGCGTACTATCATGTCGAGCAAAAAAGTCCTCCCTATATATGTCCAAGCATCCACTAAAATATACATCGTATGTACAGTAATGGCCTCTAGGGCATATATATAACTAACACAGTGGTGACCTCTGACTCGGCGTCCATGACCGCTACCACTTGCTCTCCAGCCGGTTCAGCACCTTTACCCTATGGCGCTTCCTCGGTTAGGGGATACCGGGGGCAAAGTTCCCGATCGTGGAACCTGGGCACGGCCTCCCTAACGGCGTCAAGGGCATTGTACCATCCAACGGCCGCGGAATCGGCGAGGTCGAGGTAGAACTGGTCGAAGATCTTATACTCCTCCACGGCCCTTTCCGCTTTCCCGTACGCAAGCTTCGCCGCCCGCAGGCTGCCCGAGCATCCCGCTTGAACGAGTCCCTCTGCCTCTTCATGGCATCGTAGAGCTTGTTGATCTCTCCCACCTGGGCCTGGATAGCTTGGTTGGATTCGGTCAGGAGCCGATGGGACTCCTTCAACTTGGTGACCGTCAGACCCTCCATGACTAACTTAGAGTCGAGGAGGGCCGCCTTCTCTACAGCCTGTTGCAGCCGGCCAAGGAGCTCCTCCTCTCGTGAGGAAGATTCGCCCGCCTTCTTCATCGTCGAGGCCACCTCCTCGGATTCCATGGCAGCAAGGAGGCTGCAATGTTGGAGGACCTGAGGAAAACATGAACTATGTTAAAAAGTTGAAGACCGAGCAAAAAAACACTTGAGAAATTCTAAGAAAAGGGGTTACCGACCTGAATAGCCTCTTGAGCAATCGCGGCCACCTGGGCCTTCATCGTGCCTCGAGGAATCTTGGCCTCCGCCGCCTTCTCCATGTTTGCCAGTAGACTGTCGGCCACGGAGATCCCAGAGGGCACCTCAATGCAGAACTCACCCTCCTGCACCTAAATTCCGGTCGAGGGCGGCTGAGAAACCATCCTCTTCTGCCTCTTGAGGGGGTATTCGGATGCAGGCGGCGCCTCCGTCCTAGCTCAGGGCACCGCATCCCGCGCATGCTTGTGACCTCCCCCACGGCGCTCCTCCTGAACTGGGGGTGCTACAGGAGTAGATTGCCGAGGAGCCGTACTTGGAGATGGCCGGGCCAATCTGGAGCCACCGCTCTTCTTCCCTTGGGTCTTGGCGGCCATGGCATCCATAATTTTCTGGCGATCTATGGGCTCTGTGAGGAACACATAAAGAAAATGATCATCAATGAAATTTTAGCAAGCAAAGTCTAAATAGATTGACTAAGGCCCTGACTTACCCACAAAGCACGCGGGACTGAACCCAGCCCAGCTCAGAGCCTGCTCGGAAAGCAGGACATTAGCCCGGCTGATTCAGTTCCTACTGCGACACCACCCTTGCCTCAGGGGTGTTTGACTGCCTAACTCTAGAACAATCGGCCCTATGCCACTGGATGGGCATCGGCCAGTCCTCACCTTCCCATGGCCCGACAAAGACGAATTTTTCCTTTCATTCGTGGATGGAGGAAGGGACAACCACTATCCCGGACCCGGCCGGCCTACCCTTATGTTTTTTAAATGAAAGATACACTCATCTCGGTGCTTCCTTATTGTAAGTCCACGTTGCCCACCCCGGTGCTTACGGGGAGGCGGAAAACATAATAAAAAACGGATTTTTAATGACTTAGGCAACATGGACCTTGCATGTGAGGATCTTTACTAAACGAAAACTAGCTAAAGCAATCTAACAACTAGCTAAGTTGTAGAAAGGTTATACCTTGAGCTCGAACTCCTTCTCTCCTTGCTCATCGGAATGGTAGAAAGGCCTCACCTTGCTTGTCTTCTTCCGTCAAAGAAAGATCCACCCGAAAGCCTCGACCTTTAGCTTCAACTCCAAGCTAGGAGTAACTAGAGTGCAAGAAATGCTAAGACTTGAACCCGAGAAGAGAGTAGAGAAGATCAAGTGAAGGTTTTTTCTCAAGCTTTTTGTTTCTCAACACATGAGAGGGAGAGAGCTTGAGGGAGAGGATGAGGAAGAGAGAGAAAAGATATGAGAGAATGAATTATTAGTGAGCCATTCTCACTAATATGTGTGTGATATTTTAATTAATTAATTAGCTAGAAAATTGTCATGGTTTAATCAAGAGGTGACCATTATCATTTCACTATTAATGCAAATTGCAAGGATCAAAGAGCATCTTCCAAATGAAATGATCATGGTCAAATTGTCAACTTGGTCAACAAGTCAATGAAGTCAAAAGGTCAACAACAACAACCATGCACAATAATTAAGCTAATTATCAATTAACAATAACACACACAAAAGCAATAGGGTTAATAAAATGACAATAGTCATTAACCCTAAACAAGGTCCTCTCCCTCAATCTCAAGCAACTGTGCATACGCACCCGCATTCGTGATCCGAGGAACACGAATACAATGAGAAAAACCAATCTCAAATCATATACTAGGATCCGGCTTAAACCAAAGCCCGCTAGTATAAACTGTCCGGACAGCAAACGTGCACAAGTGCGCGGATGCGAACGAACCCTGTCGCAAAACCATGCGACCTCTACTCATTTTGCCTAAAGGCGAATAGCTCTCTGTGTGGGACTCTAAAGACTCGACACTACGCTGGCAGTGGGTTTAACCACAGACCGTAAGCGGCACTAGCTGTACGTAACGGTCCCCAGGTAGATGTCGATAAGAAGACTGACGAGGTGAACCCCATCTGCACTCCTACTGAGCCTGTATGTGACAGTCTCCGTACAGTCCGGTCTGTTCGTCTGATACATCGCATGGCGGGCCTAGGGGGGCGGTGAACGTCAGTCCCCTAATAGCGGTACAAGTCGTGTCGGAGTGTAGCCCAGAACACCCTGAGATAACACTGGAAGCCTACCAGTATATCTCGCTTGCCCTGGCCAGGGACTACTCGTGTAATGGCTCTCCTGGACACAGCGCGATGTCAACCCCCAATACCGGGAGAGACGAATCCTGTCTAACCGTCACTGCCTCCAAGTGCTTCGGGACTGCACCCAAAAACTACCTGTTTGCACGACTCCTCTGAGCCGTGGTAGGGTAGTAATCAAAGTGCAGTGGGAACACACTCGAGGCGAAGTGACAGTGTCAAGTCAGCGGACTAAGCTGTACTCATGTCACCTGGGAACTGATAACTGACGATAGGTATATTACCAACCAACAGTTCCCGACGAGTCCTGTCCAGTGTACTCGTAACCTAACGAGCACCCGCATACTATCTCAAGTACGACGTACTAACGGCTGTGGGACAGACCGTCTCCCACACTGGGATGAGAAGCGCATACGCTAGTCTACTCCGGAGTATCGATGCCCTGTCTCGATAGTCCAACGACCAGGGACCTGTATAAGGATGTGCTTATAGATTACCCAGCTCCCACGAGTGCGAGCGCCATCACAACACTGGTAATCAAGCAAGGATCCTAAGGGCTCTACTAATATGTATACCAGCAATATGCTAAAAGAAACACATGCACATATTAAAGCAGAGACAAACCAAGTAGCATACTACCATTTCGAGCAAGATTGTATATACAACTGTGAATATCCCAAGCTTCCATTAAGTAATATACAAACTAGTATGATACAGTAATGGCCTCTAGGGCATATACACTAACAATCTCCCACTTGCACTAAGGCCATGTACTGGCGTATCGAAGACCTATCATCTCGATCAGCCGCTCGAACTGAGTCTGGGGCAAGGCCTTGGTGAATGGATCTGCTGTGTTATCCTCTGATGCAACTCTCTGGACCTCGATCTCCTGGCGATCCACAATCTCCCTGATCAGGTGATACCGCCTTAAGATGTGTCTGGATTTCTGATGGGACCTGGGTTCCTTCGCTAAAGCTATAGCCCCGTTGTTGTCGCAATACAGAGGTATTGGGTCAACAATGGACGGAACCACCTGAAGTTCTTTCAAGAACTTCCTCATCCAGACAGCTTCTTTTGCGGCATGAGATGCAGCGATGTATTCCGCTTCCATAGTCGAGTCAGCAACGGTTTCCTGTTTGGAGCTCTTCCAACACACCGCCCCTCCATTGAGGGTAAAGACAAAACCCGACATGGAATTGGAATCATCCTTGTCACTCTGGAAGCTGGAGTCAGCAAAGGCCTCAATCTGCAGGTCTTTTCCGCCATACACCAAGAACATCTCCTTAGTCCTTCTCAGGTACTTGAGAATGTTCTTTACTGCTATCCAATGTTTCTCCCCAGGGTTTGACTGATACCTGCTTACCACACTCAGTGCATAAGCCACATCCGGTCTGGTACACAACATCGCATACATTATAGAGCCTACCGCAGAAGCGTAGGGTATAATAGACATGCGATCCCTCTCCAAATCAGTCTTGGGAGACATCTCTTTGGAGAGGGTGATCCCGTGACAAGCCGGTAGATTACCGCGTTTGGAATCTTCCATACTGAATCTCTTCAGTATGGTGTCGATGTACCTGGACTGTGAGAGTCCTAATATCCTCTTGGATCTGTCACGGTAGATCCGGATACCCAGAATGTATGAGGCATCACCCAGGTCTTTCATGGAGAACCTGTGTGACAAGAACCCCTTGACAGATTGTAGCATAGGAATGTCATTTCCTATTAAGAGAATGTCATCCACGTATAAAACGAGGAATACCACAGTTCTCGCTACAAATCTACAATAGATGCATGGTTCATCTGGATTTTTGATAAAGCCAAATTCTTTGACCGTCTCATCAAAACAGATGTTCCAACTCCGCGATGCCTGCTTGAGTCCATAAATGGACTTGAGCAACTTGCACACCTTTCCGCTGCTCCCACCCTGAATGAAACCCTCTGGCTGGTCCATATAGACACACTCCTCTAAATGACCATTTAGAAAAGCTGTCTTTACGTCCATCTGCCAAATCTCATAATCGTGGAAAGCAGCGATGGCAAGAAGGATCCGAATGGATTTCAGCATAGCTACTGGAGAAAAGGTTTCGTCATAGTCCAAACCAGGTCGCTGACGAAAACCCTTTGCTACCAGTCTAGCTTTATAGGTCTCAACCTGTCCATCTACACCAATCTTCCTTTTGAAGATCCACTTGCATCCTATGGGTTTTACCCCTTCTGGAGCAATGTCCAACGTCCATACTTTGTTGGTGTACATGGACTCCATCTCGGTCCGCATTGCATCCAGCCATTTTACCGAGTCGACGCTCTGAATGGCTTGCTGGAAGCTAGTAGGCTCATCACAATCTATGATGCAGTCCTCTCTATCCCCGTCAATGAGAAAACCGTAGTATCTCTCGGGCGGATGAGACTGCCTACTACTCCTGCGGAGCGGCATAGGAATGTCCTGATCTTTCGAACCCTCTGGTTCTACCAAGCTTTCAGTAATAGCTTGCGGTTCTGGAATTTCTTCCAGTTCTATTGCGCTCCCACTTAATTCTTTTTCTATGAACTGATGTTCTAGAAAGTGGGCATGGCGAGAAACAAGGACTTTTTGTTCCTCTTCGCAATAGAAGTAATATCCCTTGGAGTTCTTCGGATATCCCACAAACTTGCACTGTACTGAGCGTGCCTCGAGCTTGTCCGCATGCTGCTTTTTTACAAAAGCTGGACATCCCCATGTCTTAATGTGATTAAGATAGGGTCTCTTCCCACACCACATTTCATATGGTGTAGTAGGCACAGTCTTAGTTGGAACTCGGTTCAAAAGGTATGCTGCTGATTCTAGCGCATATCCCCAGAACGATCGCGGTAACTCAGCGTTACTCATCATGGACCGTACCATATCCAATAGGGTCCGGTTCCGTCTCTCCGATACACCGTTATGTTGCGGAGTGTATGGAGGAGTAAGCTGAGAGAGAATTCCATTCTCTTTTAAATAGTTCAGGAATTCGGCACTTAAGTATTCTCCACCTCGATCCGATCTTAGAATCTTGATACTTTTGCCGGTTTGTTTTTCTACTTCATTCTTATATTCCTGGAACTTATCAAAAGCTTCGGATTTATGCTTCATTAAGAAGATGTGTCCGAATCTTGAGAAATCATCCGTAAAAGTAATGAAGTAAGAAAAACCGCTTCGCGCATGTGTAGACATTGGACCGCACACGTCGCTGTGTACGAGTCCCAAGAGCTCGCTCGCTCTTTCTCCGTGTCCAGAAAACGGAGCCTTTGTCATCTTTCCTTTGAGACAGGATTGACAAGTTGCATACGATTGATATTCGAACGGATCCAAATATCCTTCAGTATGTAACTTAGTCAATCTTCTCTCATTGATGTGACCCAGTCTACAATGCCATAAGAAAGTTTTATTAATTTCTGGAGACTTTCTTTTGTGTGTATTCTGGATATTGAAAACCTGTGGTTGGTTTAAAACGTATATACCGTTGTTCAATGTACCTGACCCAATCAAAACTTGATTAAGGTGAATGTTCACTACATTACTTACAAATGCAAATTCATAACCTTCTTTAGATAATAAAGATACAGAAATGATATTACAGGTTGCATTTGGTACATAATAACAACTACGCAAAATCAAAAAGTGTCCATCTGATAATCCCAGGTGATAGTCCCCCACGGCCTCAGCATCCATGCTAGCACCGTTCGCAACTCTGAGGGTCATGTCACCTGCCTTCAAAACTCTACGCTTTCTCAACGCCTGCAAAGAATTACAGATATGAGATCCTGATCCGGTATCCAATACCCAGGATGTAGAGTTTATTGATAGACAGTTTTCAATAACATACACACCTGAAGCTGAAGCTGCAACTCGCTTCAAATCCTGTGTTCTGGCTTTCCAAGCCTTGCAATCCTGTTTCCAGTGACCACTTTTGTGACAATAGAAGCATTCTTCCTTCCCCACCATCTTCCCCGCTACTTTCGTTGCTTTACCCTTTCCCTTCGTATCCACTTTACCGACACCGCCTCTTGGTTTGGCGGGGGCTTTCTTCTTCTTGCCCTTGGCTTTCGCCCTGGACCTAGAAGAGGAAGATCCTCCTACAAACAAAGTGGATGTCTTCCTACCCTTCTGTAGGGTGCCCTCAGCAGTCCTCAACATGTTCAGAAGTTCGGCAAGTTCAACCTCCTTTCCTTGCATGTTGAAGTTAAGAACGAACTGGGCGTAAGTGGAAGGAAGGGACTGGAGAATCAAATCGGTATAGAGTTCATTCTCCAACGTGGTCCCAAGGTCCGCGAGCTCCTCTATGTAGCCGATCATCTTAAGCACGTGGTCCGCTACCGATGATCCGACGGCCAACCTTGCCGAAAAAAGCTTCTTCGACACTTCGTATCTAGCGATACGAGACTGCTCTCCATACAGTTCTTTTGTATGGAGAAATATGGACTCTAGGTCCATATTCTCGTGCCTCCTCTGATGTTCGTTGTCCATCGAGGCTAGTACGAGGCATCTGGCCCTCGCGCAATCTATCTCCCATGTCTTACGGATTTCTACATCCGCGACGCTGGAGGTGGGACCTGGGACAGGGGGAGCTTTGGTGGTAAGTATATACCCCAGCTTGTCATAAGTGATAGCCATCTTGACATTCCTGAGCCAATCTTTGTAGTTTGGCCCTGTCAATATATTTTTATCTAACAGTAACTTAAGTCCGGTCATGTTGAATGGTCGCTGCAATTAGGAGAGAGAAAAGAAACACTTTAGCATGATGCTCTTGCAAGTTTAGAGTGGTTTTTAGTTTGTCTAAACTGGATGGCTCCCACTGTTTCTCGAATCCCTTCTCAAACCATAAAGAAAAGGATTAGCCGGGATCATTCTCACCGTACAATACTTGCTTAACCGTTCAGCCAGGCCAGTGTCGGTATTTCGAGGGAGGTTTTCCAACGCTTTCGCGAAGTTCCTTAATTAAGTAACCTCTTTTCCCTGTGGGCGTAGCCCCGCTAACACCTTTCTAGGCACCTACTAGGTTTATAGCATTGATCGTTAAGTGAGAGTTTTCCCGAGGAGTAGCATATACTCACAGTAGGATCGGGATCCAAATATCATCGCGTGATAAAACCGAAGGAATCCTACCAGAATCATCACACTCCAAATGGTATGCAACGCTAGCAAGTTTCAGTACTTATGAAACTCCCGATGTGGATTTTTGCCCCATGCTCTTATGACCTTGGCGTGAGGTCAAAATGTCATAAGTCACATGTCAAGTTCCTCCCATCATTATCCTGGTTAGTTTGAACCCACCCGTACCTACCCTTGATGTAGGCCAAAACGGCAGTACGACTGTATCAAATCAACGCATTCTATCTATGCAACGGATAAATATCCGGCAGCTACCAATCACTATGCCTTGGCGTGAGGTCAAAATACATAGCTTGAATACTACCGAATATTTAACCGAAATGATGGAGGGCTACGGATGGTTTTGGCGAAACCGTGAACGTAGTGAACTTGATATAATCGATGGAACGAGATAGCTTTTAAAAGGAGTGGTTCAAGCTCCGCGTTTAAAAGTTTAGTTTTGAAAAGAACCGAGTGGTTTTCAAAGTGTTCCAATCGACTTTTACTTGGTTTATTTCTTGCATTAGTTCTTTTAATGCGTCCCATCATTTAATCCTACCATTGCAGAAAACAACCAAAATATGATGTACGCTTATGCCATTCGCATTCGCCACGGGGCCCCGTCATCACCCGTTAGGTTACTTAACTAACGACAGAGCGGGGGCTGGGCTAGCGCGGCTGTAAAACATAAGCAACGCCTAAATAGTTATTATATATAAATATATAGCAATGATAGACATTACAGATCACAGATGAATACATTGGATATACTAGGAATTCGCAATGCGTTCGAGCCTGCAACGCAAAGCGGATTACACGGTCGTGGTGAATAGCCAATACCCCACCCAAGACCCCTACGGGTGCGGCAAACTACCCGCCAAGCACCCGAAGCGAAGCAACCTCCCTCACCACCGTGAGTAGGCCACTCGGCACTTCGAGATACCCGGTAGTTTGTGCACCCCCTCCATGGGTCTATCCTAGGAGCAAAAATAGTAAAAAGAATTATACAATGACGGCTACAACCCCGACCCGGTTGTGCGGCCATACAAAGAATATTATTACATCAATTTACATGTTACAAATGAATGAAAGAAAAACAACGCTCATCTCACATCCACCCCGGCCATTCACCCGCGACAATCCAATCCATTCATATCCACAAACCAATAACAAACACAGATCATGTATAACCCCGACTAATCGACTTATAGCGATTAACCGACGTTCAATACATGCAAGCATCACAGATATAACCGATGTAGTTAAAGTGCAGTGAAGTTCCGAAAAATACGGATTTATAGGCCCCCAAAAGTAAATTTTAGTTCTGGAAAATCTGGGCACATATAATATATTTTAAAAATCCCAAAACCAACACAGACACACACTGCACGAAAAACGATGCAGAGAAGACGACAAACGGCGGCGCTTCCGCGGCACATGCCTACCTCGTGCCGCGGAAGGGCGGCGGTTTGAACGAAACACTGTACCGTTTTTCATGGGTGTTTATACAAAACCCTGAGCCGAATTTACAAGTATAAAGTTTTTCATTTAGAGCAGAAAAATTTTTAACAGAAACTAGGGTTTTGCAAAAGTTTGGTTTTTGGATTTTCCGGTTTCGAAACTTCGTTACACTTCACTACCTAGCTAGTTTGAGTTTAGTTAGGCTCTGATACCACTGTAAGTCCACGTTGCCCACCCCGGTGCTTACGGGGAGGCGGAAAACATAATAAAAAACGGATTTTTAATGACTTAGGCAACATGGACCTTGCATGTGAGGATCTTTACTAAACGAAAACTAGCTAAAGCAAACTAACAACTAGCTAAGTTGTAGAAAGGTTATACCTTGAGCTCGAACTCCTTCTCTCCTTGCTCGTCGGAATGGTAGAAAGGCCTCACCTTGCTTTTCTTCTTCCGTCAAAGAAAGATCCACCCGAAAGCCTCGACCTTTAGCTTCAACTCCAAGCTAGGAGTAACTAGAGTGTAAGAAATGCTAAGACTTGAACCCTAGAAGAGAGTAGAGAAGATCAAGTGAAGGTTTTTTCTCAAGCTTTTTGTTTCTCAACACATGAGAGGGAGAGAGCTTGAGGGAGAGGATGAGCAAGAGAGAGAAAAGATATGAGAGAATGAATTATTAGTGAGCCATTCTCACTAATATGTGTGTGATATTTTAATTAATTAATTAGCTAGAAAATTGTCATGGTTTAATCAAGAGGTGACCATTATCATTTCACTATTAATGCAAATTGCAAGGATCAAAGAGCATCTTCCAAATGAAATGATCATGGTCAAATTGTCAACTTGGTCAACAAGTCAATGAAGTCAAAAGGTCAACAACAACAACCATGCACAATAATTAAGCTAATTATCAATTAACAATAACACACACAAAAGCAATAGGGTTAATAAAATGACAATAGTCATTAACCCTAAACAAGGTCCTCTCCCTCAATCTCAAGCAACTGTGCATACGCACCCGCATTCGTGATCCGAGGAACACGAATACAATGAGAAAAACCAATCTCAAATCATATACTAGGATCCGGCTTAAACCAAAGCCCGCTAGTATAAACTGTCCGGACAGCAAACGTGCACAAGTGCGCGGATGCGAACGAACCCTGTCGCAAAACCATGCGACCTCTACTCATTTTGCCTAAAGGCGAATAGCTCTCTGTGTGGGACTCTAAAGACTCGACACTACGCTGGCAGTGGGTTTAACCACAGACCGTAAGCGGCACTAGCTGTACGTAACGGTCCCCAGGTAGATGTCGATAAGAAGACTGACGAGGTGAACCCCATCTGCACTCCTACTGAGCCTGTATGTGACAGTCTCCGTACAGTCCGGTCTGTTCGTCTGATACATCGCATGGCGGGCCTAGGGGGCGGTGAACGTCAGTCCCCTAATAGCGGTACAAGTCGTGTCGGAGTGTAGCCCAGAACACCATGAGATAACACTGGAAGCCTACCAGTATATCTCGCTTGCCCTGGCCAGGGACTACTCGTGTAATGGCTCTCCTGGACACAGCGCGATGTCAACCCCCAATACCGGGAGAGACGAATCCTGTCTAACCGTCACTGCCTCCAAGTGCTTCGGGACTGCACCCAAAAACTACCTGTTTGCACGACTCCTCTGAGCCGTGGTAGGGTAGTAATCAAAGTGCAGTGGGAACACACTCGAGGCGAAGTGACAGTGTCAAGTCAGCGGACTAAGCTGTACTCATGTCACCTGGGAACTGATAACTGACGATAGGTATATTACCAACCAACAGTTCCCGACGAGTCCTGTCCAGTGTACTCGTAACCTAACGAGCACCCGCATACTATCTCAAGTACGACGTACTAACGGCTGTGGGACAGACCGTCTCCCACACTGGGATGAGAAGCGCATACGCTAGTCTACTCCGGAGTATCGATGCCCTGTCTCGATAGTCCAACGACCAGGGACCTGTATAAGGATGTGCTTATAGATTACCCAGCTCCCACGAGTGCGAGCGCCATCACAACACTGGTAATCAAGCAAGGATCCTAAGGGCTCTACTAATATGTATACCAGCAATATGCTAAAAGAAACACATGCACATATTAAAGCAGAGACAAACCAAGTAGCATACTACCATTTCGAGCAAGATTGTATATACAACTGTGAATATCCCAAGCTTCCATTAAGTAATATACAAACTAGTATGATACAGTAATGGCCTCTACGGCATATACACTAACACTTATTAGTGCCGGGATGGTTTTTATAACAAAGGAAGGAAAGAAGGATGCTTAAGTCAAATGGGATCCGATCAATCTTCAGCCGAACCAGAAATCCGAGGAGGATTCTCCATGAATTCGGCACTAGCCGGCCCGGGGCAAGGTGGAAACAATGAAGCATGGTGCAAACTTCAGGCGGGAAGGGCAGATGCATCCCTGCCCGGAATGCTTCCAGGTACAGGGCAATCTCTTTACTGTACCTGGTCTGCCCGTTCACCCGCCTTGGCCAAATGAAGTAAATAGCCGAAGGGGATATGAAATCAAACCTAGATGTCAGAAAGCTCATCCAGACGGTTCAAGACCGAGGGCGCATCGCTGATGTTCCCGATGTGCGCCTTTGGGGTCCTTGTCATCCCCCGATGATGTGAGACAAGGGAAACACCACCCTCATAAGATGAAGAAGAAGAGGAGGAGGAACTCTCTTGGCTATCGGAGGCCGAGGAAGAAGAAGACCTACTTTACTCGGCTTCAAAAACTGAAACCTCATCACCCGACTCGATCCCCACTACGTCAACAGATACTTCAGAAGAAGACATCTAACCTGATTCAAGAAAGGACTCGCCGAGGAAAATTTTGGTTGAGGTTCTGATATAAGCAGAGGGGCGCCGAGTAATCTTCAGGCAATGTGAGTCAACTAGAGCAATGTGTCGGCCATAAGAGAGCCCCTCCTACTTATACACTCCATGAGGAGGCATCCAACGGCCCAAATCGATTCCCGCCAAAACGAAGCATCGCGCCTAGTAAATGTCAGGGCTCCACGTGGCGACCATCCATTAGACACATCTCTTCACTGCAGGATTCGGTAACGATTCCTCACATCCCACCACCAAGCGGCGGACACGTGACACGTAATCCAACCGGCGGGCGAATGAAACGGCGCCCCCTCTTTAAATGCGTAATCATTTCGCTGATCCCCCGACTTCACCAAAGATACGCGCGGGAACTGAGGCATTTCGTAAGCTGCCACGTGGATCCAGCAGCCCAAGAGTAGCTACCGCCAAAAGTCCCGCCGTCGTCAGGTAGCCTCTCATAAGGAAATCTTCGGCTGAGTCACGAAAAGCCGGGCTTACCACTCTCGACCTTAACCCATAAATAGATCATGGCGAGAGTAGGGGACTGAAGATGAGGCTCATGAACGGGAACATCCTAGACTGCGACACATGGGAGATAATGTGTCGTCAGCGCATACCCTCTAGAAACCTGGGGGCTACGACGGGGAATCAGAGCGATACATTATGAGTTTTCCTCGAGACCACGTTGAAAGTCTACCCTAGCACCATCATGAGGTCTAAACCGGCATCAAGCATGCAAATTTCAAAAATTCTTGGTGCTAAGCTAGACTATCCTAGAATCTAACTAGATGATTAGGGTTAACTATGATGATATCACAAAAACTAGCTAAGAGAAAGAGGCTACAACTTTTGTAGACTGTGTCCTTCTCTTCTCAAGCTCCATGTAGTAGTCCACATGACTCCACTAGACTCCACTTGAAGTTGGATCGAGCTTCCATTGCGATCTTCGTGCCGAAGATGATCCACCTGAAGCTCCGCTAATCCAAGCTACCTCTTCACTAAACTCTTTAGTGAAGTAAACACACTACACTTAATTGCTAATTAAGTGTAGGATGGTGAAGTAGGGATGTTTATTTGCTCACTAGGGTTCTCACAAGCTCAAGGTTTCACAAATCATGTGAGGGATTGAGCTTGGAGGAGGTGAGGAGGAAGATGAAGAGAGCTAGAGAGCAAGGAGCTCAAGTGAAGAAAAAGAACAAGTTGTTCACCGCCGAAAGATGTGACCGGGACGTTAGGATGTCTGGCCTGAATTTTGGGGGCAGATATTATTTGGATTTATCCGTCCACCTCTCCGAAAATGCCAAGTTGATTTATGGCACCATATATCAGAGGTTTGGACGGATGCGACCGCTGTAGCAGACTTCATCAGATTCCCCCGCGTTTTGCGAGGGGTTTTTGATTGTGGGGACGCTATTCCCAGCAGGCGCAAGCCCCTGCAGTTAATTATATTACCGCATCGTGATAACCATTTTCTCCTGCTCCGGAAGTTCACTTCGTGTCGTGTGTGTTTTTGTTTGTTTTGGTTGCCCGTAGATTGTATACGGAGACTAATTTATGTTATCGCCCGTAGGGCGTGGATTATCCTAAATCTGTATATCTTAGATTTGGGTTTGTTTTATTTAAGGATCATTAATCTGGTTTGAGATTAAGATCGACATAAATGTATGTGAGCAGTTGGGGCTCAGTTAGTTTTTTGTTAAGGATACATTAGTCCAATTTGAGACTAAGATCTAGTTAACAAGGTTTTAGGATCATTTTTGTTTCAGATCCAACAAGAGAGCATTTAGGCTATGTTGTTTTAGTTTAAGAACGTTTCGGCCTGTTATCGCCATTTTGGAGGCGAAGTTCTAGTTTGAGGACATCTTGATCTGTTGATTACCATTTTGGAGGTGAGATTTTAGTTAAAGGACGTCTCGGTCCGTTGATCACCATTTTGGAGGTGAGATTTTAGTTTAAGGACGTTGCGGTCCGTTGATCACCATTTGGGGTGAGATTTTAGTTTAAGAACGTTACGGTCCATTGTCACCATTTTGGAGGCAACGTTTAGTTTAAGGACATTTCGGTCCGTTGTAGTTTAAGGACATTTCGGTCCATTATCATCTTGCGTGCACGTGTATTTGTTACGTGACAGGATGAGCAACGATGATATAGGATGCACCCAGTTTGGGGTGTGGTTTGATTTGGGATGTGCACAACAGTTTGGGAAGTGCACCAAAAAGCAGTTGGTTGTCGGGACCCGCCACCTCTCTGAAGACGTTGAGGAATTACAATGACATGTATCAGAGGTATGGAGAGATGTACCCTTGAACCAATTCCCGTATTTGAGGAAAAAAAAGGAATCAATGGTAAACCCATGTTAGTTATATGTATGCCGTAGAGGCCATTACTGTACATGTGATGTATATTGTAGTGAATGCTTGGAAATATATAGGGAGGACTTTCTTGCTCGACATGATAGTATGCTATCTGGTTGCTCTTTATCTTAACATATACACTTATTGTCTCTCTCTCACATGTTGATAAAGCCCTTAGGATGTGTACTTGACTACCAGGACAATGATGTAGATCATACTAGTGGGGACAGGGTAGTCGGTAAGTACATCCTTCAAATGTTTCTAGTCGTGGGAGTATCGAGACAGGGCATCGATACTCTATAGTAGACTAGCGTATACGCTTCTTGACCCTTATGATGGGCAATGGGTGATCCCATATCCATTGGTGTTTGACATCAGAGAAGGTATACGGGTGCTCATTGGAGACTGGGTACACTGGACGGACTCGCCGAGAACTCCTGGATGGTATTATACCTATCGTCGGATAGCAGTTCTCTGGTGACACTGGTACAAGTTAGTATGTAGATCCAAGATCGTCATAGAGTATTGTGTGATTCCCACTGTGCTTTGATTTTCACCATACCACGGCCAAGAGATCGTGTAAAAAGGTGGTTTTTGGGTACAGTCTCGAGTCACATGGAGGCAATGAGCGATATGAGGGGTTTCGTCTCTCCCGATATTGGGAGTTGATGTTGCGCTATGTTCGATTGGCCATAACAGGAAATCCCTGGCCAGGGTTGCTAAGATCTACTGGTAAGTGTTATCAGTAGTTTCTCAAACCGTTATGGACTTTGCATCGGCATGACTTATCAGGTTATTGGGGTCTGACGTTATACCACCCCCAGGCTGTGATATGAGACATATCAGACGAAGAAACCGGACTGTACGGTAGTGTTACTGATTGGATTCGCAGGAGTGTGAGCAGACTTGCTTGTTGATCTTCTGATTGCTCAATACCCGGGTGACCGTTACGTTTAGCAGACCTCTTGCGGCTTGTGGGTGTTTGATATGATCATCACCTGCTGCCGGCGTATTGACGAGTCTTTAGAGTCCTACACAGAGGTTTCCTGGTTCATGCGAAACGGAGTAGGAGCATATATGTGATATGTGCGGGACCGAGATTAATGCGTGTATGTCATACCGGATTCTATTCTTGCGACATGTGACATAGGTCGGTTATATGTGATATAGACGGGTTATCGGATCAAGTGTTGATTCGATAAGTTGTTACACTTGATATTAGTCGGTTATATGAGACATAGCCGGATTATTAAATCAAGAGTTGATTTAATAATTTAATGTATAATTATATATTTGATATATTACATTATATTAACTAATATTAGCTCACTTAAGTATTCTTTTCTCACTTTTGATACACTTTACATATATGTGATATATGTATTGTTTTGTTTGCACACATAAATATATATGTGATATATATTGTTGTGTCATGTTAGGTTACACATGCAACATATATGTATGAGACTTATACCATGCTAGGGTTAAAGTTAGGGTTCATAATTATATTTAAGCAAATTCAAACATTTAGAATTAGTCATGGTTCAAAGCATGTAGGTTTCATTGACTTAGTCCACTTGTTTGTCTAGCATAAGATATTTGTTAACCCAACCTTAACTTATAGCTATGGTTTAGTCTCTACAATTGTTAGTGCATGACATACACTCACCATGGTTGCATTTCTAACCTCACTTGATTATTCTTTCATCACTTGCTTCATCTTCTTCTTCCTCATTGAAAAAGCTCTCTTGATTTTCATGAAGTGATGAAATATTGTGAGAAAAATAAAACTAAAGTGAGCCCACTTCCTACTTCATCATCCTCTACTATTAGCCGTTTAGTTTAGGGTGTTTGCTTCACTATTCTCACCATTAGTGAAGAGGTAGCATCAGCTCGAGTCTCCTCGACGTAGATCATCTTCGGCCTCGAAGACATTGAGCAAGCTTGTTCGTTTCTTTAAGTGAACCCTCTCTAGAGTCCGGAAGTTCACCATTCGTAGCGAATGGACTACAACATGGAGCTTTAGAAGTGAAGGACCGGTCTACAAAGGTTGTATTACCTTATTCACTTTGATTGTAAAGTTGTTTACATATCGATCGTCGGATTTTCTAGTAACGATTCTAAAGTTAGGGTTAGCTAATACGGCAATTTTTTAAAAATGGCATGGATGATGCCTCCCGAAACCTTGCTGCCGTGCTAAGTAACCCTACAACCCAGAAATCATTAGTCGTATTTTGAGACTAAGACTTCCTCGGGGGAATGTGGGATGAATATCGTTTTGGGATATCATCAATAGGAAGATAGATAGTCGTATTTGGGACTAAGATCAGCTTGGGAAGTATTGAGCACATAGGCACGGTCCACTAAGCTTTCTTTTTATTTGAAAAAGAGTGCTAAGCACTTGTTTGGGCTCAGTCCCTCTTTTTATGTAAAAAGTGATGAGCATTTATGTAGGTTCTGACGCTCACACATAACCATATGGGGTTTTCAATCATGGAGGTTTTCCCAATAAGTGTTAAACACTTTATCCTTTTTTTGTCTCTTTATGCAGTATTGAACTCTCTTTATGGCGCCCACGTACGAAGCACGTGAGGTGATAGGCGCTGCCTAGTGAGTGTCAAGCACTTTTTACTCTGTGGCGCCCACGTGAGGGACACGTGCGCTGGGCACTAGGCGCCCCTCACTGAGTGCTAAGCACTCCTTTATTTTATAGCGCCCACGTAAGAAGCACGTGGGGGCGCTGTGCGCCAATCACAGAGTGCTAAGCACTCCATTATTTTGTAGCACCCACGTGAGTGGCACGTGGGGCGCTGGACGCTGAGCGCCAATCACCGAGTGCTAAGAACTCCTTTATTTTGTAGCGCCCACGTGAGAGGCACGCGGGGCACAAGGCGCTAAGCGCCAGTCATAGAGTGCTAAGCACTCCTTTTTTTATTTACCCAATTTTCCAAGAAGAGAGTTCTTCTTCCTCGAGAATTTAATTCTCTGTTATTTCTGAAGTTTATAGCGGGTTCCTCCTCTTTTAAACTTGAAGTCTTGGGTCTTTTATATAGTTAAGGCAGGACTATTGATTAGTTGAATAAATCTCTCATTAAGAGATCCTAATTGATCTTGGGGATTTTATCCACCGTTGGATCTTTGATCAAAGGACTTCTGTTTTACAGAAAGTATTTTCTTGTTTTTAACAAGATTAGGGAAATATTTACCTATACAAAATTAATTCTGCAGATCGGTGATTTTTTAATCACCATTGGATTTTTAATCCAACGGTGCTCTGTTTTACAGAGGGCAATCTTTCTTGTTTAGAAAGATTTGACGAATATTTACTCTCAACAGAATTTAATTTTGCATCCTGATTATTTATCATCTTCGTTGGATCTTTTGATCCAACAGCTCTGTTTAACAGAGAGTAGAATTTAATTCTATAAGGCGCCGGCGCTCACGTGCTGTGCACGTGGGCACTGCTTAAGATTTTTGTATGCTTTGCACACGGGCGCTGCTCATATAAGAGTTTTTAACTCTGGCGCTGTCACCCTCGTGGAAGGCACGTGAGGCGCTGCTTAAGATTTTTGTGTACTTTGCACACGGGCGCTGCTCATATAAGAGTTTTTAACTCTGGCGCTGGCGCCCTCGTGGAAGCCACGTGACCATGACCATGACCATGACCATGACCATGGCGCTGAAAACTCTGTCAAAGTTTTGGTAAAAACCATGACCATGTTTTAAGGAATCTCTTTAGGGTTTTAACCCGTTAACAGAGCTTTGCTCTTCTTTTGTAGTGATTAGATCGTAGATCTTTGTTTGGGTAAAAATTTACGCCCCGATTGACCAAGTCAAAATCAAAGTCAACCCCAAGTCAAGTGGGCCCATGCCCGGGTCAAGTCCGAACAAGAAGCGGCCGGCCTCCTCCCATGCCAAGATAAAAATTTTGTAATAAATAATTTTATTGTATTTCTTTTATTTTATTTTACGAATGAATGTAAGAAAAATGGGCATAAAGCCAAATTTTTGTAAAGCCCATGGCTTATGCACAAAAAGAAATAACACATGAGCCATGAGATAGGCAAAATGTCATTTTGTGAAGCCCAAGGGGCTATGTGTAAAGTGTATAGCCTATAAAGGCAAGGATAATGAAAATAGCCCAACAACTTTTTCTCTCTCCAAAAAAGAATTCAGATCTGAGATCTTTCTCCTTCCTCAAGGTTCTAAAACTTTCTTCTTTCTTTTGAATTAAATCAAGAGTTTTACTCTTCCTTTTGTAAAACTAAATAGTTTTTCACCACAAAACCCATAAAGGGGAACTCAGATCTTCTATCAGATCTCAAAAAGGAGAGATTTTTAAAATCTCATACTTCTTGATCTTCAAGATCCAGCCAATAAAGAAAGAAGAAGGAAACCCATCTTCAGAAACCCCATTTTGGGGAAGAACTAGGGCTCAAGGGGAGAAGCCCTTCATTAGCTTCAAAATATCTTAGGAGTTTAACTCCACTCTAATTTCCTTTTCGGGAGTTTCTAGTGCTAAAAGCCCCTTTTTCTTGCCGGCGCCCAAGCGCCCGAGCGCCTTGCGCTCAAGCGCCCAGCGTCCACGTGCCGACACGTGGCGCGCTAGCGCTCGAGCGCCTGGCACTCAAGCGCCAAGGGCCCACGTGCCGACACGTGGCGCGCTAGCGCTCGAGCGCCTGGCGCTCAAGCGCCAACGAGCCGGCACGTGGCGCGCTAGTGCTCGAGCGCCCAGCGCCCCACGTGTCGACATGTTGTGCGCTCGTGCTCGAGCGCCTAGCGCTTAAGCGCCTAGCACTTAAGCGCCTAAGCGCACAGCACCTAAGTGCACAGCGCTCAAGGCGCTGGACCCACGCGTCCTTTGGGCGCTTTTTCTTCATTTTTTTATATGTATGCATGTATATATATATATAGATACACACATACTCTACAACACCGTCCCTCCCAAAAAAATTTTGGGCCGGGGTGCTGCCCCGCACCCTGCATGGGGGCTGCTAGCCCCTTGACCACCAGCCCGCTATCCGGGTAGCGGGACCCCTATAAAAACTCTGCGTGGCGCCCGATGTATCCAAAAACCCCTTTCAAAACACAACACACGTACCCTGCATATTAAGTTCGCATGACCAGTTTAACCCGTTAATCAGAGGTTTCCTCGCTCCAAAGGCGAGGGGTAATTAATGGTAGCTTAGTCCGTGGCTGCCGGAGATTCGGATCCCCACAATCAATAAACCCCGGCCTACCCTAGGCAGGAGGAATCTGTAGTACGCCTGACAAGAGCGCGTGTATTCCCATCTCAATGGGGTGACGAAAAACACCCTACAGATTCTGGCACGCCCGGTGGGACCCATCTCTCCTCCCATATTTCGGGTTTAGCATTCATGCGAACTCAATCAATATACATATCGATTGCCTATACTGAAATGATGTTTTTTTCCTGTGCAGCAATCAACTTTCGAAGACAATGTCTTCCAAAATGAATTCAGCTACCAACGCGACCCCGATCCCGTACGTGGTCAAGGTCAATGCTCTTGTGGTTCTCCCCGCAAGCCTCAGTCGACAGTGGGATGAATTGCCCTGCCAGTTTGGCTCCGTCATCATCTACCCTGCTGGAAGCGCTCATCTGGCAGAAATCCCGGCAAAATAGGTGGCCAAGCCGGTCTCAAGGGGCAAGAGGCAGAACGTTGTGATCGCTAAGGCACCACAACCGAAACTTAAGACGGCGTCTGAACAACTCTCTGGTGCTCCAGCTGGGGGCAAGGCTTCTGATACAAGGGGCAACATCAAACATTGCGGATGAGCTCAGGCGATGACTCCATCAAATGCACGATCGGGCGTCACCTCTGGCCTCTCTATCAATCGGTCTACAACGTCTTCCCGAAGGGCCGAAGTCTGCCAAGTGCTTATAACAGAAAAGTTAAGGCAGTAGCGGCTCAGGTATCGAGCCAATAAGAGGGCCAGGGCTTCGGCCAAGTGGAATCTTGTGAAGTTCCAAGAGCAGGTTTACTCTGTGACGACGGCTGAGTCGGCCTTAAAAATCAGCAATTCCTTCGAACCTCTGAAGTGGGTTCAGAGAAATGCCATGACCGCCAGAATCAAGAAGACAGCGGTCCGATCGTCGCTACAAAGAGACATGTCCCGGCCCCAACAAAAAAAGTATGACACTGTCTCTTCAAGGGTCTATCAGGCGCTCTGTGCCGCACGAAAGCAGCGGGGCAAACCTAGAAAAGAAGCGCCAGCACCATTCAAGAACCTGGCCAGGCCATCCGCCTTCAATCGACTGCCCGCTACTGAAACAGGAGGGTCAAGACAGCGATCTGTGAAATCAGCCGCCGATAATAAAAAGACGGCTGGATATATTATCCATACGGTCTATATAGCGGGCGGGCGTCCCAGCGACAACCTTCGCAGAAAAAGCAAGGATGGGACCACCACATCCCAAGTCCAATCTGGCTTGAATGTGGTTACCGCTGCCCAAGAACAGCCGCCTCCGCTGGATGAAGAAAACCCTCTCGATGAGGACGATAGGCAAAAGGACCCTTTGGTCCAGGCAGAGTCAAGCTCGGACAGCGAGGAAGAGCCGGCTTTCCACCCCAGGACCGCAGAGCAAGAGGTTCGGAAACAACTCAAGAGTAAAGATAAAGAGATGGCCAAGCTCTATTCGAAAATTGACGACCTAACGAACGTTGTGATGCAGCTTATGGCTCAAATTGCTCGAGTGCCTCCCAGTCAAGCACAGGTCGCTACTCATCAGCCGGGTGATGACAATCCGAAGCAGCCAATGCCTGTTCCTTTGGGTCCAAGGCTGGTTGAGCCGCACGAAAGCCGGCCACATTCCGCTTCTGGGGACGCCTTGGCCCCAGATAGCACTATCCCGCTAACACAAGACCGGATAATGGATTTGGTCACCAGCAAGGTTAAAACATTGGTGGCCGAAGCTGAAGCTCAGAAAGAAGTTGGCAGTAGTGGGCGGCCATATCCCGCACAGTACGATTTGATCGAGTTCCCGAGCGGCTACGTCATTCCTAAGTTCGGAAGATTTGATGAAACGGGAAATGCAAAATAGCACATCGCCCACTTTAAAGCATCGTGCGGAAATACAGGGGGGAATGATGCGCTCCTTCTTCGTCAGTTTGTCAACAGCTTGACCGGTGTCGCTTTTGACTGGTACACGAGTATACCAGACGGGTCCGTCGTTACCTTTGCCCAAATGGAGTCTCTGTTTCGGCAAAGGTTCATAAGTGTCAGTGATAAAATCTCCATTGCCGACCTTGTGAGGACCAATCCGGGGAAGAATGAAAGCAACACCGACTTTATCGCCCGATGGCGTAATCTCACAGTCAAGTGTGAACTGCCGCTGGAACAGGACCAGTCCGTCGGCCTTCTCATTGGGAACCTCAGCAATTGGATGGTCCCATTCTTGTGTACAGCAGGCCTCATGAAATTTCAAGAGCTAACCAAGAAAGTTCAAATGCTGGAACGCTCGAAGCAAGAGTCTACCCCGAACTCTCAGAGAGAAAAAACTTGGAAAAGCAAGTGGGATGACAGCCGTAGAAGCGGGAGTTCCAGCAGTACCAATGTTTTCAATGCGTCCGACAATGAAGAAAAGCGAAGGGCGGGCGAATCCAAAACTAACCGGCCTCGAAAGCCATTGCTGGGAGGAGATGGGCCTTCCCTAGAGGAGAAAAAGAACAAGGTTTACTCTTTCAGAAGGGACAAGGTCGGCAAGATATTTAAAGATGCCTTGACCAACGGCCTACAATTGCCGGAGTCAAAGAGACCCCAAGAAGCATAAATGACTGACAATCACCTGTATTGCCCGTACCACCGGGTAGTGAGACATGCGATTGAGGATTGCTATATCTTCAAGGACTGGGTCGAGAAGCAGTACAAGGCTTGAAAGATCGAGCTGTCCAAAAGCGTGTTGGTGAACAATCAGGTTGCAACCACCAACTTTATATAGACAGAAGCTGAAGCTTTCTGGGAGCAGACAGCCGAACCTGCTGCCCTGAGAAATGAAACAGACGCATCGCGGCCTCCATAGAGTAAACACATATCTAATAAGATGAAGAAGATGATAAAGCTACTTCGGAAAGAGCCCAGGACGGAATGGGAAGAGCAGAAGAAGCTTACCTTTCCAGCTGCCAATGCGGCTCCATCAGGCTCAAAATCTAAAAAGCTCAAGAAAAAGAAAAGTGCAGCTCGGCGTGAAAAGGAGTCTGCAGGGAGATCGACCATTCAAAAATATATCGATTCCCTCGAAGACTATGAACAAAAGGAAAGAACTCTGATTCAATTGAAGGAGTTCCTCCCTGTACGAGCGGCTGAAATTCTGGAGGAGTTAGAAGAAGACTCCAATGAAGAGATCCCAGTAGTGACCTGCTATGCCATCCATCTTGGAAGCGACTCTGAGGAGGAGCTCTGTTTTCCCGAAGAGGACGAGGAGCTCGCTGCAAAGGCCAACCAAATCCAGCTTAGAAGCGGCAGGGCTCTACCGCCAAATCAGGGCAACGTTCCAAAAGGGAAGGAAAAACAAGTCGCTAATGAAGAAGATGGCAGAGAACTTGCTCATGAAGATTCGAGTTCTTCCCCAGTAGACTATAATATCTAGGCTCATCTCCGAAAGCTTCCGTCTCTCCTTAGCATCTATGATGCCTTGGTTCTATCTCAAGAGCTTAGAGATGTTCTCATTCATGATCTACAAAACCCTGAGCGGTATCAGGCTCGCTTTGCGGAAATTAATATGAAAGAAGCGCAGTACACTTTGCAAGCCGCCGCAGTCACGTTTAAGGATGAAGACTTGCTACTGGGAACGACTGAGCATAATCGACCTCTTTACGTGACCGGGTACAGCGACGGAGATCGAATTAATCGTATATTGATTGATCCGGGGTTCTCAGTGAACATCATGAACTTGCGAACTCTGAAGAGTTTGTCAATAGACGTCCGACACCTGTCAAGGGAAAGGATTGTCATTCAAGACTTCAATCAAAATTGCCAGCAAGTTCTGGGGTCCATAGCTCTGCCAATCAAATTTAGGGATCTGCAGACCGAAGCTAAGATATACGTGATCGATGCTGACACGTATTATAAGATTCTCTTGGGACGGACGTGGCTCGACGATTATGGCATCATTCCGTCAACTCTCCATCAATGCATGAAGTATACTAAAAATGGCGAAGAAAGACGCATTGACGGAGACATCCAGCCGTTCGGTGTGCATGAAGTCCGATATGAAGATTCCCGGTACTTCATGAACCACCAAAATGCTAAGCCACAACTGATTGAGGATAGACCGGCCCCAAAACTCAAAAGCAAATCTGCGCCGGCTGTCACTTCAAAAGCAAAAACGTCCAAGTGCGCCCGCGTTTCGGTAGCGACACTGATGATTCCGACGCTGGAAGTCCGTCCTTCCATAAAACTCGCCCTCGTTTCGGTAGCGATACGGATGAATCTGATGTAGAAGGCCCGTCTAGCAGCAAAATCCGCCATCATCTTGGCAGCGACACTGAAGAGTCAGAAGAAGAGGACCTGCCTTGCAATAACTGCGCAGATTGGACCCCCATGCAACAAGCGAAACTACGAGAGACCTTCGAAATTATAGAAGGGTCCCTAGCTGTCACAAGGGTGCCAGAGCAGATGTGCAAAGAGCTCGAGGCATTGTCTGTCTCTACCGTTGACCAGCTGAAAACTTTCTACGTTCCCGGAAAGAAAGGTGGACAGAAGGGCATCCTGTTTTATGGGTCAAACCCCGTTGTGCACCCGGACGATTTGTCTGTCGCATGCCTTCCCTATGAGAAAGGCATAAGGGCCGTCCTCAATCCCAGATACTATGCGCCTAAGATGAGAGAATATTTCAAAAAGTGCGGATGCCGGTTATATCAGACGGAGTCCGAAGAAAGGTTTTATGAAGGGCTATGGTATCCACCCCAGGTCCGAGCACTCATCGATGGACGAATTCCAGACAGGCGGGGCATAAGTTTCATCCAGCCTGATCCTAAGGCGTGCTATATGATCCATATTGAGGAAGCCAGCGAAGTGTCAAATGATGAAGACGAACTAGCCGAGCCAGAAGATGCTCCTCAAGAGCTCGAAGATGGCGGACAAGCGACCTTTGACGAGCTAACCGAGATTGACTTAGGAACGCCCGATAATCCAAGGCCGACCTACATCAGCTCACTATTGTCAGAGGAAATGAAAGAGCAGATAATCGCCCTGCTGCACGAGTTCGTCGACTGCTTCGCATGGACATACAAAGAAATGCCTGGAATTTCCCCTGAAGTGGCCGTACATAAGCTGGCTATATCTCCTAATGCTAAGCCAATCAAACAAGCTCCTCGAAGAATGAGTAGGGAACTAGAAGTAAAGGTCATCGAGGAAACCAAGAATCTCATTGATGCCGGCTTCATCAGGGAAGAGAAATATGCGGACTGGATCGCATGCATAGTCCCAGTGAAGAAGAAAAATGAGCAGATCCGAGTTTGTGTCGATTTCAGGGACCTCAACAAGGCATGTCCTAAAGACGACTTCCTGCTACCGGTCATGGAAATGATGGTCGATGACACCTCAAATTACGAGTTGTTCACCTTATGGATGGCTCGTCTGGATATAATCAAATCAAGATGTCGCCTGAGGATGAGAAACACACAGCATTTCGAACCCCGATCGGAATATGTTGCTACAAGGTGATGTCGTTCGGACTGAAGAACGCAGGTGCTACATATCAAAGGGCAATGACTAATATCTTTGATGACCTAATCCATAAAGACGTCGAATGCTATGTTGATGATCTGGTCGTCAAAACTAAAGCCAACGCCGACCACATCCAAGATCTTAGGACCGTTCTCACCAGACTGAGGGAATACAATCTGAAGATGAATCCTTTAAAGTGCGTTTTTGGCGTGTCATCGGGAAAATTCCTAGGCTTTATAGTCCGACATCGAGGGATCGAAGTTGACCCATCAAAGATAAAGGCCATCATGGAGATTCCCCATCCAAAGAGCCTGACACAGCTATGATCTTTTCAAGGCAAGCTTGCTTATATACGGAGGTTTATCTCAAATTTATCGAGAAGATGTAGGCCCTTCTCAAAGCTCATGAAGAAAGGAGCTCCTTTTATCTGGGATGTCGAATGTCAAGCAGCATTCAAAAGCATCAAACAGTACTTGTTGCAGCCTCCAGTGCTAGCCGCTCCCATTCCAAATAAACCGCTAATTCTCTACACTGCCGCGCTAGATGAGTCACTCGGTGCACTCCTTGCCCATAATAACGAGGAGGGAAAAGAAAATGCCCTCTACTACCTCAGTCGAACTCTAGTCGGGGCGGAACACAACTATTCCCCAATCGAAAAGCAATGCCTGGCTCTGATATTTGCTGTGAAGAAGCTGAGGCACTATCTGCTCACTCATCGGGTTATGCTGATCTCCAAGGTCGACCCGCTCAAACACTTGATGACCAAAGCAAGCCTAGCTGGTAGAATGTCAAGATGGGCTGTGATGCTACTTGAGTTTGACATAGTTTATACTCCTCAGAAAGCAGTGAAAAGGCAAGCTCTTGCAGACTTCCTTGCCGCTCATCCTATACCAGAAGGGTCGTCGCTAAATTGTGAGTTAGCCGACGAACAAGTGCTGCAACTCGAGGAAAATGAGCCATGTTGGGAGCTCTACTTCGATGGAGCCTCATCAATAAGGACTTCCAGTAAATCAAGCGTCCCGGAGATAAAAGCACGGATAGGATTGGTGTTCATCACACCATCAATGGGAACCCTACGGCATTCTTTCGCTCTCACCGAGCTTCGAACGAACAAGGAAGCTGAGTATGAAGCCCTGATAGCTGGTTTGGAACTCTCCATAGAAATGGAAATCCTTCGGCTACGGGTTTACGGTGACACCCAGCTTGTCGTCAACCAAGTAAGCGGCGACTATAAAATATACAAACCCGAGTTAGCTCGGTACAGAGGCTGAGTGGTGGAACTCATGAAACGGTTCACTCACATTGAACTAATGAGAGTCCCTAGAGCGTTGAATGGAAAGGCTGACGTACTCGCTCGCTTAGCCAAGGAGCTGGGTGATCCTGATATGGAAAAAATTCTGATCACAATCATGAGCCGACAAATTCTACCCCCTGTCTCTCTACGAGAAGAGGAAAGCACGGAACAGAAGAGCAGTCCTGCCGAAGAAGCTTCGATCATCCAAGACGAGCCCGATTGGAGAGAACCCTTCATAGAGTACTTCCGATACGACAAGCTGTCCGAAGAAAAATCTGCGAGGATTCAGCTGAAGAAAAGAGCTCTCCGATACGTGTTTGTAAATGACACGTTATACCGCAGGTCATATGACCAACTCTGGCTCAGGTGTCTGTCATTGGCCGAAGCCCAAAAGGTCATGAAAGATGTTCACTCGGGCGTTTGCGGTGCTCACCAATCTGGCCCCAAGATGCGACTTCAAATCAAACGGCTTGGGTATTACTGGCCCACCATGATACGGGATTGCGGAGAGCATGCAAAGAAATGTCAGATCTGCCAAATCCATGGTGATTTCATTCACAAGCATCCCAATCCGTTGCATCCTACGGTGGCGTTGTGGCCCTTCGAAGTCTGGGGCACCGACATTGTTGGCCCAATTGATCCTCCGTCATCCAAAGGCCACCGGTTCATACTGGCCGCAACAGACTACTTCTCCAGATGGGCTGAAGCTGTCCCGCTAAAAGAAGTCAAGATAAAAGATATTCTGACATTCTTCCAGCATAATATTCTATACCGCTTCGGTACACCAAGAAGAATCATTTCTGACAACGGGCCTTCTTTCAAGAGCTTCAATGTCTCAAGGTTCGCTACTCAGCACAAGATAGACTGGAGATATTCCTCCATCTATAATCCAAGAGCCAATGGGCTAGTCGAAGCCTTCAATAAGACTCTATGCAAGCTCCTGAGGAAAAATGCTTCAGCCAACAAAAGAGACTGGAATCTCAAACTTCACGAGGCATTGTGGGCATATTGTACCACGCACCGTACTCCAACTCAGTCCACTCCATACTCATTGCTCTTCGGAGTGGAGGCGGTCCTTTCCCTCGAAGTCGAAGTTCCAAGCTTAAGAATAGCTGTTCAGCACGAATTGACGGAGGAGGAAAACGTGCTCCTTTGGCTTGAAGAGCTCGACGCCCTCGAAGAAAAGAGGCTCGCGGTGCAGAAAAATCTGGAGCTATACCGAGTCCAAATGTCACGAGCCTATGACAAGATGACTCGTCTCCGCACTTTCAAGAAAGGCGAATCGGTGTTGGTCCTCAAAAGATCGATCATCCCTAATTGACATGCTAAGGGAAAATTCGAGCCAAACTGGGAATGACCATACGTCATCGAGAAAGTGTTCGACAGAGGATCCTACCAACTAATAAGTGCCGAGGGAGAAAGGCCCATGCCACCCATCAATGTCCGATATCTCAAGAAATACTACGTGTGAATGCCCCAAGTCGCGGGCGAATTAAGCACATCAGCCCTACGGTCTGGATCATACATCCTGCAAAACCGTATACAATCCACGGGCGTAAACGACCCCTATCTCTCCCAAGTCCTTCCGGTGAGACTACTTTTAAAGTCCCACCAGCGACAAAAAAAAAGGTATGTCCACAAGCAAAATGGGCATGGATGAAAACCCGAAAGGGCTCCGTGAGTAAAAACAGCAGGACTACCGGCGAGTTTGTGAAAACCCGAAAGGGCGCAAACTCGTGAAAAGAGATGAAATACACTCGCAAAGTCCCCTCGACCTTGTGAGGAGAAAATCCCTGCGTGAGATCCTTATGACTCACAAAGGAGCAGCACACTTAGGAATCCTCACGATTCCTAAGGAGAACATACACCTGCGAGATCCTCTCGACTCGTAGGGAGAAAATGCTTTTATAAGACACCCACGGCTCATAAAATTGAAAAGTCTTAGGTGACAGGGACCTAAATCTGTCTCCTAAGCCATCGCTCCCCAACGGGAAATGGAAAATGATGAGTCGCTCCTGGCATTACGCTTCAGTGTTAGCGGTGCTGATGCCGACCCAGAAACCAAATCCCAAGTCCTCCCGGGGCAAATGATGAGTTGCTCCTGGCATTATTCCAGTGCAGCAATACTGATGCCAAACAAGATCTAAATTCCAAGTCCCCAAACGGCGAATGATGAGTCGCTCTTGGTATCATATTCCAGTGCAGCGATGCAGATGCCAACCAAAACCCAATTTCTCAAAATTCTCCCAGCCCTACGGTTAGTCCTCAAATTGACTACCGTATACAATCCACGGGCTCAAATCATTCTCATCATACCCATACCCCACCGCAATCACCAGTCCAGCGACCGGTCTTCGCCCTGGGACTTATGCTCCATTTTGGAAGACCCACTCATGTGTCCTCACGATACATGAGGAGAACCAATTTACGGGATCCTCACGACTCGTAAGAAAACACCTTCGTAGGATTCTTACGACTCACAAAGGAAAAACACACTTGGGAGTCCCCACGACTCCTAAGGAGAAAGTGCACCTATGAGATCCTTTCGACTCATAGGGAGAAATGCTTTTATGGGACCTTTACGGCTCATAAAATTGAAAATCCTTAGGTGATCGGGACTTAAACCTGTCTCCTAAGCCACCACTCCCCCAACAGGAAAAGGCAATTGATGAATTGCTCCTGGCACATGTGCTTCAGTGTTAGCAACGCTGATGCCTACCCGAACCCCAAAATTCCAAACTCCAATCCAAATGACCCCTAAGTCGTTAAACTGGGAATGAAAGAAATTTCCTCATGGCAAATGATGATTCACTTATGGTACCATATTCCAGTGTAGCGATGCTGATGCCAAACCAAAACGAAAATCCCCAAATCCTGTCATGACAAATGATGATTCGCTCCTGGTACCATATTCCAGCGTAGCGATACTGATGTCAACCTAAATCATATCAAGTCAGTAAAACAACCAATGACCTCCCTGGCAGAATCAAATTCCACCTCGAAAACAAGTCAACTTCATCCCTGACGCCGCAACAAGCGGGGCAAGTCAAATTCAGAACCGACCGTCCAAGTTGCAAAAAGAGCAGCACCGACCGTCCAAGTCGCAAAAAGGGCAGTACCGACCGTCCAAGTCGCAAAAAGAGCAGCACCGACCATCCACGTCACTAAAATGGCAGCACCGACCGTCCACATCACTAAAATGGCAGCATCGACCGTCCAAGTCGCAGAAAGGGTAGCACCGACCATCCACGTCGCTAAAATGGCAGCACCGACCGTCCACGTCACTAAAATGGCAGCATCGACCGTCCAAGTCGGAAAAAGGGCAGCATCGACCATCCACGTCGCTAAAAGGGCAGTATCGACCGTCCACGTCGTTAAAATGGCAGAACCGACCGTCGAAGTCGCAAAAAGGGCAGCACCGACCGTCCAAGTCGCAAAAAGGGCAGCATCGACCGTCCACGTCGCTAAAATGGCAGCACCGACCGTACAAGTAGCAAAAAGGGCAGCATCGACCGTCCACGTCGCTAAAATGGCAGAACTGACCGTCCAAGTCGCAAAAAAGGGCAGCATCGACCGTCCATATCGTAAAAGGGGCAGTGCCAGCTTCCTAAAAGGTGGGAACCGAATCAAGTCGCCTCCACGTGAAAGAAGATCCATTAATTTCATGCACACGACCCACGTATGTGGTGTGCATTTATTGATGGGGGGCAATTTGTTGGGGCAATAATTTACACCCCGGTTGAGCAAGTCAAAATCAAAGTCAACCCCAAGCCAAGTAGGCCCATGCCCGGGCCGACTCCGAACAAGAAGCAGCCGGCCTCCCCCCATGCCAAGATAAAATTTTGTAATAAATAATTTTATTGTATTTCTTTTATTTTATTTTACGAATGAATGTAAGAAAAATGGGTATAAAGCCAAATTTTTGTAAAGCCCATGGCTTATGCGCAAAAAGAAATGGCACATGAGCCATGGGATAGGCAAAATGCCATTTTGTGAAGCCCAAGGGGCTATGTGTAAAGTGTATAGCCTATAAAGGCAAGGATAATGAAAATATCCCAACAACTTTTTCTCTCTCCAAAAAAGAATTCAGATCTGAGATCTTTCTCCTTCCTCAAGGTTCTAAAACCTTCTTCTTTCTTTTGAATTAAATCAAGAGTTTTACTCTTCCTTTGGTAAAACTAAATAGTTTTTCACCATAAAACCCACAAAGGGGAACTCAGATCTTCTATCAGATCTCAAAAAGGAGAGATTTTTAAAAACTCATACTTCTTGATCTTCAAGATCCGGCCAACAAAGAAAGAAGAAGGAGACCCATCTTCAAAAACCCCATTTTGGGGAAGAACTAGGGCTCAAGGGGAGAAGCCCTTCATCAGCTTCAAAACAACTTAGGAGTTTAACTCCACTATAATTTCCCTTTCGGGAGTTTCTGGGGCTAAAAGCCCCTTTTTCTTGCCGGCGCCCAAGCGCCCGAGCGCCTTGCACTCAAGCGCCCAGCGCCCACGTGCCCGAGCGCCTTACGCTCAAGCGCCCAGCGCCCACGTGCCGACATATGGCGCGCTAGCGCTCGAGCACCCACGTGCCGACACGTGGCGCGCTAGCGCCCAGCGCTCAAACGCCAAGCGCCTACGTGCCGACACGTGGTGCGTTGGCGCTCGAGCTCCCAGCGCTCAAGCGCCAAGCGCCCATGTGCCGAGCGCCCAGCGCTCGAGCGCCAAGCGCCCACGTGGCGACATATGGTGCGCTGGCGCTCAAGCGCCGAGTGCACTAGCGCCAAGAACCCACGTGTCGACACGTTGTGCGCTAGCTCTCGAGCGCCTAGCGCTTTAGCGCCCAACGCCCACATGTCGAACACGTGGCGCGCTAGCGCCTAAGCGCACAGCACTCAAGGCGCTGGCCCCACGCGTCCTTTGGGCACTTTTTCTTCATTTTTTTATATGTATACATGTGTGTGTATATATATATATAGACACACACATACTCTACAACACTGTCTCTCCCGTAAAAACTCTGCGTGGCTCCTGATGTATCCAAAATCCCTTTCAAAACACAACACACGCATGCTGCACATTGAGTTCGCATGACCAGTTTAACCCGTTAATCGGAGGTTTCCTCGCTCCAAAGGCGAGGGGTAATTAACGGCAGCTTAGTCCACGGCTGCTGGAGATTCGGATCCCACAATCAATAAACCCCAGCCTACCCTAGACAGGGGGAATCTATAGTACGCCTGACAAGCGCGCGCGTATTCCCATCTTAATAGGGTGACGAAAAACACCCTACAATCTTAAAAAACAAAAATGTTTTAGGGTTTCTTAACCCGTTAATCAGAGTTTTGCTCTTCTTTTATAAAGATCTCTTAGAGTTCTATGATTTTTTTTGCAGATCTTGAAGGATTTAGCTTTGCTTTTGAAAGTTCAGGGATGTTATCCCATTGTTCTATAGAGCTTGGCTCTGAAATTTTTGGGGAATTTTATTCCCTTCTTAATTTTCTTGACAGATTTGAAATCTGTTTGCAGAGCACAGGAGGGAGTTTAACTCCTCAGTCTAATGATGTTTTCTCATTAAATGAAAATCCTTTTGGATTCTATTCTTAATGTATGACTACCCCATCATTGATGGGGCGTTACCTTAATCTTGTGGGCCCCTGTCCCTTTTTTTTTGAACTGTGGTGCAGTACAATTTTTAAGTACCAAAGAGTGTTAGAGTCCTGAATATAGTGTCGATAGCTAACCCTTCTCCCTGTGTGCAGGTACTTCCTCCTTTCCTTTTGTACGTTCAGATAGCGCTTTTGTCGACGTGCCCGTGGATTGGGAAGTCTTTATGCTTATTAAGGATCATGACCCAGAGCAAAAACCTCTTCACCTGTGGAGGTCATGGTATAGTCAGATTATCCAGGGTCGGCACAGTTTTTCTTGTGTAGCGCCTTCGGAGCCGATCCCAGCTATTCATTATGTGGATCTGCCTCAAGTGACTTACGCCGTAGAAGAGGTTAACTGGACTTCGGAAGGTCGTCTTCAACCTTCCATGGCGTCGATACCCATACATCCAAAGAGAGTCGTGCCCTTGGGGGAAACTTTATATGATAGGATTGACGCCTTGTCATTCGGCCGGCTATCTACAGTGGGCCCGGTATATCCTGTCGGCCAAGAAGTCGCTGCTATTAAAGACCGGGTTGTACCCCTGAATCTACGCATCTTTCTTTTATTACCACGCTCCCCATGTGTGGTGGATCAAGTCTTTTTTCGAACAATGGAATATCCCGACCCATACCTTTCTCTTATCAGATCGAGAAGTTTCGATTTCATTGGAAGAGTTCGCGGAGATCTCCGGCTTACCCGTCATAGGGGAGCACTATGAGGAGATACTTCCCCCTGATGAGTACATCTTCGCCACCAAGCCAGTGGTAATGGGCCTGGCCCCGGAGAACGTTGTTCAACATCAGTTCTCCAGCTTGATCAAGGTGTTGAACATGTACGAGAATCTATTCCTGGAGTCTGGCGGGCATGTGGTTAGCTTCGCGGATTTTATCGCTCGTTTTCTTCGTCCGGAAGTTATGTCTAAGCAGGCCACGAAATTTTCTAAACTTGATGACCCGTTCGAGTTTGGTTTAGATAAATTGCCAACGGCGGAAGCGGATCTAAACAATTTCTTTATTCCGGGCACTCCAGTTGTCCCCTTTGCGGAGATCGATGCCTCAGGTGTTGACGAAGAGTCGTTCTTTTTGGGGTTCATTAACCTGTCGCTGAGTTGGTTCGCTGTTCCCACG
Source organism: Agapanthus africanus (assembly GCA_030015575.1). NCBI lineage: Eukaryota > Viridiplantae > Streptophyta > Magnoliopsida > Asparagales > Amaryllidaceae > Agapanthus > Agapanthus africanus. The sequence continues at coordinate 37,748,365 of JASDDO010000016.1, read as the reverse complement.
CACCCCCGCTATATGAGGCCGTCTGTATTTTATCTGGCCCATCACATTGTCGTGGGGACGTGCGTGGCCGTTGGGATCGCGGGGTTAGCTCTTCTATACCACGGCCTGAGTTTAGCAGCTGACACTCTCAGCCGAGGGTAAAGCCTGTGTGTCTCCCATTGCATTACTTCACATCATGGATTGAGATGCACGTGCTGGGTGCCTTCTATTATATATGTATGCCCTAGAGGCCTGTATTGTATAGGTTGCTAGGCATGTATATGTACAGAAACAATCTTTACTCGAAATGATAGTATTCTTTCTTAGCTCACTCCTCCGTACACACCACAGCACAACGGTGTGTCAGAATGGAGGAATCGCACCCTATTAGTGTTGGAGATAGTGCCCTCAGAGTCAATTATTGGATCACAAGCACGTGATTGCAATGATTGAGGGAGGACCTGTCCCAGTAGGACAGTCTTACTCGAGATGATAGTATGCTATCTGGTTTACCTTTATCATCGCGTACCGCTTTAGGTGACCTGACAGGTCACTATTGCACGTTGATAGAGCCCCTAGGATTCTTGCTTGACCACCAGCAGTATGAGGGCGATCATATACGTGAGAGCCGGTGGTCTATAAGCACATCCTTAAAAGGTCCCTAGTCGTGGGAGTTTCGAGACAGGGCATCGATACTCCAGAGTAGACTAGTGTATACAGTCGAGACCCCGACGAGGGGCGGTGGCCGGTCTCACAAGCCACTGGTGTCAGTTGGATCACCTAAGATGTATACAGGTGCTCATTGGGTTATGAGTATACCGGACATGACTCGCCGGGAACATGCTAGTTGGTCTTATACCTGACGTCAGATAGCAGTTCCCTGGTGACATGTGTACATGTTAGTTCATCGACCTGGGGATCGTCATTTGTCTCGTGTGAGTTCCCACTGTACTTTGATTACTACCCTACCGCGCTCAAAGGATACGTGCAAACAGGTTTTAGTTGGTTACAGTCCCGAGCCACATGGAGGCAATGAGCGGATCTTCAAGGGTTTGTCTCTCCCGGTATTGGGGGTGAGGTCGCGCTGTGTCTAGGAGAGCCATTACACAAAGCCCTCGGCCGAGGCAGAAGATTTACTGGTAGGTATTCCAGTAGTATCTCAGGGTGTTCTGGGCTACACTCCGACGCGACTTGTACCGCTTTTGGGGGTCTGACTTTTACCAACCCCCTAGGCCCGCCATGCGATGCTCATAAACGAACGGACCGGACTGTACGGATATTGTCACTGACAGGCTCAGTAGGGTGTCAGGATGAGTTCGCTCATCGACGTCCCTTTTGGTCAATAGCTGGTAGCCCGTTACGTATTGGCTTATACCTCTGACGTGCTAGTGGTTAAATCAACAGCCAAAGTATTGGCGAGTCTTTAGAGTCCCCCACACTCAGTTGCTCAAGTTTTCGGGCGAAAAGCTATAGAGGCCGTATGGAGATATGGCAGGGTTCGATCAGATACGTGCGGTATTGCACGGATCAGGATCGGACGGTTAGTACTAGAGTCCGTATGGATATATGGCAGAGTTCGATCAGATACGTGCGGTATTGCACGGATCAGGATCGGACGGATATTGCTAGCCGGCTTTAGTTTAAGCCGGATCCTAGTATAGTACAGTGTAGATTTTGTCTCATTGCATTTGTATTCGGTCGGAATACAAATGCGGGTGTGTATACACAGTATCGGGGTTTTCCTGTAATTTATTATGGGACCAGTTTTCTGGAGTTGCCAGTTTGCTTTACGTTTCAGCCATTCTCATTTGTATTTTTCATTGGCCGAAGATTGGTGGAGGAGGGCTTATTTGAATTTGTCCAAATAAGCATTTGTGGAAGGGGTCTTTGCATATTTCTTTGTATCATGATGATGAACCATCCCTTGACCATTTGACTTCTTCATCCATCATGGCTTGACTTTTATATGATATGGTTGTTGATGATGGCATGACTTTTGGAAGTGATGATTGTTGTTTGAGTGTTGGACTTTCCTAGCTATCATTTCTTTGCATGATAACCATTCCTCTCTATCTCATGCATTATGGTGTGGCCTCTCTCATATTTTTGATACACTCTCTCATTCTCTCCTCTCCCACCTAAGGATGGCCGGCCAAGCTCCATGGGGCTGCCCAATTTTTTGGTGTGGGGTTTTTTGTTCATTTCATGCTCCAAAAATCCCCAAGTTCCTCTACATAGTTCATGTCTCATTACCTCCACCATATGGCAACCTCCATGAACCCCAAAATGAGACATGGTTCTACACACCATTCTACAGCAAATCTTTGGCACGTCGGCTCGCCAACTTCGTGCCCGAGTTGCCTCGGTATAGAGGTGGGAGCCCGTAAAAGAAGCAGGCGACGTGGTGCCCTTTCCGGCGAGGAGGTGGAGACCGGACATTCCGCGGGAGATCGGGACGACGGCGAGAAGACCGGAGGACACGGATCGCTCGGTATATCTCTCTTCCGCATCTTGTAGTTAGCTAGGATTAGTTAATGGTTCGATCCGGGTTTTAGTGCGCGGTGGTGCCGGTTCAAGAAAAATTAAAGTTTACCATCGCTTCCGCATTTGGCCTCGGGATGGAGGCCGGGCCGCCGCCGTGCACTTACAGTGGTATCAGAGCCTCGCCATTAACATAGTCTAGCTTTGTCTAACGTGTTTACACTTCCGATCGAACAAATGTTCCAAAACCGTGTTTTTCAAAACAACAGTTTTCTGTCGAAATTTTTTTGTCTCGAAATTTTTTTCTGGTTGTCTCAGAATACTGTGCATAGAAGTATAAGGCTATTGTAAAAATTTGGTGGCGAGATCTCATTATTCGACCGCGGAACCGCGGCCAAACCCATGTTTGGGCCGCGGTTCCGCCGCTGTTTTGAGTGATCAGTGCACCAATTTTTTACAGAGGCCTCCTGTGTTGAAAATATGGGTTTTGGAATATTAATTTTGGGCCCAGAATTTCTTGATGTTCTACAGTAGTACTTGGGCCCACTTGTTAAAATTTGATCGATCGGATATTTTAAACACATTAGTTCACAGTATTTACATTATATCTGCGACCGTGAATGTCACTTGATCGGTAAATCCTGTCTAACTGCTATAGCCCGGTTAGACAGATTTGCGAACGTGATCTTCACGTTGATGTTCTGTGATTTTGCTGTGATGTTGCGGATTGGTCGTGGGGGATAGCCTGGGTGCAATGCTAGTACAGTTTTGGTTGTATTATGTACATTTGATATTGCGGGACGAGCGTCCGACATGTGGACTGCCGTCACTTCCTGTTTGTATTATTATTTTGGGGCACGGCCAGGTTGCGGTCGATGTACCCGTTGTATGTATATTTTATTTTCTGTACTAGGATTACCCCGCGGAGGGGTGTATGGATAGCCGGGTTCTAGAGGGCAACAAGCCCACATCTCATGGCATTGAGACGGAGGGGGCTTCACTCTAGAATTGGCGGGCTATTCGCCGCACTCGTAGGGGGTACAGGTTGACCCAGGAAGGGTGCCCAAGTTACCGGATTCCGTGAAGTGCTGGGTGGTCCATTCACGTTGCTGAAGGGGGCTGCCTCGCTTCAGGTTTTGGTGGGTAACTTGCCGCGCCCGTAGGGGTCTAGGATTTCATTATACAGGCTATCCACACGACCATGGGAACGTCGGGTTTCAGCGGCTCTGAGAAACCCGGGGATCCCAAATATCTGTATTGTTCTGTGATGCTGTACATTTCTGTGATGTTGCATTTTATCACGCCTTGAGCGAAATATAATATATTGGTATATATATTAGTAGATGTTGTATATGTTTTGCATCCGCGCTAGTCCAGTCCCCGCTCTGTCGTTAGTTAGCTAACCTAACGGGTAATGACGGGACCCAGTGGCGAACGCGGATGGCATATACGTACATCAGTATATTTTCGTTCTTTGTGGTGTGATCAATTGATGGGACTGCGTTGATTCGGATCAATGCAAGTTAAAAACAAACCTAATCTGATGTTGTTGGAACACTTTTTCAAAAAGCTGTTATTGCAAGGACGTTCACTTTTGTTTTGCATCGTGGTATTCAGTTGGAATATCCTGCTCCTCAGTCGACGAGGCAAGGGCCGAGATCCCTTCACCGGGAGTGACCCCTTGGACAAAAGGTTGCGTCAGGGCAATAACTTCACTATAGCCGATTACTTTTGCTTTGCATGGTGGTATTCAGTTGGAATATCCTGCACCTCATTCTACGGGGAAAGAGCCGAGATCCCTTCACCGGGAGTGACCTCTTTAGCAAAGGTTTTCGTCACTATATTTTTTAAAGCTATCAGTTCCTTCAACGATATCAAGTTCATTACGTTAAAGGTTTTCGCCAGAAACCATTCGTAGCCCTCCGTCGTTTCATATGGGTGGTCAATAGTATTCAAGCTGTGTATGTTGGCCAAAGTCAAGGCACAATGATTGGTAGCTATTGGGTATTCATATGCAGCATAGATAGATGCGTTGGTTTGGGGCAGTCGTACTACTATTTTGGCCATAGTCAAGGGTATGTACGGGTGGGCTCAAATTAACCTGGAGAATGACGGGTAGAACTTGATATGTGACTTATGATATGTTGGCCAAAGTCAAGGTCATAAGAGCATGGGGTAAAAATCACATCGGGAGTTTCAAAAGAACTGAAACTTGCCAGATATGCGCATACCTTCTGGAGTGTGATAGCGTGAGCGGATTCCGTCACGTTATCATGCGATGATAGTTGGATCCCGATTCCCACTGATGAGTTGGTTTACTCCCCGGGTGATCCCGACTAATTCTTCTTTCAGGTTTGGAGGAGAGTTTGACGGTACAGTGGGAGGTTTCCAGAGTAGATAAATTGGTAACCATTCTGATCTAGGTTAGAGTGCACGCTGAGTGTTTCTTTTCTCTCTCTCTTTGGCAGCGACCATTGACCCGACCCTAAGACTATAACTCAGTGACCAAGTTAACCGAACCTTCTTAAACACTGGCTTTTGGATTATCAGAGTTGCAAACCTCATTGCCACTCCTACTTTTACCATTTTCTCCAGGACACCCCGTATTACTAGGAACGTCCACTTCCATTGGACAAAACCATCGTATGGTTAGATACGAACTCGAAAGAATTTATTCGAGGATGGTTTCAGGTTCTGGAGAAAACGGATAGGACTATTCAGTTGTCTTTTCCTTTTACCTTCTCTCAGGTTGCGAGTGCTCCTTAGTTTAAAAAGAGTACACCTATTACGCAAATTGGACAGTCTTCTTCCAGACCATAGGCAGGTGCCGACCGGTAGGGAATGAAGAAAACCAATTAGCATAACGATGGTGTGCAGAAGGTATTAAGTTAATACAAAGCAAGGGATTAGTAAGAAGGCAAAGTAAATTACGACTGATATTCACGACCAAACTAAGTATTTATTCGCCAATCCTAAATCACCTTTGTATTTCTCCAGAACACTCTGTATCACTACGAAGATCCACAGTTTATTGGATACTCCATCGTATGGTTATATACGAACTCGAAAGGAACTTGTTCCAGTTCGGGGATGGATTCTGGTTCAGGAGAAATAGGAATAAGGTTTATTCGGTTGTCTTTTATCTTCACCTTCTCTCGCATTACGAGTGCTCCTAGGATTAGGAAAGTACACCCATTATGCTTATTGGATAGTCTTCTTCCAAACCATAGGCTGGTGCCGAACGGTAGGGAAGGAAGAAAACCATTTGGCCTAAAGGGGTGTGCAGAAGGTAATGACTAAAGACATATAAAGGGATTTGGAAAGGTGGCAAAGAATTATACGGTTACAGTCGTGAATCTGGAAGAGGCATTACTAGGAATACCGGGATACCCCATCGAAACATTTCAATGTTTCAGTTTCACTGTGTACTGTTAAAGGAAAACTGATTTCCCAGTTAGACACTTGCTCCAGGGTATGTATTTACCAGGTATGATTCTCACATCTGTATGGTTTTACAGATGATGAGTGGGAGTAAATTATTGGGAATTAGGTGATCATCCTCATTATATCGGGATTCGTTGTAATCGGTGATATTTGAGGAAGTCACCTGGACTGTTTGCCGGTCGGCAAATATTTGTTTTTGAATATCCGCTGTTATGCACCAATTTCAAATTGATATATCCGTACGTCTATTTTTATAGAGTGAGACATATATTTTTGAAATTATATCTATGACATTTACCTATATCGGTGGATGGTTAGGTAAGGAGCATTAAACAGCGGTGTAATTCTTCATAACCATGGTACAGTTTTCAACCTACGACACACAGTGAATAAGATATCAGACTCAAGGGACTTATACAGAGTATTGTGTGTTGTCCAGGGTCCATCAGGACAGAGGGGTTGGTCCTCGTACTATATTCGGTTTACTTATGACTTCTCTAGTTTTAAGACAGGTGTTTCGTGGAAACACAGGGTCTGAATTTTGAGAAGTTATAGGTATTTGAATAAAGTAGAGAACCAGGTGTTGCAAGTATCGAGATTCTTCAAGTTGATCGAAGATATAGATACTTGTGTATGGTATTCAGTTGATAGCAATGATTAAGAGAACTTGCTTCTCTTTCAGGTTACTCATAATTGGAAGCATTCCTAAGTTGAGTAACGCTGATCGGCCTCCTTCCATTTAGTTGACATGCACTGGAGACAGCTGCATGATTTGAATCTGGTTCAATTAAATGAGTGCCTTTGGTTCTATATTGGATATAGAACAGTTCATATCTTAACGATGTTAAGGTACGGGGAGTTGTCCGGATTATGCTTAAAACCAGACTCTGGATAACTCGAGGCACGTTTCTGTAATGGCTGTTTGTGGGTTGACCCAGGCAATGACGAGGGTTGACTTTCTACCATCTGAAAGATCAATAGTGATATTGTTCTAGACTCGCCACAGTTTTAAATAAAATGGATTTTTTCATAAAACAGTAGTGGGAGTATGGTAGAACTGGAAGTAATTCCAGAACCACAAACGATTACTGAAGATTTTAAAGGAACCTAGAGATTCAATCTGGTTTGACATTCCATTGGCCACTCCGTAGATACGCTGGGTAACTTCAGACACCCGAGAGGTACTCCGGTAGCCTTAAGGACGGTGACAGGGAAGTTCTTGTTTACCCACACTTGCCATTGCAGTTATTCCAAGTTGCGAGACCCGGCGGGAGGATGAGTATAGCGTCGTTCTAAACTAGCTTTAGAAGTGTACGTGTATATGACTCTGCCAAAGGGTTGTCGTAGTCAGTGGGAGCAGCGGAAGTATTGGTGGACAGGTGGCTTATGTCTATTTATAGACTAAAGCAGATATAGCGGAGATAGATCATCTATTTCTGACGTGACAGTCATAGATTTGACTTCATCAGAATAAGGGATGGATCTGTTGAGAAGGTAGTAGGGTGTGATGTCATGGTATTCGGATGACATACACAGAGTAGGAAGTGATATTCCTATACTACGATCGGTTATATTTTGGTCGTCACGCAGTGGTTTCTCCACATGGGACTTGGACATTATATCAAACATACTGGTTACTGGATCTATGATTTTAGATCTTGATTTGGGTAGTCTACCAATCTGGGTACTTAGACAGCATTCTATGAGTATTTAGAATGGACGACTCCATGCACGGTAGTGTACCTGCAGATGATGGAGTCACCCTCTCTAACGGTGTCTTACAGACCAAAGGGGAGAGGGATGTGCATGATTGGCAAATCACTTGCTCAAGAAATTGAGTCAATCATGAGATGTCAAGTACCACACCAGATGTTGTTCTTGCACTAGATGCAATAAGTTGACATTGATCCAATCCTGGAGAAGCAGTCGGAAGCAGTTTCAGAACATAAATGGATGTTCTAGGGATATGATAACGACAGCCTTATTCGGGAGACAGTTATCATTCCAGGCTTCCAAGGAGACCTGGACGACAAGGAGGTTGTCAGAGTTATAGTTTTTCCTTCTGACGAGGGACAATATTTTGGACAGGTGGTCCAAGGCAATACTGAGGGAGGCATGGCGCAGGATACTGATTAAGTTCAGTTGACGATACAGTCTAAGAAGTTTTGATTTGGAGTTCATTTATGTGCTAGGTCCCATCAGACATCCAGACACATTCTAAGACAGGTATTGCTCATTTCGGGAGATGGCTTTCTCCGCAAAACATGAGATATAGAGAGACATAGAAAGAAACATCAGAGCGGATCCACTCACTGAGGCTATTCCTCGAACGCAATAGTTTCGCAAACGAGCATTGTGAGACTGACTAGTAGAGGAGTTGGGTGTTCGGTATTACACGGGCTGTGAGTATGCGACATCGCAATAATTTGCCTTGAGTGCAAGTGGGAGATTGTTGGAGATAGTGCCCTCAGAGTCAATTATTGGATCACAAGCACGTGATTGCAATGATTGAGGGATGACCTGTCCCAGTAGGACAGTCTTACTCGAGATGATAGTATGCTATCTGGTTTACCTTTATCATCGTGTACTGCTTTAGGTGATCTGACAGGTCACTATTGCACGTTGATAGAGCCCCTAGGATTCTTGCTTGACCACCAGCAGTATGAGGGCGATCATATACGTGAGAGCTGGTGGTCTATAAGCACATCCTTAAAAGGTCCCTAGTCATGGGAGTTTCGAGACAGGGCATCGATACTCCAGAGTAGACTAGTGTATACAGTCGAGACCCCGACGAGGGGCGGTGGCCGGTCTCACAAGCCACTGGTGTCAGTTGGATCACCTAAGATATATACAGGTGCTCATTGGGTTATGAGTACACCGGACAGGAATCGCCGGGAACATGCTAGTTGTTCTTATACCTGACGTCAGATAGCAGTTCCCTGGTGACATGTGTACAGGTTAGTTCATCGACCTGGGGATCGTCATTTGTCTCGTGTGAGTTCCCACTGTACTTTGATTACTACCCTACCACGCTCAAAGGAGACGTGCAAACAGGTTTTAGTTGGGTACAGTCCCGAGCCACATGGAGGCAGTGAGCGAATCTTCAGGGGTTCGTCTCTCCCGGTATTGGGGGTGAGGTCGCGCTGTGTCTAGGAGAGCCATTACACAAAGCCCTCGGCCGAGGCAGGAGATTTACTGGTAGGTATTCCAGTAGTATCTCAGGGTGTTTTGGGATACACTCCGACACGACTTGTAACACTTCTGGGTGTCTGACTTTTACCAACCCCCTAGGCCCGCCATGCGATGCTCATAGACGAACGGACCGGACTGTACGGATATTGTCACTGACATGCTCAGTAGGGTGTCAGGATGAGTTCGCTCATCGACGTCCCTTTTGGTCAATAGCTGGTAGCCCGTTACGTATTGGCTTATACCTCTGACGTGCTAGTGGTTAAATCCACAGCCAAAGTATTGGCGAGTCTTTAGAGTCCCCCACATTCAGTTGCTCAAGTTTTCGGGCGAAAAGCTGTAGAGGCCGTATGGAGATATGGCAGGGTTCGATCAGATACGTGCGGTATTGCACGGATCAGGATCGGACGGTTAGTACTAGAGGCCGTATGGATATATGACAGAGTTCGATCAGATACGCGCGGTATTGCACGGATCAGGATCGGACGGATATTGCTAGCCGGCATTGGTTTAAGCCGGATCCTAGTATAGTACAGTGTAGATTTTGTCTCATTGCATTTGTATTCGGTCGGAATACAAATGCGGGTGTGTATACACAGTATCGGGGTTTTCCTGTAATTTATTACGGGACCAGTTTTCTGGAGTTGCCAGTTTGCTTTCCGTTTCGGCCATTCTCATTTATATCTTTCATTGGCCGAAGATTGGTGGAGGAGGGCTTATTTGCATTTGTGCAAATAAGCATTTGTGGAAGGGGTCTTTGCATATTTCTTTGGATCATGATGATGAACCATCCCTTGACCATTTGAATTCTTCATCCATCATGGCTTGACTTTTATATGATATGGTTGTTGATGATGGCATGACTTTTGGAAGTGATGATTGTTGTTTGAGTGTTGGACTTTCCTAGCTATCATTTCTTTGCATGATAACCATTCCTCTCTATCTCATGCATTATGGTGTAGCCTCTCTCGTATTTTTGATACACTCTCTCATTCTCTCCTCTCCCACCTAAGGATGGCCGGCCAAGCTCCATGGGGCTGCCCAATTTTTTGGTGTGGGTTTTTTTTTTGTTCATTTCATGCTCTAAAAATCCCCAAGTTCCTCTACATAGTTCATGTCTCATTACCTCCACCATATGGCAACCTCCATGAACCCCAAAACGAGACATAGTTCTACACACCATTCTACAGCAAATCTTGGGCACGTTGGCTCGCCAACTTCGTGCCCGAGTTGCCTCGGTATAGAGGTGGGAGCCCATAAAA